>MEJB01000057.1:560439-594954 GCA_001752375.1 Rhazya stricta | reverse complement strand
AAAATAAAGTAAAATAATATAAAATTCTCAAATCACAAGGCTTCAGAAACAAACACAACAATTGCACACTCAAGATGACTAAGAGCTTAAAAGTTAGTTATAGTTAAGAATCTCCAATGTACTAATGTCCAAGAAGTCAAGGTATTAATGTTGCAAACAACCTACAATAGTGGCTACTGAGCATAATGCTGCAGCAAAGGTTTAGCTACAGTAGAAACGCAGMTGAAGACACAAAATGACCTCATCCTTTTAGTTTGTTGGTCCTTGTACCTATCACACTAAGTTGTTCTGCTTGTCGGRGTTACTTAACTTAAGGAACACAAATTAAATTCAAKTCTCATGTGATTTTATGGGTTGAACATGGATGTCTCCTATATTCAATGGTATCCTTAAGATATTAAACCTTATCTCAAGATAACCAAACCTACATCTACTCAAGTTTTCCACTTCCTTTACTATCTTTCGGATTTCAAGAAGCTCAAACAAATACTATTCATGGCCAATAAAAAGTGAATGTAAACAATAGATATTCTTAAGTAAAGCATTCATAATGAGCAAACCTTGCTCCAATCGTTCAAATAGACATTAAATACATAAGTTCATCAAAACTCTAACTTCTAAGAAGTTAGTTCATGCTTTTAGATGAAATAGAATACATAATGTGAAAGATTAACATCTTAAAATGCATCCCAGAATAATCATTAAGAGAAAGAGAATATGTTGATGAAGTCGAATGGTGAAGGCTTCCTTGAAGTCTTTTTCTTCTTCCAAGCTTCTCCCCTTTTTACCCTTTCTCTCTCTCTCACACTTTGTTCTCTCTCTTTTTTCTTTCTGTGCACTGAATGCCTTTTTTCTACAACCTTCTCTCCTTTTTGTTCCCTGAAGCTTTCTTGGAAGCTTAACACAAAGGTGTCATGAAAAGGTATGGGTTCCTCTTCCTACTCTTATCAACTCCCATTTGTTCCGTTTTGCTTTTTGACTTTTAAACTTTTCTCTTTAGCTTCAGACGAGACATTCACTCTTCCCAATGTTGAATCCTTTTTCCTTGACTTTCTTTCTTTAAATATTATATTCTCTTCTCCTCATTATACTATTGCCGTAACATCGCATTTCTAAGCCATTGAAATCCATTGTTGTAGCATSGAACAGTCTTCATTTTTTCATTATTTAACCTTCWATTTTATTTATCAAACCATTTTTTCCTACAAAATAGGGCATTTTACCTTAKTACATGAATTCTAAAATTTTACATTATTGCATAAATAAAGTCATTTGATTGAATTTTAGCAATGTTCAAGGAAAAATAGTACAAAGTATTACTTCATCATATAAAAAAGGGTGAAAATATRCACATAATACTAGTAAAATCAATGAATTTTCATCCACATCACATGATCATTCATCATAGAAGACCGACTTAAAGGCATGCTATTTTGTTCAAGATCTTAGCAATTCTCAACTGTATTCAAGTATTCAAACAACTATCATGTAAACTCACATAAATCTAGCTATAAACTTGATTTATCTACAACTGTAAAATAACTAAACATGCATAGCTATATAACACATGAAAGGAGGTAAAAGAGGCTTAAATGGCATCTTCATGGAGCTCTAAGCAAACTACCCAAGGAGCTTATCAATATGGAAGAAGGAAGAGAAAGTCTTGGTTATGGCAACAGCCATGGAGAAGGAAAATAAACCAAAGAAGAACATCTCTTACCTTTGTGAAGCATAAAAAATGAGGCTGCCTAAGGAGGAAGGAGCAAGGTGAAAAGTGGTGCTGGCTTATGTTGGCACAGACAGAGAGAGAGAGAGAGAGAGAGAGAGAGAGGTGAGGGATGAGAGAAGTTCAGCCGAAAAAGAGAGAGAGAGAGAGAGTTTGGAGAGTTGAGAGAGAGCTTGAAATGTCTGTAAGAGTGAAATGGGAGAAGAGAAGGGTTCAACCGGCCAAGGAGGCTATTTATAGAGTTAGAAGTGTTAATTTGCCTCCAAGAAAAAGAARGAAAAGGCTTAATTAATAAGCTTTGTAAATCTTCTCCAATAGGAGTTGAGATGGCTTCTTGAATAAGCCTAATAAGAAAAGATCTTTTGAAGGGGAAAATTGAGCAAGAATTTTGGCCAAGAAGAAGAAAAGAAGTGGTAAAAAAAAATGAGAATTCGATTTGAAATGTGATATGGGAAGATCACATGAGACATTGGTAAAAAATGCGCAACTTATGCATGAATTGRCTGATTTAATTTGAGGGCATTCTAGTAATTGCACTATGGCTACAAATAGAATAATATAATTGATGGGCACTCTTCCCAAGACTTGCCTGGAGTTTCCGAAAACGATAAAAATTTTCTACGTGTCGATTCTAAATAAAATGGATAATATGTGAGTGCGAAACTAATAAAATAATTCTAAATTAATTTAGAAATTTCTGAAAGCGCACTCAACATTACAGAACCTTAAATTATTGTATGCGAAAGTTGGAAATACCTAGGGTTTTACATCGGCTGTAGAAARTGAGTCTATATCCACCAATGGCTTATGGTTCTTCTAGTCAGCATATTTGAGTCTGCCATCCTTGCTAGCCTTTTCAACAATGTTCCGAGGGACCAAAGTGTTGGTAGTGTGGCTCTAGGAGTTATGCCACTTACAATAGCTCTTCCTTTTAATTTCTCTGGTCAACAAGAACAACTTGACCTACTTATCCTTCAACTATTAATCAAAGATYTGGTATGACTTTTAGATGTCAAAGGAATAGCTAGGAATGTTGCCTATCGCAACCTTTTCTTTCCCTCGGGTAGGTTTTAATGTAGAACGAGTGTAGCTCCTGCCTTTGACTAGTTAGGCTACCATTAATTCCGTAGTTGGATTCTTCWCTAAATCAGCTCGATCTTGCATGACTGAGATCATGGTTTTGCCACCTTAGAACTGAGAAGACTTTCTCATCTCCCGGTCCTTAATGAGATCCTCCACTCTTGTGGCTTATGACAAGAACCAAGTAAGATTAGAGAAGTCTTGAAGGATTAGTTTCCCCTTCAAATAGGGACCTATTTGACCGATGGTTATTTTAGCAATACTCTTGTTCTGGTAATAGAGTAGTACACTTGCTCTTTAGCTAATGAGAGCTCTCCAAGAACTCTCCATCCATCTCATTTGGTTTCTGCTTGATGGCTAAGAGATCATAGAGATACCTTTGAGAAGGGGTGATAGGAACATTCATGGAACAAACATTATATCTCAACCTAGTTCTACTCAGAGTTAGGCTACAAATTGGCGTATAAACTAAACACTGCTCCTATTAATGAGGTGAAAATAATTAGAGCTTGTGCTATTAGTGATGTGCCCTAGAGCATTATTTTATTATATATATCGAACTATTACAAATAAATAACGTTCTAGGGCACATCACTAATAATCTTCCACTTGCACTAGAGCCATTCTACACAATACTTAAGCTTCATCCTTTCATTATGAAAGTCTAGCTGCTTTTGTGACATGGGTTTAGTGAGTGGGTCAGACATATTATTTGATGATGCTATTTTCTGAAGGACTATATTGCCTCTTCCAACGAATTTTGGAATGAGATGGAAGCACATCTTAGTGTATTTGAATTTAGTGTGAGAATGTATATTTGAAAATGATCAAAATTTGCATCCGAAACATGAAAATATATCTCTGTAACACTTTCAAAACCAGCTTCAAATATCAAAACTTAGCATTTAATATAGTTAATTACTATCTCAAGAAATAAGCACAATAAAACAATATTAAGGATATTTAAACTCGGGTTAAAATCTCCCCCTTTTGATGATGACAAAAAATTTAGGCATTTTTGAATTGTAAATAGTTAATGAAAAAGTTTTGGKGTAAATCAACTATATAGAATTTCAGCACATGTCCTCCTAAATACATGCAAGGTCGTAAAATATGACAAGTACGGTACAAAGCCTGAGATCGGTTACTTTCAAATAGAATTTTGCACAAAGGAAAAGCTCATGATATCTATAGGATTTTCAACTATAATTAGGAATGAGTATTTGAACAAATAAAGAGCAAACAATTTATAAAATTTTGCAACTCATGTAATATATTCATTTTTAGTATAATGAGTTTGAGAAAATTCATTTCACAAGTTGTCAATGTGAATACAATATAAGCCTATAGAATATTTATAGACTCAAAAGGCTATAGACCAACCAACCTCTTTGTTTGCAACCTAGAGGTTTGATAAAAATATGATAGAGTCTTCTCTACAGTTTTAGGTCCACTTTGATTTTAGCTTAGCGAACAATCTCAACTGAGTGATCAACTCAATTGAAATATAACCATCTAAAAGCATAAACATCAGATTCATTAGAACTCATCCTAATATACTCCAATAGATAGATTCGGCCAATAAACAGGTGTATAAAGGTTGTCAACCAAAGATTACTCAAATAGTTAGCAAGTAATATTTGGATGGATGTYTGTAGCAATGTTTGGTGAAAATAAGGTGAGGTTTATAATATAAGATTTTTAAATAATTTCTCCTCACCCTCTTTCTTTCTCTTAACTCTCCTTTCTCCCTATTGTAGATAAGAAAGAACGCATAATGCTAATTCTCTACCACTTTGGCATTATGAGAAACAATGTAGCTTATTTTCTTCAAATAAGGATTAGGATTTTCTTGAAAAAAAGGGTATATAAGAGGCTATAGGATTAGCACGTGAATAACACCGTTTTTCACTTCCTTTCAGATGGTATGAAATAGGAGCATAGGAAGTATACTTAGGTTGTGTAGGGAATAGACACCAGTAGTTCAAAGCTGACAAGGGGTGTAGTATTGTAGAAAATAAAAACATATACTCCCCATAATTCATAACACTCGCAGTAAGGCCCAAAGAAAAATCAATTATAACATATGGCTAAACAGAGAATATGCAGAGTCGAATTCCTCTCCCAAGTTTGTTAGCCAAYCTAATGTATAAATAATCAAGATAGCATTGGTCCATAAGTAGTTAAGCATCAGAGTTAAAGACAGCTGAAAATCAAATTCATCTCTCAGTTTTGATCTCAACTAGACCAGTATTGATAAGTGAGATAGAGCATTGGTCTATTGAAGGTTAAGCATCAAAGTCAACTATACACTAGAGTCAAAATCATCTCTCAGTTTTATTCTCAGTAGGACCATTATGGATAAGCAAGATWGCATTGGTCAATTAGATGTTGAAAAAAGAACATCCGATTTATGATACTTCCAAATACAATTATGACAGATAGCACACATAGGAATTTTTATTAGAGAATTTTTAAGATCACACACAATTAGAGATGCATGTTCAATAGAGATATCATATGTAACAGTAAACATATGACTGCAAAGCTAACAACGCCCACTAGTAAGATCAAGAATTCATAAGCTTAGGCTAAGAAAGCACCTTAGAAGCAAGATTTTGGATTCCCAAAAAAACATATACAATCTTGCATGTATAGAGAACTGTTCCTCAATTAAAGATAAATAAATTTTAACATTAGAGAGGTACTAAAATTAATAGAATCGATGACTAAACAAGGATATGCATTTAGGCATCTGTTCAATAATGGTGATACTTCTCAATAGTAGATATGATAAAGAAAAAAATATGGTAACACCAGAAGAAATTTCAGTGAGAGCAGGAAATAGTACCTTAATGTTTGTAAGCATAGAGTCGATTAAACTCTCGAAGGTACTAAAGTTCAAAAATATTGTGACCAATATACTTTAAGATCATTGGTCAGCCATTTTGATATTTGATTAAAAGATCAAAGATRCAGTGATATCAAGGAATTAATCACAATAAGTTGAAGTGGGAGATTAGAATAACATACCTTTGCAGCTTATGATATATCATTTAGATTTTAATTTACTAAAGCTACAACACAGTTCAATAGAGTTAGTAAGTTTTCCAGAAAAACATAAGCTAATACTGTTTACATAGAGTGACATAAGATGCAATAATTTAGGAATGCATTACTCAATTTTACAAATTCATGAAGAATAGGACTGGGAAGTGTAATGACTATGAAACATGAACAGTGAAGTATATTTCGTGTGTGCTAAGCATGCTCTTTAATAGATATAGAAATTCATTTAATACATAAGCATGCATAATTCAAGGAATATTTAGCACGTAGCCAGGCATTTTTCAACRAAGACTTAGACATGTATATTCAAAGTCAATATGACCATATCAGAACAATTAAGCATGTCAGACAAGGATTTCTRTTTTTGTAATACATACTACCATATGTGAAACTCTTCTAATAATAAAGATGTACTRACTCACAGAATAATCGTATGAATGTATAAATGAGGAATAGTGAATAAATGTTGTAAAGTAGTACACACAATTTTAATTTATCATGTTGTAAACATGATRAAAGAACTAATTACTGTTTAAGCACAAGGAATGAAAGAAAAATTCTTCTAGSACAACAATGTCTAGTGGTTTACATTCCTATAGGTCCTGACATCTAGTGGCTCTCTTTGAGGATTGCTCAGTTTTATCTTGATCAGATTCTTTTCTTTCTTTATTTGCTCCATCTTCTCGATTCCCAAACATCTTTGTGATTCCCAGTGACAATTCTTCTATTACCGTTTTGAAGCTTTCTCCCTACTCTTTCCTTTTTGATATTTTTCCTCATTTTTACGTTACCAGAGATTGCCTTTCTTGCCTCATTCTGATTTTTTTCAAAATCTGATTTATGGCAATTGTATCTTGTACTTCTTGYAGCTTTCTCAGTAAATTGTCTTCATTGCTGAAGATAAATTGAAAAATTCCCATTCTTCCTTCAATTATCTTTCTTTAGCTTCTKAATCTCCACACTGGCTCTTTCTGTCTAATGCATTGGTACCAAAACTTCGACAAAATCCTATATCAAAAGTTTGAAATCAAAATACCATTGGAATACCAAAACACACAACACATTCAAGGCATAACTGTTGAACTGAAAGTGTTCTAAATATCAAAGATTCAATAAAATTAAACTTCCAAAAATGGGTATTATGCAGGTTCGAGTCGGCCCCCCAAGCGATCTCCTCGAACCACCTAGCTTTCATCATGGGCAAAACGAAATAAAAGGGAAATGGATGAGCTATGAATCTCAATAAGCAAACTCCATGCATGGATRCTAATGATATGCATTGTTGTAAAATCTTTCTAAAAATTTATCTCTTTTTCCTTTAACTTTCCAAAACTTACTTTACTTAACTTACGTGAGCTTACTTGATATATCACCTAGATGCTTTGGAGTTGACAATTATTACTTGAAACSAGGTCACATTGCAATCTGTAGTACTGCCAAGAGGTTTACATTACATTACTTTTTCCTTTCACCTCGTGAGGAGACCAATATTATCATTACATTTCACTTGAAGAGGGCTAGGTCAGGTGCGCTAGTCCCCCATACCCTATTTCCCATTCACACGTTTCATGCCTTAGGCGTACACCCCTTCTTTTCTTACTTAAAACTTGGATACATGCTTTACAATATCCATTTACATACTTCCTTGAAAACATTGACCTTCACAGTTTCATGATCATGTAACATGTTGTACACAATATAGTTGATGTTCATGGATGCATATCATGACATAGAGCATTGAATATACCGTTTCAAAGTATAACAACACAGGAATTCACATAAARTCAATCCAATCATAACACACATACACATCAACTCACATATTTACTAGTCAACCATAAGCATATATTCACATAAGTGTCAAAATAGAAATTCCACAATATATGAGAATGAGGGAGTTTACTCACATACAAACAACTCAAACATGGTACTCTTAAACATTATGACACAATAATCATATACCAAAGTGAATAAAGAAGTGGAAATTTATTTACATACTTGAATATCAACTGTAATCTCACATTCAATTCACATAAGAGAAATTTAATCATAACATCTATACACATACACCACAATTAATGAGGATGTGGGAGTTCATTTATTGAAATGCTTAAGGGCTTAAATGTGTTTATAAGTAGCGATTGAGTTCCTTGGCTGTCTTTGATGTCCAAATGTACACTTCCTAGTTCAACATAAGGGAAAAACACTTAGAAAGAGTCTTCTAGGTTGTAAAACTCTAGGATACCCTCTATTGGAAACATTTTAAACCTGAAAGTACCTAAAAAAAGTCACCATTTTCTCAAAAATAAGAGGACAGGGATGCTACCCATGGATACTACTCTGTGTCTATAGTTGTGTCCTTAGCCTAGCAAGTTCACATGAACAGTAATTCTACTCGTCCTTGCATCCGTATGTGTGTTGGTGAGCGCCCAAAGACCTAATCTGAAGACAGAGCTAAGGACGATCACTTTTGTCCGTGCATGCATGTAACCCAAAAATTATTAATTTTAGGGTAAAAACAACAATAATTCATTGAACTTAAGCTGCTCTTTACTGACTCTCTCTCTCTCTCTCTTTATATATATATCTATATCTATATCAACTTTCACTCATACTTGGAAGAACATCTTCCCTCCAACCATAATTAACAAAACCTTCATAAACATGGTTCTAACCTAGAAGTTATCGATTAACTCTAGGAATATATAAATAAATATTAGAACAAGGTAAGACATACCTTTAGCCATAGTCATTTCGTTTTCCAGCGATTTTCGAGGTTGTCCAAGGTRATCTTCCTATTCCTAGCTTCCTTTCCTTCTTCCATAGCTTCGTTGACTTGAGAATAGGGTTTGTGGGTGTTTTTGTAACATAAAGCTAATTTTAGGGTGTTGATATAGGGTGTACTTTATGGGTCTTGGGCAAAATAAATCCATCCGTATCTCACTTCACTACTTAATCTTTCTGAGCCACCTTAATACAACCAATCCAACCTGATAAATAAAAATATAAATGGGATGCCCCAAAAAAAACCTAAATGTTAACACAGAATGAGTTAAACATCAAATGGTTATTGGAACCATCTCGAAGCTAATTAAATTTAAAGATGAGCAAAACACAGAACTCATATATAGTCATATAATATATATATATATATAACTAGACAACAATGCATACTTGTGACAACCTATCCTCCCTTAGGTTCTACTGGGGAAGGAGTGAGCGCCACCTAAAACAAGATATACTAGAACTTCAAAACCAAATACACCTAAACTACTCAGCAACCCAAGCTTTAGAAGATATATTCTTGTGATAGGCTCCTAAACTTACCTATCACTAAAACATGATGACAATAGTGAGATAGGCAAGTGACAAAGTAWTCAAGTATGCATAATTTAACAAAAATGAATAATTAGAATTGTGAAAGACATATCAAAATATTTAGTGCTCAAAGCATATCATAAATTAGAGTGGTAAATAATTAGATCACACAAAAACTCAAAAATTGATTCAGGAATATATAAAAAGGGTTTCAATATCAAAACAAATCATATCAGAAAGTGGGATAACAATCAAGATAGAAAGTTCTGAATTACCACCTGTTTGATTTGGTAGGGTYAGGATTAACAGTCTTAACACCTAAATTACGCATGTGATTTTCAAACCCACACAACACAAATAAAAGTTCGCTAGCTAGGGTACACGAATAGGTTAGCCGAGGCCAAAACTCTTGACCCAAGCACGAGCATCCATCAAAAGAGCACGGGCCTCGTGATGCAATTGTCTGCCCAATGCATTTCGAGTCTGCCGCTAGGTAACTACTGACTAGGCCTTATAGCTACCTTGAGGACTGGAACTACCTGAATAAGAGATAACTCATACTGGTGACCAGCCAAGCACAATACTTTCCTCGTGCAGATAGCCTCTTGAGACAAAGAATAGAGTACCCGTCTTTCACAATTAGATCCACTATCACAAACTTAATCACGAGGTTCACAACACAAGAGTCACAATCACAATATCCAAAATCAAATCAAGAGCATTTTAGAATTCAGAATGACTTGGAAAATTGATGCTTTAATTGAGAAAACATAGAAAAACCATTTCTTGGAAAGCATAAAAGTAATTCTGTATAAAGGAATTTACATGCGTTTGTTAAAYGCTCAATGATTTGGAGATCCTTAGAACATTCCATTTGAGTTAAAAAAATATCACACATCCTGAGGTTTAAGATTTGCATCCAAGCTTACAAGAATTAAAATTGACAACATATCTTGAGTATGCTCGAAATAAAACATACAGTTTCGAGAAGCTTGAAAGACAGAGGGACTCACTTAAGCTTGAAAATTTAATCAGCTAAAACTCCAGAATGAGATGTCTTAAAACATGCAAGAAAAATATCCTTAGTTGATTTATTAATCCGGCTAAGTTATCATATCATAATATTACACGTAAGGTCGTATACCAAGCTGTTTGCACAACAAGGGCAATGTTCGGTAAAACAGTCATAATCAAGTCTTGGTTCCAATTTCCTTATGAATTTTTTAAGTCAATGAACCTAAAACAATAGGATAAATTTATATACTAGTTATGCTTATATCTAAGCAACGGTAAGTCACAGTTTGGCTACAAAATAGGGACAGTGTCTTCCAGACTAAACTTTCCAATTTAGATGTTTTATCAATAAGTGGAGTTTTAYTGAGGGAAATTTAATGAAAAGGTATCAATATGTTCGTAAGAAACTAAAGGAATATCTATGTAAAAGAAATACCTAAGAATTTGTACTTAATTCCCAGAGTTCACTCAAACAGAKGAGTGTAACAAGGGAAGTCTAAACTGACAGGATAGTGTTTTGGTCATATCTCCAAGTCTGGCTATTAAAATTGTGCAATAGGCAGTCCCAAATTATTCTTGAGATTCATAGATATCAAACTGTACCTTATGTGAAAAATTCTAAGAATTAACCAATTCAACATAGACCCAAACAATCGGGTTTTCTATAAGTCGGCCAAGCTGGTAGTGTATAACATGAGGGTCTTAATGTTTTTATCAGATCTCAGGTTCTATTAACTTAATTTAGGTGAACTTGGTCTTGCAATTCTCCTAATACAGTAATATATAAAACCGTATATCACATGAAAAGGTACATCATATGGTTAAACCAGAATCATCCCAAGATAGTAGGCAAAAAACACAACCTGTGTAAACTCTCTAGTTCTTTTGAAAATTCTATAACTCATGACTTACTAATGCTATGACCTTGGTCTTTAGCTTGTTTTAAACCTAAGAGGCCATACTATAACATAGATTGATAAATATCAGTTTCCAAATGTTATTCTACGCAAAAACAGAACTGATAAAGAGCCTTACCAAACTGTCATCACAAATTTCAGCAATAGAATAGTTGTCAACGCTTTCTTAACTCAAGCTCATCAGCGTGATGCTATTCAAATCAATATAAAGTATTGTAATCATAAAACCAATAGGCATGCTGAACTCCATAGAGAGCCAACTTAAAAGTCATGCTAAACTGCTCAAGAACTTAGCCGTTTACCACCGTACTCAAAACTTTCAAACAGCTAGTATAATTCTCATATAAACATAGTTGTAAACTTAATCTATCTATCCTAACTAAAGCTGTAAAGTTCCTACACATGCTTAACTAATCAAGGTCTGAAAGTGCTAACCTTGAAAATGAAGAAGAAGAGTCTTGGATGAGGTCAATGGTGCTCTATGCAAACTGTCCAAAAACTTGAAAAGATGGAAGAAGGAAGAAAGAGTTTCGGTTATGCAGCAAGAATAGGAGAAGGAAATTAATGTTTGAAAATTTAGGCCCTTACCTTTGTTGAAGAACAAGGCTGCCAAAGGAGAGAGCAGCAAGGAGGCACACAGTGGAGGGTTGGTGGTGCRCGATGGTGGATGGTGGTGAGGTTAGCCGAGAGAGAGGTGAGAGATTAGTGGCGTGGAGAGTGTTTAGAGAGAGTTTGCAAGATGAAATAGGAGAGAAAAGAGAAAGAGCTGACCAAGGGGGGAGGTTTTTATCGAGTTTAATAGTTAATTTTACTTCAAGGGAAAGAATGGAAAAGGCTCACTCAATAAGCTTCATAAAGCTCCCAAGATAAGAGTTAAATGGCTTCTCAAATAAGCCATTAGGATTAAATCGAATATTTAAGGAAACAAGAGGTGGAAAGCTCGGCCAAAGGAGAAGAAAAGAAGAAGGAAACAAAAAAGTTAAGGAGTTGGTCAAAGATAAAATATGACCACATGAGTGAGGGGTTTAGGTATTGGTCAAAATATGGGCAACCTCTACATATATGTCGAATGTCCAAGCCTTGCATGCATTGTCTAATTCAAATTGAGGGCATTCGAGTAATTACACTAGGCTGTGAATATAATAATATAAATGATGGGCACACTTCCCAAGATACCCGGGATTTTTTGGACTCGATAAAAGTTCATATGGCTCGGCCCTAAAAGTAAAATGGATAATACACAAGTATGGAACTAATAAAATAATTCTAAATTAATTATCAAAAATTTATAATTTTTGAATGCGTACTCAATACTATGGAACCCTAAATAGATATCCGAAAATTGAAAAAGCCTAGGATTTTACATCCTCCCCAATAAATAGAAATTTCTCCTTGAAACTTTTCTGTACTTGTGAGTAAGTCGGGGATACTTTTGCCGCATGTAATCCTCCGATTCTCAAGTTGCTTCCTTAATCCCATGATGTTTTTATTGAACCTTGACAAGCTGAATTTCTTTATTTTGCAGCTTCTTGACACTACTCCCCAGTATTTGTACTGGCCTCTCCTTGTACGACAAGTTAAGATGTAATTCAATTTTCGCTCCATTTATCATGTGATCTGGTGATGTGCTTGTATTTCTTAAGTTTTGAAACGTGAAATACATTGCGAATTCCAAATAACTCGGTYGGCAATGCAATTCTATACACAACTGCTTCGATCCTCTTCAGAATCTCAAATGGCCTTGATTGCCCAAATGCCCCAATCGAATGAACACCAAGGAAGCACTGAAGCATTACATGCTTGCCAAAAGCCTCAACCTTTCACATCACCATTGAGTTTCATTAGCTATATTACACTCTTTCCCAATAACAACACCCTTCTCGCCCAATAACAATGGTGAGAAAGCAAAGAGCCCAGAAAAAAAAGAGAGATGATTCACCCAAGTTTTCAAATGATGATGCAGCGAACCACGTTGAAGAGATTTACTAGAAAAAGGGYTTGCTTTGGAGAAAGGCTTCGCCTTTAAGGAGGACCAGAAAAGGAGAATGCCCACACATGTGCAAGATACTGTAAAGCAGAGGAAGTGGGAGATATTTTGTAAGCACCCAAAAGACCCTATTACCACATTGGTGAGAGGGTTTTGCTTAAATATTGGAGGCCTTTAAGGACGATGTTGTGACTGTAAGGGGAGTACCTGTGAAGCTGACATCAAAGACAGTGAACCTTYTATTTGGGCTGAGTGGAAACTAAGGCAGAATACAAGACTTAACGGGAAGTTTAAGGAAGCAAATTGGGTTGACACCTTTGATAGCCGAAGATATGGAGTGGAGCATCTCTGCTCARGGATCAAAATTGTGTTAAGGAGCACTTTGTTGCTAGAGGTAAGTATGGTATCATTTTGTCAAGTCGCATTTAATGCCCACCTCTCAAGATTTTATAGTGACTGGAGAAATGATGATTCTAGGTTTTGGTTTGACGACTGGGAAAAATTATATTTTATGGTGACTAGAGAAAGGCTGATTGAATAAATGTGAGAAAAATTATTTGTGGTGAGTTAAATATTTGGACTGAGAAAAAAGAGGTAAGACTTTATTTCCCCTCTGCAATCGCCTTGCTATGTTTGGAGGTTGGAGTGCCTTGCAAGAGTGATGAGGAAGTTGAGAAGTGCACTGGGGCCATCACAAAGCTCACAACCACCRTGATTTGCAAGGAAGGCAAGGAGCCAAGTACCCATCGATTGGAGGAAATAATGCCATCAACATCAAATAAAAAGAAGGTAGTTAAGAAGGAAGAGCCTGACATCCTGAAGGAAATTATAGAGATGGTGAATCAGCYGACTAAGAGTTTYGTAGATCATTGCAAAGCAAGCTGAAGAACCTAAACCAGTAGAGAATTTTGAAGGAGAGAAAGAGAGGTCAAAACGAGAAACTGAGGGGAGCGAAGATGACAGTGAAAAGACTAGTGAAGGTCTGAGAAAGAGAAGTTGAGGCCTGATTTTTKGGAAGATTGAAGTTTGAATTTTTGAGAAGAAAAAAACTGAAGCTTCGAAGAAGAAAGTTGAAGTTTCAGCTTGAAATTTTTGTAAGTTAAGGATAGAAATCTGATGATGGGAATAGCTCATGTTTATTTTGAATAGTTGTTTTATTTTGGTGCATTTTAGTTTTATATTTTCTGTTCTAGTTTTGTTTTAGTTTAAAATTAATGTTTATGTTTGTTTAAATTTCTAAAAGTTATGTTTGTTTGAATCTTTTAGGGAGCTATGATGCTAAATCCAGCTATGCAACGTTTTGCTTCTTGTGAATATTCTACGGCTTAATAAAAAACAAACGTTCAAAAGGTCTAAATAAATTAATAAGGGCTAAAAGATAAATTGTTTAGAATTGACCTTGTGGTGAAGACACTTTATCTGGATTGTTCCAATTATGTGACATATGTTAACGTATTGTTCTTAAGTGAAGTAATTAGGACATCTATGGTAAACTTAGTGATGAGAGTATTTTTGGGAAATCTCTAASATGAAATGAGCCTAGCGGAGTAATTTTTGGGAAATGTTAATAATCTTAACTAGAGTGAGACATAAGATTAATGATTGACCATAAAAGTCTCACAAGTAGGGCTAGGAAATTTAACTTGTTCAATAAAGAGAAAACTTTATGTTATGTGCAAAATGATAAGTTTGAGGGAAGCTTTGTGGAAAAATTGAAAGAAATATCAAAGAATGCTACATTGTTGCCCTAAAATAACTGAGTAATTGGGCACCTTCAYCACCAATGTTAGTTTTCGCATCAAAAGGTGAAATAGAGGCATGAGTACGGTACATCATTATTACGATCCACCATCCCCTAGGTTATAGTGGGAAGGAATAAGCACCACCTGTCTCTCGATAGTCRAATAGTAGAATACTCAAAGCATCTAAATCCCATAATATAAAGGATGTAACTTAAAACTTCTGAATGAATATTACAAATCTGAATAATTATAGTCCAAAAATAAAATATAAGTATATCCTCCAAAAAGAATTATACATAAGAACTAAAACTATCTTAGCAACTCAAGCTTCGCAAGATATATTCTAGTGAAATGCTCCTAAGCTCAGACTACCAACTAGTTCTAGTATTTAATACTTGTCACTAAAACATGAGAAAATAGTGAGCTAGGCTATGTGAGTCCAGAGGTGTGTGCCATGCGCATTTACAAAATATTCAAGTGTGCATAATTTATCAAGGAAATGAATAATCGCAATTGCGAAAAAACACATTAGAGTATTTAGTGCTTAAAACGTATCAAAATCAGATTAACAAATGATTAAGTTGTGCRAAAGCTCGAAAATTGATCAAGATCATACCAAAAGAGCTTTCCCATTTCAAAAACAAATTCTATCACAAAGTGTGATAGCAAATCCCTAGATACCCCGTATTTGATTTGGAGGGGTCAGAATTACAAGCCTTAACATCYAAATTGCGCATGAGACTTTCAACCTTATAACCTCTTCACTAAAACAAATGATGTTACCCGCTAGCTAGCTAAGTTACCCTTCTTCGGTTAAACCTCCTAACCAGGGGTATGAGCATCCACAAAAGCATCATGGGTGCTTCTGGCACGTCAACTGTACCGTAGGCAGTACTACCGACTTTTGGCCAGGGATGGCTATCCTGATATTGACATCTGCTGACCCAAGAGGTGGYTCATATGGGTGACCAGCCAAGTACAACAATTTGCTCATTTGGCTAGCCTCCTAAGACAACTGACAGAGTACTCGTCTTTCACTATTGGATCCAAAATCTCAAATTTCACAAATCACAAATCCTCAATCATGAGGTTCACAGTCACAAATCCTCAATCATGAGGTTCACRATCACAAATCCTCAATCATGTGGTTTACAATCACAATGTCGAAATCCAGCCCAAGTCTCAATATCAAATCATATAGCATTTTTAGAATCTAGAATGACTTGGTAAATAGATACCTTAAYTCAAATCAATGCACACTTGTACTTTGAAAACATAGAAAACCCATTCCTTGAAAACGTAAAGTAATTCCATATAAAGCATTTCACAAGCATTTATCAAAAGCTCAATAGGTCAAAGATACCTAAAAAATTTAATCCAAGTATTGAAGCATTTTGAGGTTTCACATAGAGCAGAGAGATTTGCATTCAAGCATACAAGAATTCATTAAAAACATATCTAGAGTACGCTCAAAATAAAATATGCACTTTTGAGAAGTTTATAAGACAAAGAGACTGACCTGAACTCACAATTATAAACATCTAAAACTCCAAATTAAGATGTCCTAAAAAAGGTAGGAAAATTATCCTTTAGTTGACTTATAATGCAACCAAGCTATCATACCATAATATCACACATAAGGTCGTGCACTAAGCGGTTAGCCCAACATGGGCAGTGTTTGGTGAAACAGTCAAAAATTGAGTCCTGGTTCTAGTTTCCTTATGAATATTATATGTAAATGAACCTAACACTTAATTCCAAGCAACTGACAGATCGCAATTTGGTTGCAAAAAATAGGGTTCGGTGCCTTACCAACTAATTTTTCCAGTTTTGATGCTTTATCAATAACTGGAGTTTTACTAAGGAGAATTGAACGAAACAATTCCCATTCTGTTCCTACAACTTTAAGGAACATATTAAGGTAAAATAAGAGCCTAATAATGCGTTTCTAACTCCTAGACTTTATCTAAACAGAAGAGTGAAACAGGGGAATTATAAACTGACAGGGTAAGGTTGTTTTGGCCATATCTCTTATTCTAGTGATTTAAATTATRCAAAACCAGTTCCAAATTTTCAACAGATTCATAGCTATCCAAAGGTACCTCTTATAAACAATTCTAATGAGTTACCAATTTAGAAAGCTCAAGATAGTAGGGTGTTTTGTCAGTCGGCCAAAATAGCAGTGGCTAGGAAGTGGGTCTTAATATTTCTTTCAGATCTCGAGTTATACTAACTCAAATTAGGTACAATTGGTCTCAAAATACTCAACCAGTARGCCATCCAACCACAAAATCATATGCCGAATTCAAACACATGGTTAAACTAGATATAACACAAGATAATAGGCAAATACATAGTTCATGATTACTGCCCAGTACTTTTATGAAACCCATAACTCATAATTTACTTAGGCTATGACGATGGTTTTTGACTTGTTTTAATCCTAAGAGACAGTCTCAAACCAAGAATTCACCAGCATTCTAAAATAAAAAAAAGTTGAAATGTGAGCACATCAAATTGCTGTCCAAATTTTCTAGCAATGAAGCACACGTCAACATCTTCTCATCTTATTCTAACCATTATCATGCTATTCAAACTAACATAAATTCTTGTAATTACAAAACCAGGATGCATGCTCATTCATCATAGAAAACCAACTTAAAAGGCATGCTATTTTGTTCAATATCTTGGCAATTCTCAACAATATGCAAATATCCAAACAACTAGCATGAAAAACTCATATACCCCTAGCTATAAACTTAATTTATGTAGTTTATCTAAAGCTGAAAAAAAAATCCTACATGTGCATAGTTATATAAGACATAAAAGAACTGACCTTGAAAGGAAGAGAAAGAGTGTTGGATAGAAACTTGATGGAGCTCTAAGCAATCTGCCCAAGAAACTTAAGCAACATGGAAGAAAGAATAATGGAGTTTCGGCCATGGCAGATTGAACTGAGATACAAAGACAAACCAACACGTGAACACTTCTTACCTTTGTGAAGCACCAGAAACAAGGCTGCTGAAGGAGGGAGGAGCAAGATGGTGTGCTGGTTGATGTTGGCCATGAGAGAGAGAGAGTTTTGAGAATTGAGAGAGAGCTTGAAATGTTCGCAAGAGTGCAATGGGAGAAGAGAGGGGGTTCAGCTAGGAAAGGGGGGTATAAATAGAGTTGGGAGTGTTAATTTGCCTTCAAGAAAAAAAGGAAAAAGTTTTACTTAATAAGCTTTATARGTCTTCTCCAATAATAGTTGAGATGGCTTCTTGAATAAGTCTAACAAAACCAGAACTTTTGAAGGGAAAATTCTGCAAGGATTTTCAATCAAGATGAGGAAAAAAAGAGGGAAAATAAAATGAGAAATCAATTTGAAATATGTAGTCGGTTGGTCAAAGGTCACATGGGCAAGGGTAGATGCATTGCTCAAAACATGGGCAACCTACACATACATGGAAAATGTCCTATTCTTGCATGCATTGACTAATTCAAATTGAGGTCATTCTAGTAATTACATTAGGACTATGAATATAATAAATATAACGGATGGGAACGCTTTCCAAGACATGCCCGAATTTTTCGAATGCAATAAAAATTGTCTATGGGTCGGGTCCAAAATAAAATGATTAGTACGATAGTAAGGAACTAATAAAATAATTCTAAATTAATCATGAAAATTTTCTAATTTCTGAACACGTGAAAATACTATAGAACCCTAAATTTGGAAGCCAGAAGCTCATAAGATTTTACATCCTCCCAAATAATAGAAATTTCGTCCTCCAAATTTTTCGTACCTGTGAATACTTTGGGGTACTTCTATTGTATCCAGTCCTCTATTTCCCAAGTTTCCTCCTTAGTCCCATGATGTTCCCATCAAACCTTGACAAGTCAAGTTTTTCTATTTCGCAGCTTTTTGACATTGGTCTCCAATATTCGTATTGGCCCTTCCACATATGACAGGTTAGGATGCAATTCGACGTCCCATTTATCACGTGATCCTGTGATGGGTTTGTATTTCGTAAATTGTGGAACGTGAAATACATTGTGAATTCCAAATAACTAGATTGGCAGTGYAATTCTGTACGAAACCTCTTCAATCTTCTCCAGAATCGCAAATGGCCCAATGTATGTCTGTCTCAATTTACCATACCTATAGTGCTTGAAAATTTCTCGATAGAGCCTTAGTTTTAGGAAGACTTTATCATCCACCTCAAACTCTTGATCTTGCCATCAATTATCAGCATAACGTTTCTACTGGCTCTAGGCAGCTAATAATCGTCTTGGATTATTTTCATATTTCGGTATGTTTTTTGCATATCCGATAACTAGTTATCTTTCCATATTTGCATATCTCCAATTTCTTCCTAGGTAATCAGTGATGAGAAGCTCCTTCCATAGAGTGCTTCATATGGTGCCATCCCAGTCGATGATTGATAGCTATTATTGTAGGCAAATTCTATAAGTGCCAAATTATCTGCCCATTTCTATCCAAAATCCATGATGCATACTCTCAATATGTCCTCTAGGATTTGCATGGTTCTCTCTAACTAACCATCTATTTGGGATATGCAGTAGTACTGAAACTCAACGTAGTACCCATCACCTTTTGGAACTTCAGCCAAAACTGGGAAGTGAATCTTAGGTCTCGATTCGAAACACTGTTGATAGGTATGCCATGAAGTCTTACAATTTTTTGCACATACACCTCTGCTAACTTCTCGAGAGAGTAGTTGATGTTAATCGAAATGAGATGGATAGACTTAGTCAGGCGATCTACTACTACCCTAAGGCATTCTTATTTCCTCGAATATTAGGTAAACCCAACATGAAGTCCATTGTGACATGTTCCCACTTCTATTCCGGTACAGGGAGAGGTTAGAGCAATCCTCATGGTTGCTTATGTCTCGCTTTTACTTTTTGGCATGTCAGGCACGTTGACACTTGTCGYGCAAATTCTCTCTTTATTTTATTCTACMCGAAGTGTTGTTTGAGATTGCAATACATCTTGTTACTTCGAGTATGAATTGTGTATCGACTTCRATGGGCTTTGTCTACAATGTTTTCGTTTAGTTCAGTATGGTTAGGTACACATATGTAGTTTCAGAAATGCAGTACTCCTTCTTGATCCAGTTTAAAGTTAGGTAGACTTTAGTCTGCATTTTCTCCTTCAACTTCCAAATTCCTTCATCTTTCTCCAACATTCTTCAATCTGTTGTCTCAAATTGAAGCTTAGGCTGATGTTGGCCAAGAGAATGGCCTCATTCTCTACTTTAGCCTTAGCCATTACCATARGTTCTAGCTCTATCACCTCTTGAAGTCGTACCACCGACAGCTTTGCATTCCYACTCAAGGCAATCATGAGAACATTTTCTTTTCCAGGGTGATAGTTGATCGGACATTGATATTCTTTAAGGAATTCGATCCACCTCTTTTGCCCAATATTTAAATCTTTCTGTGAGAACAGATATTTGAAGCTCTAATGATCTATGAATATTTTGTACTCCACTCTATACAGATAATTTCTACACCTTTTAAGAGTGATATGATTGCTGCCAATTCCAAGTCATGAGGGAAGTAGTTTRCCCATGTTGTATTGAGTTTACATGAGGCATAAGTCACAGCATGTCCTTGCCTGAGAACTACTTCATGTCATTCACTTGATGCGTACATATACATATATATTTCGTACCCACCTCAAGGGGTACTAATAGGGGATATGTCAACCTTCTTTTTAGTTCCTGATATCTGTTTTCGCACTTCTCGTCCCACTTAAATTGGTTATTCTTTCGAGCTAACTTATTTAGTGGGCTAGTGATCTTGGAGAAGTCCTCATCTTCTATATTACCCAGCTAAGCCAAGAAAGCTCCTGATTTTGGTGGGGTTCTTTGGTCATTTCAAGTTTGCCACAGCTTCTAATTTTGATAAATTCACTGCTAAACTATCTCCTGAAGCAATGTTGCATCATTAGTTTACCAAAATATAAAAGTATGCTCAAGCTTAATATGGTATAATGGTAAGTACAGTCGTCTCCCCCAAGGAACGGCGAATCAATTTTCTTTCAATAGAAAACAGCTTGAGTAGATAAAAATAATAAACTAATAATTTAAATTCAGCAAGAAAACAATTAAAAACATAACAATTAATTTTTGAAATAAAATTTCCAATTAAATCCTCACTAGTTCAAGCAATTGCTCATTGATTCAATAAGTTACTCAACATTCACAAATAAATTGGTTATAGGTGTCAAAGATAGCTTTAAACAACCAATCTCTCCTTAAGTGTTGATAATTAAAAGGAAAACCCTTATTAATTATTCCCTAATCCATAGATAACCCTAAAGATAGTACGTGAGATTTGATGTACCGACAATATTAAGGACTAAAGAGACCCAATTCTAATTAATAAACTCGGATTGTAGGTTTATCAAACTAGCTTGTTATTCCTTTTGACATATTACACTTTCATAGCAGGTGAAATTATACTGATTTGCCACTCTATTAAACCACAGGAAACAATTACGGATATTCCTAGTCTGACTTAGCTATAAGCTATTAACTTAACAAAATATCTACGCATAATATTCAATTAAGTCAAACAATCATTAAGTAACAACTACAAAGAATAACAAATGTGTGTTGTAAATGAGTATATAAGGAGATTTATATCTAACWATTGAATTGAACTAAGCTTCATTAATCCCTTAACCAGAATAGAATAACATAGAAACAAAACATAATTTGGAGATGGATAATGTCTAAAATGATTAATGGATAATGGGTAGTCGAATAGTTCATGATAGAGGATGTGTAATTGAAAMTGGGTCCTCCTATCTTTCTTGTTATCCCTTTTTATAGATGGTTGGAAACAACAAGAATCCCTTTAATTATCTTAGCTAACTAATTCAAATATTAAAATCTAATATAGTAAAGAAAACTAATGTTTAAATATAAAATTACGGATTACMATGGAGATATATCCCTAAAAATCCTCCATAGAAAATGGGTATCTTCAAAAAGATAATCTTCCAAGCTTGCAATAACTCCCCAAATTCGTCCATCCATATGCCCACGCTGTAGATTTTGAGCATTGCTGGAATTTTATCTCAAAATGCTCCGATAATGCCTCMTTTTCTCCCCCTACCTCTAAAAAGTCYTAAACGGATAAAATATCAGGAAAACACGTAATCAGTGCAACAAATCTATTCGATAATCAATCAAATACTCCACAATTACCGCACTAATTTGGAATCTATGAACTCCCCCGCACCTAAACGATGCTTGTTCCTAAGCATTTCCCCAATAATAAATGCAAAAAGAAAAAGACACAACACAAACACATAATAAGTAAAACCTAATAATCTCAAAACTTCATCGAYGAATTGACAATCATAAGCAAGCTAAAGCCTAACAGAAATCAAAGGCAATACATAGCACTCAACCAAAGTAAATGTTAACCCCCTTAATAATTGCTTCAAAGTTACAACATACACTTCTTAACCAACCTCATAAGGATAAGCACTCTTAATCACTCAAAATTGTATACGGGTTAATATCCCTCAAGTTGACTAAAAGTGGYATTACCATAAGCTTGCACAGATATTACATCACCATCGGTATAAAGCAAAATTCATACACCAATCAAAAGGTCTTTAACTAGTTGTAATAGGACTACGGTTATAGGTAGGATTAAATAAAGATATAAAAGGGTTTAAAAAACATCAAATAGAATGCACAACCAATCAAATGAAGTTCAATCTTGCGGATCTTACTAATTCAATACTTGACAACTCTTTTTCCTCAATTTCTGCATATCACAAGGTAGCTTAAAACACCTCATCAAATAATAACATTGCTACTACTTACAATCATCTTTTTTTTTTTTTCTTTTTGATCTTTTTTATATTTATATTTTCATTTTATTATGCTCTTTGCCCACATGGTTTCTTTCATACGCGATATCCAACCATAGTTGTCAACAACGATTCATATGTTCCACTAAGTATTCAATTCTCAATCARCTAGTCATGCCTTTCTTTGAGATTTGCGTTCAAAGATGGTATATAATCGAAGAATATGGTCAAGGAGTGAATTTATGTGGYTTAGTGAAAGAAAAGGATAACAAGGCTCAAAAGGGGTTTATTAGGGGATAATTTTCAACGGCTAAAAGAGGGTATTCCTAAGTGCCTTAATCATTTTGGTGCATAAATCTCGCTAATATGGTCTTGACATGAATGATGGTGCAAGTTGTAGAATAACCAAATAGTGTGCAACAACCTCTCAATCAAAAAAAAATTGAGCATATAGAAAGAAAATCTCGTTAAGGCTCAAATCTCACTTATAGGTGGTTTTTTGTTTTTTTAGGTTGATCTATGCATGTTCATTATTCAAGGTACTTAAGGAGGACACATTCACATATGCTCGAAATGACTACTTCTACGTGTAATCAAAGAGAATTTCCACTCRACGAATGACATAAAAAGCATTGGAATTTTGAGATCCTAAAACACTTTAACATGTAAACAAACACTAAAAAGGAAAAAAAAGAAAAAGAATATATCTTTTGTGTTGTTTCCATGTTTTTCACAAAAAAACTCTAGTAGTGCAAAAATAACAAACTAAGAAATCTCTACGAATCACTACAGAGAAAGAAAGGAAACAAGAACGAACAAAAAGAATGACCACAATAGAAACAAATAGAAAATACAATCTACGACAAAAAAAATAAAAGAAAAATAAAAAAGGAAAGTAAGAGAGGGACTGCCCTATGGGGGAGGGGGAACGCGAAATCGGTGCTACTCCAAGTAGGTGGTAGTTAGTGTCTCCAGGTAGGTCAAACGATTTTTAGGCCCGCCTATCCATTCGCAATTTGGCTGAAGAGAGTCATGGTAAACTTAAATGAAGGCGACATATTTGAGGAGTAGGGGAACCTGCGAAAGAAGATTGATGCTGGCTTGGGTGTGCAAAACCCGACATATTAGGAGTAAAGTGGTTTGTGGAGTCAACATAAATAACGCCCATCCTATGTAAACATTTGAGATCAGTAACATCCATGGGGCCGCTATGTGCACATTCATAGAAGCTACATCAAGGACTCCTAAATGAACTGCCAAGTGTCTAATAAGTGAATCTAAGATCAAGGGTTGTTTAGGGTGAGAAACAACATTTTGAAACTGTGTGCTAACCAAAACCCGTAATTGACTCTAAATCTCTTATGCGTACAAGAAAGAAGAAACAACTCAGCTTTAGTAACCACTATAAAACTATCCTTTCTACCAGAAAAATTAGATGCGAGGAATCTATGGCATAATTGTAATGCAATATCAGAAAGTCAAGTCCCCTTAGACACCCGAGGGCAAAACGAGAATTACCTGTAGTTAATTCGGTCTAAATTCCAACCATATGTCTTCGAAACTCCTCAGGATAATTACAAAAACTAGTCAAATAAGCATCATCATCAATCATGTGATCATCTAGAAATCCCAAAGCCATATTAAAATTATTTACAAACATCTTAATTCCATGTGCAACGAAATGAAAACAAATCAAAACAGGGATATCTAATGCATAATCTGTGGTGAGAGTGAGCGAAAACATGGTATAAAAATATATACTCAATTCAGTAAAACTAGGGCATACTATATCCAGATAAGGTGACCAGCCTATAGCATCAAAATACTARCGAACAAYAGTCATATCAAA
This sequence comes from Rhazya stricta, assembly GCA_001752375.1. Lineage (NCBI taxonomy): Eukaryota > Viridiplantae > Streptophyta > Magnoliopsida > Gentianales > Apocynaceae > Rhazya > Rhazya stricta. The sequence continues at coordinate 570,409 of MEJB01000057.1, read as the reverse complement.
TATTGAGCTTAAATTAGGCCAATCAAGCATTTTATCTAGGGTTATTTTGCGTGAAGGCATGTTGTATAATGCTCCTTGACTGCTGTTGAAGTGAATCAAAGATGGCCTTTGAGTGTGGGGCTTGTGGAAGGGAGAATAGCTTTTCCTTTGCATGCTCAGGATGTTGAACTATTAGGGTCGTCGCCAGAATAGGTAGAATTAGAGGAGGAATGGTAGAGGAGGATGGAATGTGGCTAGAGTGATATTTTTTGAGAGTTGTGGCACASGACCGTGGAAGGGAGAACAGAAARTGGTCGACATTGGTCGGCGATGGAGGAGAGTCTGAATCAAAAGTTGGTGATGAAGAAATCAGCAAAGTTGACGCTAGAGGTGGAATCACGGACTGTTAAGTAAAGAGGTGTGTTGTTCGAGGAGCAATGGAATTGTTGGAGCGAAATCTAAATTGAGGTGTGGCGAAGAAGCAGAAGTGGCGGTTCCATACCGAGTAGTGGTGCAATTTAGCCAGTGTGAAGGTGGTGGATGTTTGGTTASGGGGATGCTAGATTGTGGTGGGCTCTGTTAGATCTACACTATGAAGTTGCAACTGCAGAGTGGACCGACTATAGAGGCAGTGAAGCTGCTTCATCGGATGAAAAAGAGGATAGCACYATCGTCTGGGGAACTCACCTACAGCTTATGACAGTTGTGTGTTGAGGAAGAGGGACGAAGTTGTCTTGGCCTATGGTTGTGACTAGAGTGATGTCACAAGGCAATCAGAGGATAGAAAAGTCAGTGGTAGTGGCAACCAACAAGCAGCAGCAGCAATTGAGATGGCAAAGAGGGTGTTCGTGGTTAGCAAGGAAGAAGAGAGAGAAAAAAGAAAATTAGGATTATGAATATAGGTAAAGGTAAAAAATGAAGCAAGTAAAAAGGAAAAAGGAGAAAAGAATAAAAATAAGGAAAATCTCTTGGATTTTTAGAAAAAAGAAAAAAGGTAAAATCTTTTTCATTTTCTTTAAAAATAAAAAATGAAATCATTTTTGATTTCCTGAAGTTGTTTCTTTTTAAATTTATTTTATGTGATAAAGGTCCATATGGGCATATGGAATTTTGACTGTGCTTTGGAAGATGATAGCTTCATTAGGGTGAAATTGGAAAAAGCCATATGATCATATGATAAATTTGAGTGAAATTTTTTTGCAGATGGACCCATATAGGGGCATTCGGTAGTTAAGTCTGCTTCTGGATATTCAAAGGAACTTCAAAATCTGTACCTACAAATTCATCATATAAAAACCAAGGAAGTCAATTATCACCTCTAGATGGGAGATGGATAGGTGAGAAAAAATAAATAAAAACATGAAAATATCATTAGGTTTGTGTAAACACTTTGGATTGTTTACTGTTATTGGATTTTTGTTTGATCGTGAAAATTATGCTGCAACGAGGGTGGACATTTTATTATGTAATTAATATTTTTAAATCGTACGTTTAATAGGTCGGAAATTATTATCCATTGTTGAATAAGAATTATCGTTTGGTTAAAAGGCTCGACTCGGTGGCTTATTATTGTTAGTCAGAAGTTGGTCTTTTTATCGAAAGGGAAAGGGGCCCGTTATTAAAATTTAATAGATTTTAGGTTAAACTTGGATGGGAATATCGAAAGGGGGTTACGGGCTTACGGCCCAAAATATAATTACAAAAAAAGCAAAAAGAAAGAAAAGAAAATATATAGAAAAAAGAAAGAAAGAAAACCTAAAGAAATTCTCATCTTCTTCCTCCTTGCGCCGCTGCCCCAAACCTACCCGCGCCTTCATCTTTCATTCTTTTCGCCGCCGCCGTTCTGGAACTGTCGCCTAACCTTCTTTCTCCCTCTTACCGACGGCTTCGGCCTCTTCGCATTCTCTGCTCGTGGTTGCACGGCACCCTCGTAGCGTCCACCCAGCATGTCTCACCTCACAATTCTTGTCTACAATGTGACTGGGCCGGAGGTTCTTCTTGCTCGATTGAAAGCGCGTGACCCCTCGTTGCAGTCCAGAAATCAATGTGCGATGGTCTGTAGTTTGTTGTCTTGGGGTCAGGATCATTCCCTTTCACGCGCGATGCTCGATACCGCTCAGAGTTACTCATTGCCAGTGTTTGCGGATTCTCGGAGCAGCGACTAGATCTGCTCGTGTCCTTATGTTTCATTGCAAGATGATATGTAACCAGATAGGGCGAGGAAGTCGCTTGTGGGTGAGCTATGATAACCTAGAAACTGGTTTTCCATATTTTATGTAATTAAGAATTAATATTTCCGAAATTTTTAAATTCTTGAAGTTTTTTGTGATTTTTGTTTTTGATGGTTTAAAAAGACTTTCGCTTGTCTTCATTTTTGTGATAAATATTATAGTTTAAAATAGTATAGTTATTAATTTCGAGTGGAATGACGCGTAACATTCTCGGCTTAGGGACGGTTTTTAATCTGGGGGTGTTACGGGTTGGCCTCCCCAACAAGCGCCTTTTCTTTAGTGTCTTTGGCCAGTCGAACTTTTTGCCTGAAATCATACATAAATAGGATGGGTCAATTCAATCTCTCTATTTTCAATACTTCATATTCTCCAAAGAATGGTTAAAGCCTTTGACCATTTACCTTAAATACCTTATTAGTTTCCAAACTTTTGATCTCCATCATACCATATGAATTAATACTCGCCACTTTCTTAAAGGCCTAGCCAACGGGTTTTGAGTTTCCCAGGCATGCGCCTTAGCCTAGAGTTAAAAAATAAAACCTTTTGACGTATAGGAAATTTAATACTCACCACTTCAAAAGGCCTAGCCAATGGGTTTTGAGTTTCGTAGGCATGAGAATTAGCTTAGAGTTAGAAAGAAAAACCTTTTGACCTATAGGAAATTTCTTACGACTCAAATGCTTGTCATGCAACAATATTTTTCTCTCTTTGTACATTCTTRCGTTTCGTAAGCCTCCAATCAAACTTCCTCTAATTTTTAAAGTTGAAGTTTTCACTAGTCATCCACTTCCTTGCCATCCATATTGCAATGTTTCACTGCCCAAAATGCACCGTGTTCAATTTCGATAGAAAAATGAAATAATTTCCCAGACAGCAACCTCTAGGTTGTGATATCTCTATTGGAGTTTTCTAAGTTGTGCGATATGCCATAGTGCATCCTCCAATCTCAAACTCTAGTCCTTGCATATGGGATTTACTATTTTCTACAATATACCTTTAATTTCCCTGTTTGAAATTTTCGCTTGTCCATTCGTCTGTGGATGATAAGCTATTGCTATATCGTGATGTACTCCATAATTTTTCAATAATGCATCCAGTGTATGATTGCAAAAATACKTAACTTGGTCRCTATAATTGCACGAGGCATCCTAAGTCTACTAAAGATATTAGACTTAAGAAAAYCTACAGCAACTTTAGCATAATTAGTTCGGGTAGCTTTTGCTTCTACCCATTTTCAAGTGCATGGATTGTTCCGCTGTCAATACCTGATCTCAACATTCAAGCATGAATCCCTTGAGCGCTTCAGTGGYGGATAGCAGCATAGGCAATCCACACCAAGTAAAATGCAAACATTGCTAAAATAACTAGGAAAAGGGGCCATAAAATCCATGCCCCAAATATCAAAACTTCACAAAGAATAATAGGCACTTGAGGCATTTCATTTCTAAAGGAGATATTACCTACTCTTTGGCATGCTTCACATGTTTTGCAGAAAAAGTAAGAATCCTTGAACAATGATTTCCAGTAACATCCAAAATCTAAAATTTTTCTAGCTGTCCTTTTAGGACAAAGTGTCCCCCACAGGCATAAGAATGACAGTAAGTTAAAATGGAATAAATATCCTCTTCAGGAATACAATGATGGATAACTTGATCTGAGCAAATTTTCCATACATATTGTTCATCTTCTATACAATATTTACAATCACTCGTCATCTTACTTTTTTGTGAAGAATTTAAACCATGTGGAAAAATTCTAGAAGCTAGAAAATTCACCATATATGCAAACCAAGGTGACTTACCCTTTTTACCTTGTAGAGTTAGCAAGTGTTCATTTGGAAATGCATAAAAAATGAGCAGAGGATCTTCTTATCTAACAGACGACTCAAATGATCGGCCACATGATTTTTACCCCTTTTSGATCTTTTATTTCCCAATCAAATTCYTRGAGCAACAACACCCATCTTACTAATCGGGGCTTCGTGTCCTTTTTTGAAAGCAAATACTTCAATCCTACATGGTCAAAAACACTACTACACTATATGTCATGAAGTTTGAAATATTCATTTCGTCAAAACTTCCCAAAAATTTTCCTTTTCAAAACGTGAGCTCACTTAGTGTAATCCCTAGCCATTAAGTTCTATAGTGGGCAATTATTATTTGGAAACCGATCATATTCTACTGGTAGAATCGTCAAGCAGTTGACATTACTTAATATTTTCCTTTCACTTTCACCTCAAAAGAGGTGAGCATTACATACATTCCTACCCTACAAGAGGGTTAGGTAGGGTGCACCGGTTCCTCATGCCCCATTTCCCATTCGCACCTTTCTTGGTCTAGGCTTTACACCCCTTTTCAAATTCTTAACATTTGGAAATCATTCAACATAAAAATCATATTTTCCAAACTTCATTCCTCAAAACATTTGCTTTTCCAAATTTCATYCTTTAAAACATTTCCTTTCTTAGATGCATGATTATGTCCATGCCAGAGAATGGTGCAAAGTACTACCAACTACATCCTCATGATCATGGACCACATAGGCCTTTAACTTAAAATTTCCAACATGTCAATAAGTAGCAAATCTACAAAGTTGAAATAACGCCATCAATGACATCACATAAGAACAATTTAAATTATCACAACAATACACATGCATCATACCTAATGAGGATGTGAGAATTCACTTATTTGAAGTCCTTAGTAGATTTGGTTACTTTCAGCCGCTAGAGGAGTGCCTTGACTATCCATAACGTCAGTATGCCAAACGTATCCTAATATTATTACATAAAGAATATTCATCTAAAATTTGTTTAACCAAATACATATGTATTACTTAACATGAGTGTTCACCAATATTACAATCAGAATTTACCATATGAATAACATTAACCAATAACTTTTGAGTTTAAATTTCATGTCAAAAATACTCGAACTACTAATAGTATAAATTACTTTCATGACTCCTAATCATTCGTAAAACAACTATAATAATCACAATCACAATATACATTATGTTATCGTACAAATCTTAATTTTCACATTAAATTATATTCCAACATACGTCTAGAAATATATGTCTTTTTTACTTAATYGTACTAACTTAAACTCCACATTAGTTTATGTATAGATATATTTTATATTTTTCCACAGTTGGTTGTTGATWCAGAACACAAAACTTAGGCCATTTGATTAATTTAAATGACAAAACTAAGGATTCACCTTGAATCTCAAAAACCCTAGGTGTAGTATTGAGTCAAAAGTGCAATGGTGTCAATAGCGTTCAGGAAAATATGCGCTCTAGGCAGGCAAATGGGCAGCAAATAGCAGCCCTGGTTTCGCACATGCTGCGCGTGCAGTTGGTGCCGAGTGCCTGGTGGCCTAGCAAGTTTCGAGCAACTATTCCAAGTGGTCTATTTATGATTGAGTAGTGATTCCGATGATCTGCACCAAGGGCAGCGCGTGTATAGGAGAAGGAGGATGGTAACAGGACGCACCGAAGGTGAGATTYGATCGCGGGCAGGMAGCTCTGGCCATTTCATCGAGCACCAGTGTTCAGTGAGAGCAGCAGYCTGACACACGATGATGAGTGGCAGCTGTTACGTCAAGAGATTGGCAAGCAGAGATGCGAAAGAAAAACCAGCAGGCTCCGATCGAAATGACGAAGGACGAGCGGAGAGTGGTAGCAGCGATCGCGACGTTCGTTCAACGACGACAAGGATGGTCAACGGTGCAGGGTAGAGGGAGGAATAGGTGACGACGGTTGTGCGTGTCTGTATGAGATTTAATGAAGAAGATGAAATAGTGATTTCCAGATGTCAAATCTGAAAATTTGTTATTATTTTTCTCTTTTATTTAAACTAAACTTAACCCTAACCAAAATTTCTTTGTGGCCCATTTTTATTCCTTAACCAACTAAACCTAACTAAATTAAGGTCTATTAGTTTTCTTCTGGGCCTAAATCAAACATTAAATCTGGTTGGGTTTGAATAAGAAGAGAATGGACTCTAATGGGTCAAKCCTAAATTAATGAACTAAAAATCCTAATTAAATTAAACTAATAGTTAAAATAAATAAACTCACACATAAAGGCACAAACAAATAATAATAATAGAAATAAATTATTTATTTCTAATTGGCAAATCGAATGTTACAACCTCCAAGTCCTACCRCTGCAAAATACAAATCACTAAAAATCATGAATATAATTTAATTAGTGGATTAAAATATAAATTATATAATTATATATAATGTTTCGAAAAATAAAAAATAAATCTCGGGTATTACAGCTTCACACGTGGTAATCAAGTGGAGTTCTTTGGTCCATAGAAAATTCTTCAAATGGCTACCTAACATAGCAGAACAAAAGGTCCAATGAGGACTTGCCATGTGTCACCACTTGCAATTTTGTGGCAAGTTGTCAATATTTTATGAACTCTTTTGGCTCATTTCTTGTACGTCAAATTTCTTATGTCACTTCTCTTTTGCTTTTTACCTCAAGTCACCACCCAACATTAGCAGATTTCAAACCGCAACTTGGCAATTTGCTTTATGTAGCTACCTTATCTTGTCAGCCAATGTTGTAGCATCTTCATGCTCTCGAATGTCGATCTTTGGCCTTTTCCTTTATTCTCTTTATTGCATTTTATTGTACAACTTTAAATATAAATTAGCTTTAAAATCCAAAATTATAATAAAACTGCACTATTCAAGTGCAACGATAATATGCATTTATGCACAAGTAGCCTATGAGTAATCATGATTCAATATCAAAATAGAGTAAAATTGCTTAATAAAATGGAATGAAATTCATATCATTTTGACACTCATCATCCCTCTCAAACATAAACTATTGCTAATCCTCGAGCAATGACATAAAAATATATGGGTGGCAATTTTAACCCTTAATAACCTTCAAAATCTTTGCCCAACYTTTTTCACTGATCATGACTAGCTTTCTCATTGCTCTCTTGCTACAGTATGTTGAACATCATAAGTCTACAACGTATCTTGAACTGTAAGTGCATAGAGCAATAACAAATAAAATTAGATCATGTAAGTTCTCTAAACCTTTTGTCATAGAGCTCAATGAGTGAATTAAAGATCAACCTCTCRAATCTCTTTCTTTAGAAATTTAGACTCARAACTTAGGCATTAAAGAGACTTATACATTGTCACTTCCTTTTGTGTTAGGGGTAAACTTATACTACAGTTTTTGTTGTTTTCCCAAATTCTTTTCTATTTTACCATCCCTCATGTCATTCTAGCCTTTTGACATGAAATTGACATTGCTAATGAAGGTTCCTGATTACTCAACTAGATTAACAGCTCAGGATTTCTGTCACAATTTTCTCTTTAATGATGCAGCATATGCTTACCTCTCTTTTTGACCTTTTGACGTCTATTATTTTTCTCTTCAATTTTTCCTCAATGTTTCCCCAAACATATACTTTTGTACCAAATAAAAGTTTTCCTATTTATTGACTATGGTAGGTTTCCTAATCTCTTAATGATGAAACTTTTAATGTCAATCCTTAATTCTKTAGCCTAACTCTAGTTGTGTTTACTAGCAATTCCYRATAATTACTTAGCTCAGCTCATTCATGTAATAGTTTTCCAAGAACACTCTCTTGCACTAAGTTTACTATAGATGTCACAGTACTGTCACTTAAGGATTATGYGYWAGCCAATATCATAACATAGGAACATATTCATGCAAAGTCATTTTTCATCACAAGGTCGGTCACTAATATTTTTGCCCTTATTCAATCATTTAATCCTCATAGCCCAATTAACACCATAGTTCTCATGAGCTTAAGAATAATCACAAAAAGCATTTAATTTGAACAAATGTAGATATATTGCATTAAACTACAATAAAAAGATAGCAAAACATAAACTATATTCCAAAAACTTATACAAACAGACCAACTAAAAATAAAAAGTTAAATTCAAACTTCTGAAAAAAATAAACATCAAAGCAATATTAAAATCATCATCTGGTTCAACATCCTAATTTTAAAAGCTTTAAGTCCAAAACTCCTAACTTCACTCCAAACTTCAATTCAACTTTCAATCTTCAACCTCGCTACCCATCCCTCCCATCCTCAAAATTTCTTCTAGACCCTTACTTTCTCTCCTCAATCTCCTCCTCATTTCTTCATCTTSTTCCTCAAATTCCTCATCTTCTTTCTCAAGTTCTTCTTATACGAATTTAGGAACGTCTTCCCTCTTTCTCTTTTTAGCCAGCTATTTCTTCACCATTTTGGTCGGAAGTTTGGGATAGAGTGGAGAGGTAGGGGTAAGGCTTTTGTTCTTGCTAGAAGCTTGCCTTGTATGAAAATGGTGTTTACATAACGGGAGAAGAAAAAGGATTTATATAGGCAAACATAAATAGCAAATGGGTGAAAATTGCACCTTTATATRGGATTTGATTGTTAAGTCTCCCCTTGGTGTTCATCCGATTGAGTAAATGTGAAGGTTATCATGGTTAGGAAGGAAAAAAAAGAATCACTTGGAACATGGAATCTGATGTTTTAGTTGTCCCTTTTAGTCAGTTCTTAACTGCTCTATTTTTAAAAACTTTCTCTTTTTGCCACGCCACTATACGCCATTCTTATGTTGTTGCTTCATTCTGCCTATATTGTMGCATATTCTTCCCTTCTCACACTTCACTTCATCAAACTTATAGTTTACTTTCTTACAGACATATTTACATAAAATCAAGTAAAAAGATACCACCCCCAATTAAAAATTTCAAATAAACTAAGAGGGAAATAATTCATGCAAAATCACAGAATATAACTAAGCAAAACAATTGAAATTAAAGGAATTAAAATTCAAAAGAAAAAAAACTTATTCAATTGTAGGTTGCCCCCCAACAATGCTTGGTTTAAAATTCCTTTACCAGACCTTATTATAGTATATGTTACTCGATCTAGGGCCTTTCTTTCTCTCAGTTCTTCTCCCCAATAGTGTTTTATCCTATGGTTGCTTGCAATAAATGTTTGTCCACTCTTTTCATCTCGATGCTTAACTGCACCATTAACAAACACTTCAATAATTCTAGAAGGTCCAAACCATTTTTATCTAAACTTACCTGGCAAAAATTTTAACTTTGAATAGTACACCTACATTTGYTGCTCAAGTTGAAATTCCTTTCTTTGGATCCTTTTGTCATGCCATTTCWTCACACTTTCTTGTATATTATTTTATTTTCATATGACATGCCTCTGATCTTTTCAASCTCATTAAGTTGTAACATTCTCTTTTGTCCTACAAAYTGAAGATCCAAGTTCAAGGCCTTCATTGCCTARAATGCTTTGTGCTCCATCTCTAATAGTAATGGCAAGCACTACCATARACTAATCAGCACGGAGCAATTCGCAATGGTGTCTACTGTATTGTAAGCCCCTAATGCATCGTCTAACCTTAGAGACCAATCTCTTCTACCTGGACTTACCATTTCTTCCAAGATTCTGTAATTCCTCTATTGGAAACGTCTGACKTTCTATTAGTCTAGGGGTGATATGCTATAGCAACTCTATGCTTAACCCTATAATTTGCCAAAGTATTTGCGAGCAATTTTTTACGAACTGTGATCCTTTGCTGCTGATTAGTGTTCTAGGTGTGTYAAACCATGTGAAGATGCTTCTTTTAATGAACTTGACAACTACCCTAGCATCATTTATGGGTAATGTTGTAGCTTCGATTCTGTAATACCCGAGATTTAGTTTCTATTTTTGTTTTCAAATATATACA
>MEJB01000057.1:535840-557658 GCA_001752375.1 Rhazya stricta | reverse complement strand
TGATATAGGGGTGTTACAGATTCATTTGACACATAGTCAACTACAACAAGAATATAAGTGTTACCAAAAGATGGGGAAATAGTCCCATGAAGTCTATTCTCTATACATCGAATAATTCTAACTCAACATGCTTTTCAAAGGCATTTGTTGCCTTCGAGGGATATTTTTGACTCATTGTCACTTATCACAAGATTTAACAAAATCATACGCATCCTTAAAAAGTCTTGGCCAAAAATAACTTGTATGATGCACTTTGGCTACTGTCCTTTCTCTACCATAGTGTCCTCCATATGCTGTAGCATGGTAATGCAGTAGCAATTGTGGGATTTCATCATCGACCAAAGATCTCTTTATTGTCTGATCTACACATTGCCTTAAAGAAATGCTTCATCCCAAAAATAACTCTTATATCTTTAAAAAATTTATTCAATTGAAATCTATTTCAAGCGGGAGGGGTTATACCACTTGCTAAATAATTTACAATATCTATGTACCAAGGTGCTTTAGCATTACTTACTATCAATACTTGCTCATCTGCACCTCATTTTGAACTTGAGGATTTGGGTCTCCCTCACGCTCTATTYTGGATATGTRAACCGCTACTTGATCTTCAGTTCCTTTTCTATCTTTGATTTCCATGTCAAATTCTTATAGCAACAACACCCATCGAATGAGTCTTGGTTTAGCATCCTTATCAGTCATGAGATATTTTATTGCTGCATGGTTGGTGAAGACCGTGACTTTAGCTCCCACCTCTATAATCCCTTCATTAGCATCTACACAGACCVCAACTTTGATTATCTTCCTTGGGTCCTTCGTCAATCGTTCAGCTTCTATCACTAGCTAATGAAGGGATTTTATATCTTCTCTTGACCATAGGAACAATTCATCTCTTGGCTTTCAACCTCCACAAAAAGGTTTGGAAGCCTAAAATTGTGGAAAAGCTTCTTGGCCTAAGAATGGAGGAACTCTAGCTGATGCACTTCTTCTTCTACTTTCTTCTATTTATAGTTTGTAAGATATGCAAGTTGTTGGSCTATCTGATGAGTGGATCTTGTGGCCTATTGAGAGCTTCACATGGTCATTCAAGTGGCATWTTTAGGTCAATGAGAGGTCTTCAAATGGCTGCCCAAATATAGTGGAACATTAGGTCCAGTGAGAGGCCTCCATGTGTCACCACTTGCCGACTTGTCAATGTTTTAAAAGTTCTTTTGATTCCTCTCTTACACTTTAAGTTTCTAGAGGCTCTTTTTGTCATTTCTCTACCACTTTTTACCTTTAAACTCTACCATCTTTGGCTGAATTCCAGCTGCAACTTGACAACTTGGTTCATGTGGCTGCTTTGTCTGATCAGTCGATGCTATAGCATCCTTATGTTGTCATGCGCTCGAATGTCCATTCTTAAATTTTTTTTCCCTTTTGCTCCTTAGCRCATTCTCCTATACAACTTAAATAGATATTATCCAATAAATGCAATAATTACATAATCAGATATGTTATAGATCTCGTAAATCTGGACACTATTGGTTCTTTTCACTAAAGGGTTCACATTAGTGATAAGATTTCTATTGTCACTGATGTTTGTATCATTTAGTGACAATTACACTTGCCTTGTCACTAATATGGCTTAACAAGTGACAACTTTTTGTTTGTCACTATTGTGTTATGAKTATCGATGACTTATGTTATCTTAACATTAATTAGTTTAGTGACAACATTAGTTTATTGTCACTATTATACTTTAAACAGTGACAACGTTTTTCATCGTAACTGTAACTAATTTATATTGTCACTATTGTTACTAATAGTTGTACAATTGTGACAAAAAATTCAAGTTGTTACACGACATAATTTTTTTGTCACTATTATGAAACAATTAATGACAACTTAAATTTTTTGTCACAAATTGTACAACTATTAGTAACAACTTTACTTATCATAATATTGATATATATTGTAACAACTTGAGTTGTTGTCACTATTGTGCTCTATGTAGTGAAAACTTTTATTGCCATAGCTGTAGCTAATTTGATCACAACTTAAATTTGTTGTCACTRTTTTGAAGCAATTAGGTAGTGAGAACTAGATTTTGTTATCATAGTTTTACAACTATTAATGACAATATTTGTGTCCATAATTATATCTACATTTTTAGTGGCTACTTTGGTCTATTCTTACTATTGTCACATTTATTATCAATAATCCTACCCATTGTCAGGACTAGTTTAGTTTATTATCATTATTGCTAGATGAGCGGTGAAAACTTTATTTTACAGTAAAGATCACATAACTATGGCATGGTTTACTATAAAAATCTCTAAAGAATTACAAATCATAATAAGTAATTGAAAATAGTTATTCTTCATATATATACCAAATGCAAGTTAGTACAACTATTTCTAAGTATACGTCCATACTCTTATCAACCTAAAACAAATATATAGATGGAGACATTAACTTAAGTATATACAAATATCACTATCAAAATGAAATTGAATTTTAAGAGGTGTCCTTGGGGGGGGGGGGGGGGGACAGTGAGCAAGATTAATCCTCAAGCCTTAAGAACGCAACAAATACAATACTTCGAATGAAGCAAAAAATCAACTTTTCCAATTTGGATGCTTTTCCTCTTGGAAAACGTCGGTTAGTGTCATCATCCCATAGATATAATCACAAAAATCTGCAAATTAACAATGTAAAGAAGAGCGAAAGCAAATGAATTATAGAAACAAATAGAGGGAAAATTAATATGATATCTTCATTTTTTGCATGAAAGTAATCTAAACAAATAATAAGTAATCATGAAAATAATCTACCTTCAACCACATTCTAAAATCTTGAAATACGACCTAAATCAAGAATATGTAACTCAAACTTAGAGACATGCTACTCTAATCATCAAAGAATTTCAAAGTATAAAAACAGGGGGGAAAAAMCCTAAAGAGTGGCGTAAACTCAAAAGGACAATGAAAATTTGGATCCAAAAGCGTATWYAAGTGCACAAGACATAAGGCTGAAATTTAGAGACAGAAGAAAGCATCACAACAATACAAATTTGCCCCATATTGAATTGGAATTCCCAAATTTAAAGTAAAATCAGTGGCATCAACTCAAAAAGACACTTAAAAGTTCAATCCAAAAGCATATATAAGTGCACAAGACATAATAACGAAATTTAGAAACAAAGCTACGGAAGCATAACAACAATACATATTGCCCTAAATTGAATTGGAATTCCTAAACTGAAAATAAACCAATAAAAAGAATTAAAAATAAGTTATTAAAAAAATCAGAAACCAATGTTTTGATTAAATGCATTGAAAAACTAGAATGGGCAAATCTTATTGTACGCCCAAATCCACAAAGGCTAATACTTGAAGCTAGAAACAAACAAACCTCCATGGTCAAAGGATGAACTTCTCAAAGGTGTTCCCTTCACAACAACAATTCAATTACATGAAGAATTAAAGGATGTCGAAGAACCCATGATTATTCATATTATTGTTGCGCTAATGGCCATCKCTCTTTTATCTTATTATACACTAAATAAAATCCACTCTATCTATGGAGACTCCAATTCCGTATATACGGACTTCTCACATACATGCAGAGACGAGTTAGGGATGTTGGATTCTGTACAGAAAAGAGTGAGATTAGACAGTGAAACTATTTGTTCCTAAAGAACAACTTATGCAAAATGGCAAATAGGCTCCTGAAATTATGAAATGCCCAATACATAAAGTTGTAAGATATTTCAAATTAAAGAATAGCAACATACTGATCTGCTTCATCTTTGTCCCATTTATCTACAAAAAATAGAAGAAGACACAGCACAATAGAAAAAACAGGTTGCTAAAATGAAGAGATCAAGCATTTGCAAGAAACAAAAGGAAGACCAATGAGCTTCTCAAAACACCACTAGAGAAGATGGGAAGTGTTGGACAGTAGTTTGATGACATTGAAAGTACAATTTGTATGGTTCTAGTCTACAGACTATAGTTAATTTTTTTTACAGTGCAATATTTCTAAAACGTCCTTAGAAGCTTCTTTCTAGCACCTCTACCATGTATGTGGCCACAGTTTCCTTGCAAATCTCAATAAAGCTCATTGAAGTTGTAAGCTTTTTCTCTTTTATTGTCTCCTAAACAACAATATAATAAAATTTTGTCAAGTAACAAGAAAGATCCTAAAATATGAGATAGTGACAACTTTCAGAATGTTGGCAAACCAGATTCTCTTTTTCTTTTTCATTCACGAAGTCGTTCTCTTTCTTGGAGAATCGAGTAAGTTCCTATATCTCAATGTCATCAAGTTCTCTTCGCTCCTTCTTTTCTACAAAAAATTAGAACATTAACATTGGTTTCCCTATTCTTTAGGCTGTAAAATTGTTTTTACCTTTTCGTTTTGCAAACGTGCAATGGATCTTGTACCAGCTGTATGTAATACAACTAACTTTGCACGACTTTGCAATATTTCTCTTGCTAATTTTCTTTACAAAAATCGAGAAATTGATGAAGATTGTGAATAAATAATTAGAAGATTAAATTGAGATAATATAATGTATCACTCGACGAATATATCTGGAACTCTTTCGAAGAGTATAATGGCAAAGCCATATCAAAGAAATATAACTATGACGTGTCTTTGACGAGTAGTGGCCTTTGATCTTTATCTGGAAGGGAATACACTTTGTCGGAATTTTATGTTTTCTCTTCTTCATTCCTTGTCGATGATGTGAACTTATAGCAGGAATGTAACTGAAGCATGTCATGTGAAAGAAAGACTTAAAAAATAATAAAGAAGTTGACTTAAATTCTTTCTTTCAGCCTGCGTATCTCCTTAGGCCTTCATTGCGACCAAACCCAAACCTAGATCTTGTTGATATGCAAGAATGTTGATTAGGGGTTCACTTCTCACAGAGTAGCCTCGGGGCCTAACACTATGAAGAGAAATCTCATTCAAAAAAAAACAGTCACAAAACCAATCACACTTAAAATCTGACACATGATGCACTGGAATTAACCAGCAAACTGTCGTAAACCACTCAAAGCCTAGAAATATTTTTTCTAATTCTTATGTGAAAGTTCCCAGTTAAATCAGATTCTRCACATTTTATTATTTGTTAATAGATTTGAATTTTGAAAAATAATGTCCTTTTGCCAAGCGCAGACATGTCATTTAGCAATACTCGCAACATATGGGGGTTGAGAACTTAACTAATTCATATGATAAGTCAAAATATGTTCATAAAAGGAGTTCTCATCCATTWCTCTTCTCAAACTTAACCTACAAGTCATTGTTGCTGAGCTATTAGCAAGTTAACAATTTTATACCTAAGTCAAAATAGTCCTGATAATGTTGGGTTTGAATTTGGAAGAGAAGTCAATCATCTGCACCCTAAATATTTCCCACCTTCTTATGCACAATTCTTCCACTTGTACATTACCATTTTGACAAAATGGACTACAGCATATCCTATCAAATGTAGACTCAGACTATCGAACTGTCATATCCTGRTCTATTGCATATGATTTTATCACAATAATGCTAGTTTCGAACTTTCCAGGAAAAATAAATCTGCATCATCTTAGTCTTGCACACAGTCCTAATTGTCTAAGACCAAACTACTATAACACATTTAATACATTTATCAGTTTAGACATGAGCACATGAACTAATCTAATCTCAAACAAGCATAAGCTATACTCAAGAACAAAGAATTAACTAAACTAAGCCAAAGATATATCATAGGGTGTTGTAGAAAATGTCACATTTTCTTGACTAGTAGTACCCCAAAATTACGAACCAGAGAATAGCTTCCTCCTTCCTTCTAAGCTGCCATCAATCTTGAGTCAAGCCATTTCTACTCTATACCAAAGAACCGAGAGGACGCAAAAGAGAGAGAACTTTCTAAAACAAGGCAATTATGAATATACCCTTTTAAAYAGGATTTTGGTAATTGACACCTGACAAACATTTTACACATCTTTTTTTTCCTTTGGCACCCTTTGTTTTTCACTTCTTGAAGTTTACCACCAAAATAACCCCTTTTCTGTTTGATATTCTTTTGGATATAATATATATAATAGATAACTGCTTCTGAAGCCATTCACATGCTGTATCCTTATTTTTATTTATCAATATATTAATAATACTTGGAATCCGCTTATAATTTGTTGCTATATGATTATATCATCATACTTTGTAATAACAAAATCGTCCTTAAAAAAGGTTTATTATAGGTTTTATGATAATTCAATAAGTCTAGTACTGCATCATGACACTGTGTAGCATTCGGTTTATTTATTTTTAATATAGAATCAGAATTTTCATGATTCAACCAAATTATAAAATTGAGTTAAGAACAAATCAATATCGCYACTAGTTGAAATGGACTAGTATAGATACAGTTTCCTTGCAAAATACCGGCCCGATCCCTACCCTTCCACTGCAGATCTCCATTTTTTCTCGCAGATTATATTTCGCCACTTAGATCGCACCGATAACTTTCCGAGTTTGACCTTGTATAATTCTAGTTATTAAACTCTAACACCTAATATATATATTCTCTAAGAAGAAAGCTAATATTGATTGAAACAATATAATCTTATCATGAKTACAATATGCCCTTTTCTCATAGCTTGAGTTTCATCATGTGAGTGATTTTGTAATACTCGACTTGGGGTCAAATTACCCTAATTTGAATCATCGAATTCAAACAAACTTTTCAATAAAATAATATTGTAAATCTAGGAAACTCAAAGAATGCAAATTTGGTCATTGCTCTATTCTCTCTGTCAATTTATTTGTGAATTAGCAATTATTTATATTGCACATGACTAATGAAATAAAAATTGATTTAACATATTGATGGACCCATATATGCTATCTTTGTCCTAAAAAAATTTGGCAAACCCTTTTTACCTGAACTTATATAATATAAATTTAACATTCATATTTCTTGATATTTCTTGTCTACTTGGTAGAATTTTTTGGAGCTCCACTCATGTATTTAAAAAGATAGATTTAAAGTTTGCTAGTGTATGTGTTGCATAATTGATTTAGTGTCTTTTTAATACAGCCTAGAGATATTTGAGAAAAATGTCTTCTTTTAAATTATCTTTATTAAAATGCATTATCTATTAAAGAAACTTCGAAATGCATCATTGAATAACTAAAATACTCATCTRCATTAAATTATCTCATASCAGTAGATTTTTTAAATTATCAAAATACCCTTTTGCTATCTTAACTGTCTATTCTCTAACCAATAGATAAGGCACAAAAAATTTTTCTCTCTCTCCTTCGCCATAAACCTCAACAAAACCCTCAAGATCATCTTTCTTTCTTCTCCAATTCACTCATTTGACAACTCTGAACCAAGAGTTTTCTTGCTCGTTTTATCATTGAAGACCAAAGCAAGAAGAAGCCAAACCATTGTCAAGGAAAAAGGTTTAATCTCTATCAATATATGTACATTGAGTTTCTAACCGGTATTTATGTTGATTTGTTTCTTCTATGTACTACATTGCTTGAAGTAAGGGCTCTCTTCTCGTCTATAAGTATATATCACAAAATTGTTTTAGTCTATCAACATAGATTCATAACAGCAACCCACAGTGGTAGACATTCTATCATAGTGGCTTGTTGTGATGGTCAATATGTAATATTTCTCATCACAATAGACCACCGTGATAGAATATCTGTCACRGTGGCCTGCTATGATAATCAATATGAAATATTTCTCATGACAGCAGGCCACTGKGCTACCATGGTGGGATATTGTGATGAACATATGCAATATCATTTTAATTCATTCTTAGATAAAAATATTTTTTAACTGATTTAGAATTAAGAAAAACTAACGCAAGTACAATTACATTAAATATTTTTCATCACAATAGGCCATCGTGATTAGAATGTCTGCCATAGTGGGCTACTGTGATGAAAAAATCAGTTTAAAAATGTTTATAAATGTTAATTTTARGTTGTTGAATTGCAATTTTGGTTGCCTTAGATAATTTGCTGATATACTTTTGTTATGTTCGTGAGTTTGTTGAGAAAGAAAGCGGTGGTGGGTGGACATGGAGATATATATAGAGGTATAATAGTCTAACAAATGTCACTTCCATTCTTATTTCAAAAWCATTACTCATGTTGAGTTATATGAAACTATTAAAAGGGCCATAGGGATGGACTCTGGGATAAATGATATAGAGATAACAAGTATGGTGCTAAAAAATTCTAACTTTCCAATAGCACCAATGAAGATTGATTGTGACTAAAATTGAAATGGTATCTCTCGGTTTGTAAAGAATTTACTTTTTGTGTTACTCTTTTSGAGAAAGAATTTGAGGAGAATGAAAAAGATGATGGTTTAGGAGAGAATGAAGCACAAGCAACACCTATTGCAAATGATGATTTGAATAAAGCACCTATTGTAACATTGTTTAAAATGCAAATAATTAGGATRGTCTAGATTCGAAAAGATTGTATCTTCCTGAAGATGCTCATGTGGCGGGTATAACATAAAGGAATTAACAACTGATTTAGGTTCAACTCCCTATAGGCCATCAGCAAGGATACCAAAATGTGAACATTTGCAAAGTATACAACTGTTCCCAAAAAAAAAAAAACAAAAAAAAAAAAGTTTTGATATCAATGTTATACTTGTTTGGAATGAAGTGTCACTTTGATTTAAAGTTAAGATGTCAAATAAATCCATTTATACAAATGTTTGTCTTGAGAAGAGCTATAAATGGAGTTTGCGGGCTACAAAGTTGAATGAATCTCAAACGTTTGAAGTTTTTACTTACCATAGCCAGCCCACATGTTCCATGAGTGTTAACTATCGAGATCATAGACATGATATCTTTTCACTAATCGGAACTCACATTGCCTCTAAGTTTGAAGATGCTGTAAGGATTTACAAATCGAGAAACATTATCAATGATTTTCATGAAGAGTTTGGYATAATTATAACTTATAGTAAGGTATGTTAGGCTCGTATTTTAGTTATGCCAAATTGTGATCGCATTGTCATGCTTTAGAGAAATTAATCCTAGCACAATCACGTCCATTGAAACTGACGATGGTATACATTTCAAGTACATTTCTTGCATTGTCATGTTTTCTCATGTTGCAGCTTTCCCCTTATTGATTAACACAATTCTCATGTTTTAGAACAATCTTATTTGTTGAAAATGACAAATATTCTCGTTTCATGTACCTTTTCTTGGCACTAGGACAAATTATACATGGATATCAATCGTTAATGAGACCTATAATTTGCATAGACAGTACATTCATGACATGTATGTATTGAGGTACTCTACTCGTTGCCACTTATCAAGATGCGATAGCCAAATATATCCACTTGCATGGGGTGTGGTTGACTTGGAGAATGAAGCATCATGGACTTAGTTTTTTCGTCACTTGCAAGAAATAACAGGTGATACGGAGAAACTGATCATTAATTCAAACTGTGGCAAAAGAACTTCTCATGCATTTAGAAATGTGTACCAGTTTGCACATCATGGGAGTCGCATATGGCACTTGAACAATAACTTGAAGGTTAAATTTCCAAGGGCTAATTTGTCCTCATTGTTCAAAAAGYTTGCAGAGGCTTATACTTTAACAGATTTTGTGGCCTACGTGGCAGCACTTTGAGGTAAAAAAGATAGGATCAGAGAGTACAAAAAATTTGATGGTTTACATTATTAGAGTAGAGCACATTTTAGAGGGACTCAATACAATCTAATGACGCAAACCAATGCAGAATCTTTGAACTCCRCGTTGAAAGAGGCTCGAGATTTTCCTATAGTTGGTCTATGATAGAGTCCAGATTACTGCAATACATATCGATATTTGATGGACTTTGAAGCAAAATTATTGCATTAATTATATGTTTTATTGATATTTCATTCATTTAGGACTTTGTGGATGTAATAGAAGAAAAAGAGGCATTATTGGAGTGATTTGAGGTAAAATTCCAGAGGTGCACAAATTCTATCCCATGGGCACGCAGATGGACGAATTTGGAGGATTCTTTATAAGATTGGAAGACTACTTTTTTAGAAACTCTTATTGTTTAAGGAGGATTTTGTGGGATGCATATCTCTTGTAGTCAATCAGTGATTTGATTTGGATAGTTTTGAATATTTGAATTAGGTAGTTRATCAGTGATTTGATTAGACTAGATTTGATAAGATTTCGGAATCCTTTGTTTCTTAGTCTTGTGGCTTCCTAGTCTATATAAAGGGAGCATAGGAAACACAAAGATGACATCTTATTCTCTGTTATTCACTTTAGATATTATTGTTTTCTATACAATGTTTAGTTTCTAAGTTCTTCTATTCAGGTTAAGGATTAATGAAGTACTAGTTCAGTCCATTTGTGAGATCTAAATGTGTTGATATACTCAACTATTAATAGATATTTGCTATTCTTCGTAATTATTATTAATAGTTATTACTTGATTGAATATTATGCATAAATATTTTGTTGAGTCTAATAGCCTATAGCCAAGGTAAACCAGGCAAAATCTGTAATTGTTTGCTATGGTTTAACATAGTGGCAAATTGGTATTATCTCTCTTGCTATTAGAGTGAGATTTGCCAAGGGGGAATAGCAGGCTAATTTAATAAACCTGTTATCAGAGTTTATTGAATAGAATTAGGTCTCTCTAATTCTTAATACTGTCGGTACATTAAATCTCATGTGCTATCTCTGGGATTGTCTATCGATTAGGAGATAATTAATAAGGCTTTTCCTTTTAATTGTCAACACTTAAGGAGGGATTGGTTATTTAAAGCTTTTCTTTGACAGTGTAACTAATTTATTCGTGAAAATTGAGTAAACTATTGAATCATTGATCGAATGCTTGAACTAGTGTGGATTTAATACCTTAACCAGAATCTTTTTCTATTGAAAGTTTTCTTATTAGAAATAGTTTTCTTTGATAAGTCGTTTCATCTATTAAATTTAATTCTTGATCCACCATTGTGGCCAAAGTTGAAGAAGAAGAAATTGATTCACCATTCCCTGTGGGAGACGACTCTGCTCGTCATCGTACAGTAAGCTTATATATTTTATTTTGGTGAATTAACAGTACACCAATCTAATTGAGTATATTAAACAATTGTTACCGATATGGTATTACGAAAGAAATGAAATYGCGGGAAATTGCACTAGCCACCTCATTCCACCCATGGAGCTSAAGATGTGTTCGAACTATCTTGAGGCAAATGGGTGAAATGCAATCAAGATGTCACCRATTGAGTCTSAAGTTGTTAATTGAARTYATATGTGGTTAACTTGGAAATCATATGTAGGAAATCTCATCTTGATAAATTTCCTTGYCACATGCAATTACCGCTTCCAGGCCAGATGGTACAGACACTTATGCTYTTTAATCTTATTCTTATACTACTTCTTGTTAGAGAGATACATATTTGGAGTATATTAACCCACTKCCGAACAAGAATKGGTGGTAACTTCGTGGAAAAGTGGTGTCAAGAGTGGTCCTTCGACCACTAACAAAACGACCTGCTAGACATCCATCGAAACTACGAAAAAAATCAATTGGAGGGGTACGTAGGCCCCGCAAGTGTAGTAGGTGATTGGAGACTGGCTACAACCCGAATCCTTGTACAAACCCTTTTGCCTAAGAAGTGAAGACATCTATTTATGCTTTCTTATTTATTTATCTCATAATGTAAATGTAAGACATTACTTGTTCTAATTTCAAGTGAAAACATCTRTTTATGCTTTCAGGTGTATTGAATTTTGATAGTCACAGCTTGGATTCTATGATGCACAKATACACCRTAAATGCAATCAAGTTTAAATCCACATCTTGTTTTTATTGAATTRGAGTTAACATAAATATATAATAGAAATGTTGCTCACCGCAGCAGAGTACAGTGATAGAAAGCCTRCTACGATGGACTTTGCAATGAACATATATTCCATAAATTGGAAATATTATTAAATAAATAACTTTATTTACTCATTTAGAATTAATAAATACTAAAAATAACACATTTGTATGAAATATTTCCCATTATATCAAGAAGTCGTGATAGAATGTCTATCACGGAGGGCTGCTGTGATGAACATACACTCCACCAATTGGCAAATTATTAAACATACAACCTTTTGTACTAATTTATAATTACATTTTCGATGGAATAATGGACTAGTTGTGATCTATACATCTTTAGTATTGAAATATATATTATATCCCACTCGGTGTTATAGTAGAAAGAGAACTAACACGTTGTTTAGGCAATCCAATTTATACAAATAGAAATTGAATCATTATAACATTCAATTGGAATATTTTAAGGGTTCCTTTAACATACAAATGACCACAAGTGATGATCAATATGAAATATTACTCATTACAGCAGGCCGCCGTGATAGAATTTCTACCACRGTGAGTTGCTATGATCATCAATATTTCCATCAATTTGCTCTATTTTTAAACATACAACTTTATTTACTCATTTAGAATTAATAAATAAAAAAACTAGTACATATGTATGAAATATTACTCATCACAGCAGTTATCCATGATAAAATGTCTGCCACGGTTGGTTGCTATGATCAGTAATAGTTCTATAAATTGGAAATATTATTAAACATACTACCATTAAGTAGATTTAGGATTAATAAATAYTAAAACTAGTACATATGTATGAAATATTGCTCATCACAGTAGGCACTGTGATAGAATGTATGCCACAATAAACTGCTGTGATGAGCATATACTCCATCAATTGGCCAATATGTATCTGTACAAATATTTTAAGTAAGATGAACATTTTGCTCTTTCTTGTCTAATGAATGAATCATTTGTTAAGAAATTTCCCCAGTGTCTTATTAATACATGGACTCGGAGGATAGATTTGGATGCTATTATATTGAACAGAGTTGCCAACCTAGATCCATTGAGCAAGTGCAAAAGTAAGGTTCTCTTAACTTCTTTGATCAAATCCTTCTCTAGTTTTACATTTGCAATAGCAGAACCAAGGAAGGGTGGGGTTGGCGACTGCTTCCTCAAAATTTTGAGAATTGCATTATTTACCTTGGAAAAAATCTACATTTTCAAAAATTCTCTAATTATTACCTCYCTCCGCTCCCAAAACCTCCCTAGAATTTCTGAAATATTTAAATATTGTTTTAGAATATATATTTTTGCACAATGGCCCTCCTGCAACTTAAAATCCTTATTTCGTCCTTGCTCATTGGTCACCTCTTATTCTTCTCAAAATGTTTTCTGAGATTTGTAACTTGATGCTCAGAAACTTGATACATTCAAATCCTAACAAGTATACTAGTGTCAAAAATTATATAGCAAGTGAGTCAAGGTCGATATCACAAGAATTTCTAATCAAGTAGCAAAATTACCAAATTTCCCTAATTAAACCTATAGGATGTAATTGAGTTAGACTAATATATAGAAATGAATAAATAACCGACATGGTTCAATTATGAAGTTGAATTGCCTAAATACGAAAAAGATCTAATGTGATAAAAGAGGTTGGTTAGGGTATTGATTCGAAGTATTCATATAATGAGCTAATTTAATCTAATTGCCCTAATTCCCAAATCTAATCTAATTGTTTATAGTATAATTTCTAAATTAGGATTTACCCAATCCCTTGGCATAAAAATCCTAATTTCAATTACTAAAGTCATATCCCTATTTGAATTAAAGTAATTGAAATTGCATTAACGAACTAAGAAATTTTTCATATTTCACTAACCATGGTTAATTACTATCGAAAACCACCTAAAAGGAACCGATTCTATCACTAATCGGTTCAATGATAATGGGTCATTATTGCCTAAGTCTTAATCAATTAGTTCACATCCCGGTCCTTCCTAATTGATTATGAAGTCGATTTATAGGTAGCTAATCCACAAAAAAGAATTAAGAAAGTCATAATGATAATAAACAAATCAACTTGATAAGGGATTAACAATAAAGCCCAAAATAGAGTTTAACCTATTACAAAGAAATCATCTTCTCAGATTACACGAACTAACAGAAAACGTTTAGCCTAAGAAACTCATGAAATCCACTATGGAAAGTATAATAAATATATTGCAACCAAAGATTAGAGAAGAAAGAAATGATTTGATGAACGAATCCTTAATCATCTTGGTTGAATACAAGTCTTCAATCTTTCCAATGGCTTCCTCCAAGTTCCTCTTATTAAAACTACTCTAAAACTATGAAAAAAGATGTTTCAAGCCACTAAAAGTCTCTGAAATCAGCTTAAGACACACTATTTATAAGAGAGCACAAAAAGCCCTAAAATGGGTTTAACTGGCACCAATTTTTGGCTGAAAATGCCAAACCAGAGCCTAATTTGGTATAAACCTGCGCCGGTATGGTTCTAGAAAACATAGCACAAATTCTGACATGAAACTGGCATCTGATTGGTGAAAATCATGGGCTTGATTGGTGAAATTCATGAGCCTGATTGGTGATTGGAAAAAAAAAAAAAATTCAACACTTAGCCAAATTTTTGAGGTTTTCAACTTCCAGAAATTTAGCCTTAACCCCCCAAACTTCTCTGAAATAGTTATTGGCCTCTTGAAGCTGTTCTTTTCCAGAGTTTGCCCTTTTTCTTGTCTTTGAGATAAAACCTTGTATGCAAACATTTCAAACCCAAAATATGTGTAATATAAGGTTAATCATATAAAAAACTCGATAAGAAATGATTTAAGTATGGGATAAACATAATACAGAATATGACTATATCAATTGCCCCCTACTTAGCGTTTAGTTTGTCATCAAACAAAATATGACAATAAGTCAAACAACAATCTAGATAATTCATCCAATCATCCAAAGAACAACAAGATAGATTTATTTTCATATTCAACTTAATAGCACATCCAAAATTCCAATAGATATCAACAGAATTAAAGTGCYACTAAGAACCATCCATGTGAAAAAGTGAATGAGTGAGAATAGCCAAAATSAAATGTCTAGTAAAGACTTAATAAATATTTAGGGAATTATGAATGCTTCACCAGCACTAAAAGCGTAAAGACATGGAACTCCTCCCCATAGATTTGTAATCATCACTATCTGTCCGCTAATCGAGATAGCCAAAATCAACAAAGGACAAGTATGACTTTTAAGCTTGTAATGTAGGGCTAATGAATAGGTAGGTCAAGCAAAGGAAAATGACAAAAGAAGGAAGGTGTCTCAATAATCAACAATGAAACCTTATAAGTCTCTTTTCTTCTTTCAAATTTCTTCACCACATATTCCTTCCTTAATTCTTTATCAACAACTACCAAAAACYTTCTTTTCTTTTTGTAGATACATAAGATATTTTCATCAAGAGAAAATGAGGTTCATGCTTTCACCTCTCAAGAACCCATTTTCTTTCACATTTTTCTCAACAACTTAACCCTTTAACTCTTTTCACAATTCCCGGCCTCACCTTCTCCATATGCATTTGATGAATTCCATTCAGGCAAGAGAAGATGCATCAATTCTCTTACAATGGAAAAGGAAAAACATATGCAAATCTAACAACATAAGCCATAAAAGGGTGTACCAAAGAACAATAAAAATCATAGGCTTAAAAAGGGAACGAATGATATAATATAGAAAGGGAAAGTGTGAAAAGCTCAAACAATCTGGAGAAGGCCTAAGATTTTCATTCCTATGCCAATAATGGTCATCTTTTTGTTTCACCTCAAAGAGTAAAAAAAAAAAAAAAAAAAAAAATTCTGCTTATGTTAAGTGAATCATCATAATTACCCCACTAGTATGTCAAATAATAACTATGTACAAAATAAAGCTACTCGTGCTAGAAAGCAAAAAAAATAGGATAAATCAAAATAATACTAAAATTTTCAAGTCAAACAAAATGGTCTCTCATTTGTGTTATATCATGAAAACATGTAAACAAATCACAAGCAAAGCTCGAAAATTTTGAAAATTATGGGGAAAAAGCAATAAAGGCACATAAATGCAATAAAAGCAAACAARGAATCCATTCTTCCACCTTCACTTAGAACTTAACATTGTCCTTAATGTTAATTAAAGAACCAAAAAAGTAAGTGAAAGTGACTTTCCTTGTTCTAAATGATGTGGTAAAATCTTATAAAAATAATAAAAAAATCAAAATAAAAGAGAAATGCAATCATAGTGAGAAAAAGAAAGAGAGGAGAATAGAAAAAGTCAAAAGAAAGAAAGAAGTTCTAGTTCATAGTCTCTAGCTCGACTTCCTTTAGTTCATCATGCAAAAATGGGATTGGGAGTTTCCATTTCTCATTCCCTGGAGTAATTTGRGAGGTTTCCTCAAAGAGAGATGATTTCATCTTATCAAGCAAAGCATCCACAAAAGAAGTAGGAATGAAACTTTTCCATCAAAATTTTTTCTATTTCTTCTAGACTTCCTAATCCTTTATTTTTTATCCTTAAGATCTAAAGGAGGCTTTCAACACTAGGTTTGGATTTATGACCCTTTTTTTCAGCTTCTACACATGCAAACTCCCTAGTGTGCTCTACATGCTTAGCTTTAAGGAATTGGACAGCTTTGGCTAGATCTTGATAGGGGTGTTTAGGCATCTTGAAAATGACACATTCATTCCCAACTCATAAAGTTAGCTCACCCTTCTCCATATCAGTTAAAGTTCTTCCGATGGCTAGGAAAGGTCTCTTTAACAATAATGGCATCGCATGATCATCTTTCGTGTCTAATACCACAAAATCTACCAGAAAGATGAATTTGTCAACCTTAACCAATACATCCTCCATTACCCCCATAGGGCACCTGATAGATCTATTGGTTAATGAAAGGTCATGTTTGTAGGTTTAAAATCTCCTAACCTTATACGTCGAAGAATTGATGAAGGCATCAAATTTATGCTAAACCCTAAGCACATTATCAAAAAGCAACTCACTAATATGACAAGGAATAATGAATTTTTTTGGATCTTTAAGCTTAGGTGGAAGTTTATTTTGAACAATAGTGAAGCATTCCTCATCCAAGCAAATAGTCTCAAAATCAAGCAATTTTCTCTTATTTGATAAAATGTTCTATAAGAATTTGCATATTTTGATATTAAAGCACTAGCATCAACAAAAAGAAGATTTATCTGTACCTTTTTTAATCTTTCCAAAAACTTCATAAATTGATGATTCTCCTTATAAGGCTCGACAAGTAGGGGAAAAGTTAAAGACTTTTAATCTATTTTCTCACTATCCACTTTACCTTTACCCCTCTTTTCTTTTTCAAGCTTAGATGTAACACTAGGTTCCTTTATCATCTCACTAAATCATTGACCTTAGAAGGTTCCTTTTCTTTTGAAGCGCTTCATAATCACCTTTAGGATCCTCTATCACTCTCCTATTTTTTAAATATATGGCATTACAATCCTTGAGATTTATTTCGATGTGACTAGTTAAATAGCCTTGAACTTTTTGGCTAAGTAAATTAGCCAATTACCCTACTTGATTCTCAAGATTCTTAATAGAAGTCTCTTGGTTTTGAAACCTAGTTTCTACACTAGTGATGAATCTACTAACCAAGGCTTCTAAATTGAAAATCTTATCTTGAGGAGGGAAACTCGGGGATTGAGGTGGCCTAATATTTCCGTTGGAACTAGATTTTACATTTGGATTCCAAGAGAAGTTAGGGTGATTCCTCCACTCGAGGTTTCAGGTATTTTAGGGCCTACATATTGGGCACCTTCTTGGGAGTTTGAAAGGAAATTACGGTTAGGTTGTGGTTTTGTGGGAAATTAATACTCTTATGAGTACCCCCACAATGTTCACAAGTAATTCTACCTTCTATACCCAAATTTTTTGAAGTGAGAGCTAATTGGGAGAGAATGGTTTGTGTGGCATCTAATTCTATCACACCACCTCTCCTAGCCTTGTTATTCCTCTCATTAGGCCATTTGGAAATCCACCAAGGCCATCTCTTCAAAAAACTCCCAAGCCTCTTGAGGTAGCTTCCTCATATACTTTCCCCTCTAGAGGCATCTATCATAGACCTAAATGCCCCACTCTTCCCATTGTAAAAGATTTGGATTTGAATCCACGAGGTGAGGAATGATGAGGTCAYCTTCTCAAATAATCTTTGAATCACTCCCAAGYCTCACTCAAAGACTCCCCACTATCTTAACAAAAATTTGTGATGTAATTCTCAAACTTTATAGTTTTGGAAGGTGGGAAGTTCTTATGGAGGAAGGTGGAGGCTATTTGTTCCGATGTAGTGATAGAACCAGATGGGAGAGAGTTTAGCCAAGCTTTGGACTTATCCTTAAGTGTGAAGGGGAAGAGTCTCAACCTAATGGCATCATGACGAACATCATTTTGCTTGAAAGTATGACAAATCTCTACGAAGTTAGAGATGTGAGAATTAGGGTCCTTACTAGAAAAACCATAGAATTGCACACTTTGTTGGATCATTTGAATAACCGTGGGTTTGATCTCAAAGTTGTTCATGGCTACTCTAGGTCTAGTGATGGCGGGATGAGCTACTTCCACAGTTAGAATAGTATAGTCCCTAAGGGATTTAGGCCTCTCCTTATTCCTTTGATTATCCATACTCTTAGACTTATGAAACTCCAATTCTTTCTCCTTAGTTTGACTATTATCTCCCAAAATTAACAACTGCACTTTCTCCTACCTTGGTCTTTCCCCTTCTAATGTGTTCCTATTGTCTCTAAGAATAGTATCAAGATTCTTGGTATTTGTTTATTAAGGAATGTTCGAAGATCTAGTACACATCAAGACAAGAAAAATACATAAATCAAATCAAAATACCGAAACAAATAAGAACAAATAAAACAAAAACAAATAAAGAAAATGGTCTAATCTCAAGGTAATTCAACAATTATAGGAAATCAATAAAAAACCCCCGACAATGGCACCAAAAACTTGATGCATTCTAATTATAGCAAGTATACTAATGTCAAAAAGTGTATAGCAAGTGCGTCAAGGTCCATCCCAAAAGGATTTATAATCAAGTACAAGAATTCCCTTATTTAAACTGATAGAATGTGATTGAGTTAGACTAATAACTAGAAATGAATAAGTAATCTAAAAGATTCGATTATGAAGTTCAATTGCCTAAATATGCAAAAAAAAAAAAAAATCTAATGTGATAAAAAAGGTTGGTAAGGTTATTGATTCGAATCATTCCTATAATGAGCTAAATTAATCAAACCTTAATTGCCCTAATTCCCAAATCTAATCTAATTGTCTATGGTAGAATTTCCTAAATTAGGTATTCGCCAATCCCTTGGCATAAAACCTTTAATTCCAGTTAACTAARGCCATATCCTTATGTGAATTATATTAATCAGAATTGCATTAATGAACTAAGAAATTCCTTGACTTCACTAACCATGGTTAATTATTATCAGAAACCACCAAAAAGGAACTGATTCTCTCACTAGCGAAATCAATTCTAATGGGTCATCATTGCCTAAGTCCAAATCAATTAGTTCACCTCTTGGTCCTTTCTAATTGATTATGAAATCAATTTGTAGGTAGCTAATCCATAAAAAGCATTAAGAAAGCACAATGATAATAAACAACTCAACTAGATTGGGAATTAACAATAAAGACACAATAGAGTTTAACCCATTACAATAAAAACATCTTTTCAAATAACCCTAACCAACACCAAAAGTTTAGCCTAAGAAACTCATGAAATCCAMCATAGAAAGTATAATAAATATATTAAAACTAGAGATTATAGAAGAAAGAACCGATTTGAAGACTAAATCCTTAAGTAATCTTGGTTGATATAAATCTTCAAGCTTTCAAATGGCTTTCTCCAAGTTCCACATATTAAAGCTACTCTAAAAGTATGAAAAAGAGCGTTTCAAGCCACCAAAGTCTAAAATGGGTCATAAGTGCACTATTATAGGAGAGCACAAAAAGCCCTAAMAAGGGTCCAATCGACACATGATTTGGCTCAAATCGGTGTCGGGTTTTGGTCAAAAAGACCGAACTGATGCCTGATCTAGTCTAAATCGGCTAGGTCCAAAAAAATATAGCACAAATTCCGGCATGAAACTGGCGCTTGATTGTGAAAATTATGGGCCTGATTGGTGAAAATCATGAGTTCGATTGGTGATTGAAAAAAATTTCAACACTTTGCCAATTTTTTTAGGTTTTAAACTTCCAGAAATTACTCCTTGATCCCAATCTTCTCTAAAATCATTGTGTGCCATTTTTAAGTCCTTCTTTTYCAAATTTTTGTCCCYTTTCTTGTCTTTGAGATAAAAACCTTACACATAAATTTTTCAAACCAAATTAAGTGTGTAATACAAGGTTAATCATATAGAAAACTAACAAGAAAGAACTTAAGGGATAAACATAATGCAAAATATGATTACATTATGACATATCATAACTTTTGTAGGTTCACTTGGTTGTCTGAGTCAYAAGTTCCAGTTGGTGCTAATTTTGAATAAATGGCTGATCACTATATGGTATTACAGTGTGTTAATCTATTCAAGATTTTGTTTATAGTTACATGGTTGCTGTGACCTTTGCCAATGATTCACAGGTACAAGGTGCAAGTTYTTTTTTGCCTGTAATGGCTCTAGCTCTTCAAGAGAAGGAAAGAWTTATTGATATGGTGTAAGAAATTGTATTTTGTTGCTTATTTATGTCTTTTTCTTTATTATCAATTCTTTTCCACTCCATGTTTTAAATTCACAATAACTAGCTATAGAAGATTTACATCTTTTAGTTTCCTTCACTTTGTCTACTGTTCCACCATCAAGTTGTCTATTTTTGCTGTTTATATTCTTCTCTATATGCTGCCTGTAATTTGTTATCCTTGTTAAACGAATGTGACTTGAAGCATGGTTATTAGTGATCACCCAAAGACTGGAGCAGAGAAGAAAACAATGTCACAGCAAACTTCATTCTCAGCAAGCAGGCCTTTCCATTAAACCTGCTTAAGGATCATGAATCAGAGGAAAGCTGTGATTAACCACTAAGCTCAACGCTACGGTAGAACAGACCGTCTCCTTATCCCACCTACCTCGAAGTCTTCTCCACAGGTCTCAGGGAAGACAAACTCATCAACGAGACCACAACTAAACGTTTCTGACTCGCAATAAAGAAAGTAACTTAAACAGAATAAAAGATCTGAAAATGGTGAGTAAAAAGAAAACGTCAAAACGTCCATTTAACCGAGACTATGGTCAAACAACACTTCTATCGTCTCATACCTTCAACTTCATTACGTTTTGAATTGATTTACTTTTTGACTCTTAATACATTTTCACTAGACTTTACTTCTACTATTGTTGTCTCTAAATTGCACCATCAGTGTGTTCTTAAAACGACTGATTAGGTGCCCCGGGTTTCGGTGTTTTGTTTAGAGGTGATTACTTTGACTCCAAATGTCTACCTCAATGTTTCCTGTCTCAACGTCGTAAATGTCCCAAGAGTTTAGACCTTTACTCTGTCTGATTACGACGTTATGTCTCCTGAGGAAAAAGACCTGGTTTTTGAGTCTTTGTCTTGCGAGTTTCCTTGAGATGATTTTTTTAGTTCGCGTTTCTGGATGATTATCGTGACGTTCTCTTTAGTCTGTTCGTAATCAGACTAAAGAACGGATTTTAAGTCGTCCGTCGTACAATACACTACTGGACCGTCCGACGTAAACAAAACGACGTCAATGACGTCGGTACGAACACGTGAAACTCAATAAGAAGTAAGAGGACTTGTCAGGAACCCGGAGTTAAAAGTCCAATGGGGAAAAGTTGGTGAGGTAGAGGACATATAGAGTTCGGAGTCTCACTAA
>MEJB01000057.1:420235-531179 GCA_001752375.1 Rhazya stricta | reverse complement strand
GAAAGGAAGATATGTATACAATTGAAAAGTCCTTTGATGGTTTTGAAGCAATCTTCAAAGGGCAGTGTACAAGAAGTTTGATAGCTATATGCTTGAAGGTTGATATCTAAGGAGTCCTTATGATCGTTTGTGTATGAACTAAACCAGATCAAACGGATGGATTCTTTTATTTATCTAATCTTGTATGGTGGAATGACATGTTACTAGCTGCCAGCAAGATACTGAATCCAAAAGTGGAAGGATTACTCATGCGAATTTGAAAGTTGGAGGTTTGGAATTGCAAAGGAAAATTCTGGGAATGGAATCTTCAAGATATGAGTAGGAAGAAGCTCTTTCTGTATCAGAAAAGCTACATTGAGAAGTCCTATCAAAAGTTTGCAATGCTACAGCTTACCTTGCAACCTGACCTAGTACTTCTAATTCCACCATCTTGTTGGAACAGAGCTTTTCTGCTCCCCAAAAACAGTTGAGAAAAAGAGTACATGTCCGTGTACCTTATGTAATGCGCAATGGAAGTTTGATGTATGCCATTGGTATGCACCAGGGACCTGATCTTATGCATATGCTGTTAGTTGTGTTTAGCAGATTTATGGCTGATCCTGGAAAGGAACATTGGTTGGCTATTAAAAGAATTTTTAGATATCTTAGAGACACATCTGATATTGGACTCAGCTATGGAGGAAACAATCAATGTCTGATCTCTGGTTATTCAGACTCAGATTATGCTGGAGACATAGATAACAGGAGATCCATGACAGGCTATGCATTTACTCTTGGTGATTCAGTTGTAAGCTGGAAAGCTACTCTTCAACCTACTGTTACATTGTCCACTACCGAGGCAGAGTATATGGCCTTAACAGAAGCTGCAAAGGAAGGCATTTGGCTAAGAGGATTGGTAAGTAATCTTGGAGTGCATCATAATCAAGCTGTGGTGTATTGTGATAGTTTAAGTGCAATCTGTTTAGCTAAGGATCAAGTGCATCATGAGAGAACAAAACAYATTGATGTAAGATATCACTTTCTAAGAAGTGAGAAGAGGATCCAAGTAAACAAGATTGGGACAGCTGACAATCCAGCTGATGTACTCACCAAATCCATTCCATTGAGCAAATTCCAGCATTGTCTGAACTTGCTCAATATTCGGAATGGATTCTGAAATTGTTGGTTGCCCGTGGCAGGGCAACATCTGAGGCAAAGCCACACCTCTCACTATCTGAAAACTTCTGATATGTTTTGGTTACATCAAATTAAAATCGGTTTGTGCTGGATTCAGATGATTCAAGTCAAGGTGGAGATTTGTTAAACGAATGTGACTTGAAGCATGGTTATTAGTGATCACCCAAAGACTGGAGCAGAGAAGAAAACAATGTCACAGCAAACTTCATTCTCAGCAAGCAGGCCTTTCCATTAAACCTGCTTAAGGATCATGAATCAGAGGAAAGCTGTGATTAACTACTAAGCTAATCACCTGAAGGCTGAAATACAGGAAGATGGAGTGGTTGAAAAGGGGAACCTGAAATTGAGGCCAAAGACTATTCAGGAGAATGAAGAAACTCAAGTGCAGCATGGCTGCAGTAACTGCAGCAAAACAAATGCAGCTACAGTCATCACATCAACATGCTGCTGCTGAATTTTAGGCAAGAAATCAGATATGTTGTCTGATTTCTCTTGCAGTGTATAGTAGTCTTTTGGCTTGATTTTTTAGTAGAGTTTCTTTGAGTTCTGTTCTGAGTTTTAGTCCAGAAAAAGAGTCCTCTGTATTGCAGCATTAGTCTGTCTCATTTCCAGATTTGAGAACCTCTGTAAATGCTGCAATCTGTCTTTGTAACTCCATCTGTAAACTCCAGTTCATAGTGGATTTGTTTGTGGCTTTGGCCCGTGGATTAGTCAACAAAATTTCTTGCTGGATACCACGTTAAATCTCTGTGTTATCATCTTCATTTCAGATCACTTTTACATAATTCTCAGTTTTCATTTAGTTAGTTTTGCATACTTCAACTTCCATACTCTGCTATCTTCACAACAAACAACTTCCATACTCTGCTATCTTCACAACAATCCTSATGATTACCAGCATGTCAATTAAGTGGCCCTTATTGACATGCTGGTATCCTTACTTTATGTATATYTGAAAGGAACGTCACTGTTAAAAGAGCAATCTATCCTAAAATCTYTATTTCACTGAATTTATGTAGGCATCAATATACTCTGGGGACGGTCTGTGGTATAAATTAAAGAAATTGCCCATGCAGTCATTTCTCTTAATTGCAATTCTATATGTGGGTTTTCACCTTCATTCTCTTGATCTTTCYTGTATTCATTGTAGGGCTGGCCCTGGTGGTGATTTCACATATGGAGATTGTTCTATTAAAACCCACTGGYAGCAAAACTCTCTTGAAAGATAGATATTCTCTCTTCTGCCTTGTCTTTTCTCTTACTCCTTAACCACCTAGAGAAAATTTCCACCGGCAGTTGAGTTTCGGCATTTTGCTCCCCTCTCTCTTCCCATTCCCCTCTTGGCTTCCCCTCCTTCCTCCGTCTTCCTTTTATGTTCTCCGCTTCCTGCTTGCCTTATCCTCCTACTGCATAGCAAAGTTGTACATTTCATTATCTATCTCTAATATCTCAATGTGTCCCCGTATGTAAATTACTGCTTCAAATTAAATAAAGAGAATGCATCGGTGGTGGATTTCATTTGGTTGGTTTAGTTGAATTTGGGCGCATATTTTGGAAGATCTTATGGTGAGGGAGATATTTTAATAATTTCTCATCCTATAGTGAGTGTATTTTTGTCTCTTGGATGTTTAGCGAGACATGACTGAAGAAAGCATCATATAATACAAATTCTCATGGAAATGCCATAGTTAATAGGAAAATTATCTCCAATGCGGTCCTGAGACACTATGTATTGAAAGTTGAGACACTGTCCGAGCGGGCTTATGACTCTTAGCTCACTATCCAAAAAAAAAAAAAAAAAATTAGTTCGAGTATTTTTTTTCGTTTTGTATGTATTGAAAAAGTTCCTGTTACCATTGTTTTAAATATTGTCATGTGTTGATATTTTTAAATATCAATCCAGCCAATTGCTGAAATACTCCAGGTTACTTTTAAATATTTTATGCAAATTTTATTTTTGTTTATTTTTAATTGGATAATAAGCATATAAGAGATAGTTAAAGTTATTCCACGTCACTCTCAAAGCAAGGGAGTACCGGTTTGCAAGCACTCTAACTTGTTCACCAAATGACTTGGTACAACCAATGCTTTCGACATGCTATCTCATGGATGTGATGAGAAGTTAACATTAGAATGTCAAAAAAAATTAGAAGGTCAAGTATTATTTAGTTATTATAGAATCATTGTTAATCGCTTTCAAAAAAATTGAATATTTATTTGGATTTTAAAAATGAATATTATGTAAATATATTTTGATTTAAATAGTATCAATATATGAATTTAAACATTACTTCAACGTATTCAAATTGTTCATTGATTCTAAGTATATTGATTTATTAAATATTATTAGGTAAAACCAAATGGAAAAGTCCGTGGTTAAAAAAGAAACAAAAATTCTATAATAACACTTTTCAAAGATTAATAATAGCACGTCATTAATAACGCTTAAAAGTATTTCAATGAATGTTATGTATTGATGCATAAAGGCATCATGATTGTCTATCCTCGGAAAACTTCGGACTACGTTATTTACAAGTGTAAAGAGTTCCAAAGCGTAGAGATAGGGTACCTTGAGGAGCAATGGAGTTTGAAATTCAGTAGTTTAATTACGCTAAGCCTCTCTAGCACCATAACTCATTTAACAACAATATAAATTGGAAAACGAGATGCCGATCCAACATTTTGAAAATCACATCTTAAGTGAAAATTGGCTCATTCAACAACACAGAACATTTAGTGTAGAGTTGGACCTCGATCTATTTCTTTCACTTTATCCGTAGCATCATATGTATTCAAGTTTTAATTTACCCCATTGATGACCAAATGAGATTGGAATTGAATAGAAAAATGTTGACCACAGCTTTGTTTCCTCAATACCATGCCCACAAAATCAGCCATTATATATAGCTGATTGATTATTATCAAGCAAGTCACGAAACTTTGACTGTCCAATTATAATTGTAGTAATTATGGTTTTAGCATTTAATATTTCGTTTGAATAGGTCTATAATTATATAGTTTTGATTATCATTAAAATGAAATGTTCACCTTAGTGTAATTTATAATCTAAATTTTTAAAATCAACTTTTCCTCTAAAGTATTAACAATCATATATATACATATTAGACTTCAGACATGAATAATCTCACAATGATATTTGGGAAGATAAATTATACAAATGACTCGTAAAATATAATCTTTTCGTCTTTAATGTTAAACATATGTAGATATTCAAATAGTAATTGGAATAGAGGAAAGAGGCTTTTGATTTAATTTAACTTTATTTTACRTATATGTGAGGTATCTATCTTGATTGAAAAGAAAATATTTTAATTAGGAAATTTAAAAATTAATAAGCCTTCACTTCTTAAAAAATTGTCAATGATAAACAAATMAGTAAAGTAAGGTATTTGATACTATAGATGGTTAAGCATGACAAGAGAATACCTTTGTCACTATATGCGTAATACACTGACAATATATTTTATCATAATAATTTAAATAGTGATAAAGTAAAATGCTCTCACTAAATCATTTAGTGACAACAAGATATTTTGACACTATGAGTAGTCATAAAATTTCCTGCCTCTCAATAGGGTTGTTGGGAACAATTTAGTGATGACTCTAGTGACAACAATTGCAATCATCACTAAATATAATTACCTCATGTTGGACTGGTGACAACATCCACTGTCATTCCTATATCCATTACTTTAGTAACAAAAAATCTTATTGTCACATGAACTCTTGTCATTAAAAGCATTTTATCCTCTAGTGAGGACCCTTGATTACAAAGGGGGAGAATTTTATGACATTATTCAATAGTGAACCTCTGTATTTTATGGATAGTTCTAACAAATTTTGACATTTCTGATATACATGAATTTTACAATGACGATAGTTTTAATCCTAAAGGTAACTTAGAGTCGACTTCTTAGCAGTTTAAGGAGACTGATGTAGGAAGGATTGCAATAGAGTTTTCTTAGTAATTTCCAAATTTGTTTCTATTCCATTGATTAAGTTTTAGTGGTAATTCTTATTAGATTAGATGAGGATATACATTTCTATTTTATTAGTTTGGTTTTAGATTAATCCTTGTAGGATTAGAATTGTGTTTTCCCTATTTAAGGGACCTTGATACTTGTAATTTTAATTCATTCATATTATTATAAATAAAATTTGAGATTTTCTCTAAACTTTCTCTAGTGGATTCCAATGATTATTAGTGGATTCCARKTTTGCTCTTTTGGATTTATCGCTTATAAACTCACTATTTCTCCAACTATGTCAAGAAGGTAACAGATTCTCACCCTATTAACCATGTAACGTCATATGAAAAATTGTGGCCAAACCAATTGCTGATAGGCTTCGTTGTGTGTTACCTACCATGATTGGGGAGAGCCAGAGTGATTTTGTTAACGGCTGCTTGATGACAATGCTATTATCGCATTTGATGCATCACTGGATAAAGAATGAGAAARACCACGACCCTCACATAATGAAAATGGACATTAGCAAAGCATTAACATAGATTGAATGGACATACCTATATTGGATGCTGAGGAAGCTTGGTATATCGAAGAGGCTTAGTGATGTTATCTTGCATTGGGTCAAGTCTGTTCCATTCCAAGTTTTSCTTAACGGGGTGGCAACAGACTCTTTTAGACCTAGTCGGGCTATCCGTCAAGGTGACCCCTTCTCACCCTTTCTCTATGTAATATGTACTGAAGGCTTTTCTGCACATGCTTGTTCGGAGGGGTGGCTGAAGTGTTTAACTATAGGGAATGGAGGGCCTGAGCTTACACACTTACTTTTTGCGATGACAGCTTACTTTTTATGAAAGCTTCTACAGGAAATGCACGGTTTATTAAGGAGATTCTCTCTAATTATGAAGTGGCTTCTAGGCAGTCTATTAACCTTCAAATGTTCCTCTATCCTTTTCCATAAGAAGACTTTTGTGGATTTGAAAGACACAATTTGCAGAGAAGTTGGGGTGACAGAGAGCATATGGGCGAAGAAAAATATTTGGGTTATCCTATTTGATAGGGCGGTCTAAGAGAGAGTTTTCTCCTATATCAAGGATCGTATTTGGAAGAAACTTAATGAATGGAAAGAAAATTTGCTATCTCAGACAGCGAAAGAGGTTCTTATCAAATCAATTTTACGTACATTCCCAATATATATAATGTCATGCGTTCTTTTGCCCTCTAACCTCTGTGGGAATATTACTGCTCTCGTAAGGAATTTATGCTAAGGATGAGAGGGTAGGGGACTATATTAGAGGAGTTGAGTGACACTTTGTAAGCATAAAGCAAGAAGAGTTGAGGGTTTCGAAACATAGAAGCCTTTWGTTTCGCCTTTTAGCTAAGCAAGAATGGAGACTTTTTAGGAATCCTAATTATTTGGTGGGGCAGGTACTCTAGGAAAAATATTATCCCAATGTGGATTGCTTAGAAGCTAAGCTTAGGAATGGGCCATCATATATTTGGAAGTGTTTTTCTGGATGCCGATTTGCCCAGAGAGTTTGGAGAAAGGCTGGATTTGAGCTTCATGGGCTTTGCGTGGCTCCAATCATACAAGGGAGATTCTCATTAATAATATTCAGACATGGAAGGCTTTTACAAGGGCACCCGAGTGAAGTTATTGATGGTTTTAGTTTGAGGCATATGGAATGCCAGAAACAAGAGAGTTTTTTTATAACACTTGTATATGTGAGGCGGAAATGGTCTTAGTTGCCCAAACTTTTCTGTGTCAGTTCCATAATGAGATTGCTAGTGAGGTTCTGCCTGACTTCGACTGCAGAAGGACGCATGTGAAGTGGGTGGCGCCAGCTGAGGAGCTAAAACTTAATGTATAATGGTTCTCGGACTGAGGAGAAAGCTGGAAAAGGGGTCATTATCCTAGACTGAATGGGGGAAATAGAAGTTGAATTCGTGGCGCCGGTAATGGGTGGAAGTGGGGCTGAACATGTTGAGCTATTGGCCATTCTGTGGGCGTTCTAGATTGCACAAGAATTTGAATTAGACATTTACACTATTGAGTCGGATTGCTTGTCTGCCATCCGTAAGTTGCAGAAAGAAGAGAGGAACTTCTCTCCCCTAAGGATGCTGGTAGATGATATCAATTCCATAAGGCCTGGTGTTGTCATCTCTAGGGTGACATATGCCCCAAGAAAGGCTAGCTAGCCGACTCATCTTCCTGCCCAATTTGGGAGCTCTTTAGCTACTGAAATTGTGTGGATCGCTAATGCAGGGCAGAATGCGAAGTTTGCTCCTCAAGACTTGCCTGACGATTAATACAAGTTACGTTTAGTTTTTTAATAACAAATTAAAAAATAAATAAAACAAAAAACCTTTGACTGGACCTACCACAGAGTGACTAATGTTTCTTGGGCTTCACTTTGGGAACGGACCCACATCTTACTACTCATCATCATGCTAAGATATGGGGCTTTTGAAGCTTTGCTTACAGTAGCAGCAGCATTATCCCATGATGCGTTCGGTTCTAAATGAAAAATTTTGAATTGAGTTATTAAAGGGAGTTTTTAAATTTTTTATTCTCTAAAGTATCTAGATCATTTACTTAAATGTTCCTCGATATTTATAAGGATCTTTTTGTACCAATCAAGCGAATTAATCATCCATCATGAACTAGGAAAGAAGTTTTCCGATAACTTCCTAACCCTACAAATATGTAATCTCCAAAGTTATCCAAATTAAACAGGCCCGTATATTCACAGAGGCGGAAAGCAAGCACCACAAAAAGGCCAAAACCGTGTGCATGTCACTTGCATGGGTAAGGGGGCATGTTAATGCAGGCGTGCAGAAGAAATGAACAATTCCTGTTTAACGGGAAAAAAAACGAGTTTCTTCCACTTGTGAAAGATGAGAAAGACAAAGAGAAGTGGTCACACGAACATTCTCTTCTAATATGGGAACCAGCTCTGCTCTGGGCAGTACTTACATCATATGCTCCACTTCCAATTTTCACTTTAAAATAATTCTTCTGCTAATTATTTAATTATTCCTTTTTATAATATAAAACTGTTAAGCSACGAAGAAAAGGTTTTTCTTGGTTTAAGTAGAAATAGAATCTTTTTTTTTTTTTTTTTCCTTTGTGGTTTTCTTTCTCTGACTTCTTTCACTTTTCTTAATGTCGAGAAACATCCGGTAAAATAGACTAGCATGTCGAGGTTTCTGGATATGAGGTATCAAATCCTAGACATTCTATAGTTTTAGCAGCATGTTCAGCTTACTGGATATATACATTTGGCCTACATTCAAACGTTGCTATGCTACGTTCGTCACACACGTACAAAAAGATTTGAACTACTAATTTGTGATATAGATTTGATCTTAATAATTCACTTTTATGTTATATATCTTAAAAATATTCAATTTTTCATTAAAAAAGAATTGTAAACATGGTCTTTCAATTCCCCAAAATAGGCAATTTTTCTTTTTGTATGTCATAGACAACAAGGTTAATTATTTTCCTCTTTAACCTACCCAGAGTGCCAATCATGTCTCTCCTACCCCAAGTAAAAGACCATTTAAAATATAAACAATAGTGGTAAAATGATGAATGCACAATGTCCACAATGACAATGTTATAGTTTATCTATAACCATAGTTTATTTAAGTTGTTCTTCATTTATCCAATAGCTTCTTAGTATAATCTTTCACCTTTTCTGTTGAAAAACTTCATCTGTCAGGCTTCTGGCACCTTGATCATCGAACAGAAGCCTAAGAAGCCACCTCCTCAGCGTCAGCTTTTTATTCCACTACTTACATAGATCAAATCAAGCATTAAACAAGGAGAAAATGACGTAAAAAGTCAGAAGATCACAAAGTGAACTTACTGATTCAACCTATTTTATCGCAATTATGTTTTGTTGAGTGTGTTTACTTTAATCTCCACAAACACCCTGCGATTCAGTGCATGGCCACCTGCGATTTATATTTGTTATGTGCAAATTTCAATGCATTAAACTAAGATTATCATATTTGACTTCTTGTTTTAGGTGGAGATCCCAAACTATACACCATTATCGAATCTCCATTTCATCAGTTAATTTTCACACCAATATAATCACTATGGTTATCATCAAAAACATTTCTTTTTTCACCATTTTATGAAAAGGTTTAGCAACCGAGAACCTATCAAATCACAAATAGGCTCACAAATCACTAGCTACATACCAACTTTTTCTTTTTTCTGCTTTTATTTGTCTCCACCCCCGCCCCCCCTCCCCATATGATTTGCACTTATAAATACATTCTTCCCTGCTCACTCTGTGGTTAACCACTAAAAACACGCTTTGCATGGTTGCTTGTTTCGAGAGTTTGCTTTAATGCTGCTGCAGTATCATCCAAGACCAGCACAAATGGCTACATTCAACTTGTTTCTTCTGATAATGGTTATGGATATTATAGCGAGTGGCTGGAGATTTGGAGTTGATGGTCTGAGCATGAACTACTACATGATGACTTGTCCATTTGCTGAAGAGATTGTGAAGAATACTGTCAATAGTGCTTTGCAATCTGATCCCACTCTTGCTGCTGCTCTTGTTAGAATGCATTTCCATGACTGCTTCATTCAGGTTCTCTCTCTATCTCAGACACAAATTTGGTTAATTATTTATGTTTAGTTCTTGATATTGAGAACGAATACTTAATGTTGATCTTATATCAATCAATGAATCAGGGTTGTGATGCATCAATTCTGCTTGATTCAACAAAAGACAACAAAGCAGAAAAGGATTCCCCTGCAAATCTGAGCTTGAGAGGCTATGAGATTATAGATGATGCAAAGGAACAATTAGAAACCCAGTGTCCAGGAGTTGTCTCATGTGCTGATATTGTTGCAATGGCTGCCAGGGATGCTGTTTTCTTTGTAAGAACTACACAATATACCCCTTAACTGTTCTTGG
Source organism: Rhazya stricta (assembly GCA_001752375.1). NCBI lineage: Eukaryota > Viridiplantae > Streptophyta > Magnoliopsida > Gentianales > Apocynaceae > Rhazya > Rhazya stricta. The sequence continues at coordinate 521,071 of MEJB01000057.1, read as the reverse complement.
TTTTATTTTATTCTTTTTCTTATTTTCCTTTGGCGAATGACTCACTTGTATTTTGTTCCTTCGAGTGTTTTCATCCGTCATATTTAAGTTATCTTTATATACATAAACTAGGCAGTTTTCTTTTTTTTTTTTTTTTTTTATGTATCACGTGGTATCTCTAAAGCTGACAATGTATAGAAGATCAAAGTTGTCCGATTCAAACGAGGCTAAGTGAGACTCTGTAAATTTGTGTATCAGGCTGGAGGTCCASTGTACGATATTCTCAAAGGAAGAAAAGATGGAAGAAGATCAAAAATAGAGGATACAATAAATCTGCCAGCACCCACTTTGAACACTTCAGAGCTCATCAGGAGGTTTGATCAGCACGGTTTTACAGCTCAAGAAATGGTAGCGTTGTCTGGTAATTATTTCCAAACACAAAACTAATATATTTCATTATTTCGGGAAACAAAAATACATCCATGATTGTTTGACCTTTTGTAGGGGCGCACACACTAGGAGTGGCAACGTGTTCATCATTCAAGCACAGATTGAGTAACTTTGACTCCACTCATGATGTGGATCCAACTATAGACGCACAATTTCTGAAAATCCTATCCAGAACATGCAGTGCTGGTGACAATGCTGAGCAGCCCTTCGATTCAACAAGAAACACTTTCGACAATGATTATTTCAACCAATTGCAGAGGAAAGCTGGTGTGCTTTTCTCTGATCAAACCCTATTTGCCACTCCCAGAACTMGAGGAATTGTCAGTGGTTATGCTATGAATGAAGCCATGTTCTTCTTCGATTTCCAACGAGCTATGGTCAAAATGAGTTTGCTTGATGTTAAAGAGGGAAATAATGGGGAAGTTAGGGCCAATTGCCGCCAAATCAACTGATGTCAACATCATCTTAATTATTGGTATACTCTCTTTTTGGTTGTGCAACTGTGGAGTTTCACCCAAATTATTAGCTTTTTAATCATGTATCTATATCATATTTGCTTAATTAATAAGGAATGTCCTGTAAACGCATATGTGTATAAAAAGTTAAAAATCGTAATTACGAATACTCATAAAAGTATTACTATTTAGAGAGTTTCTATTTTCTATTCCACAGTCATTTTTTAAAAAATCGCCTTATTATGATGAAGTATGTCGTAGTATTGGCAAAGAGATACACTTCCTCCTCTTTTTTATGTGGTTTAAGAATTTTGATGAAGAAAAGAAAATTGAGGGAAAAAAATAAATTCTTAATAAATTGAAATTTCACGTGTTGTTTAATTAACTATGAAAAATGGTGAGAAAAAAGAGAATATTCCCATAAATGTAACTCTCTTATTTGGTTTGCCTATTTTTGGATGGAAATGTAAAAGTAAAAAATAAAAGGAAAGCACAAAATAGATAAAAATGTTATAATCTAAGAAGGAAAATGGGAGAAGAAGTTTATAGAGAGAAGGAAGAGAAGTAGGGGGAATCGTAGATTGATTATCATTAACCTTAAGATGGGCCCTCTATTTATAGATTAAATCCTAGAGCTTCTAGGGTTTCAAGAGTAGGATAGTCATTTATCAATAATTATTTTCAAAACTCTCCCTTGAGTGACTAATTTATACAACAATTGCCTTATAAAAACTTATTTGGGAAAAATTCAGTGGGAAAACACTAAGTCAAACTAAGAGAAAATAGTACAATTAATGTTCGAGTATTAGTTGCTACCTTGTTAAAACCTTGTCATCAAACGTGAGATACTAAAATAAAAAGAGTTAAAGGAAAATCCAATGGGACAAAACCTGAATGAAGGAAAAAGAATACAACTACTCCGCCTCATATATAAAATTATTTTTTCTATATACTTGAATTGATGAACAAATAATCCTTCAGGAAAATGTTAAATTTTCAAATTAAGACAAATTTTATCTTTCTTAGGTCTTTCATCTCAAATTCATTTGATGTAATCTACATTTTTTTTTTTTTTTTTTAGCTCTGCAGGTATCTCAATTAGATTTAAATCAACATAAACTACAACAATTGCTACTCCAATACATATTTTCTTTATGCAAACACAAGGATAGACATCTTTCTTTTTACATCCCTTATTCAACAGTTATTCACATGATTATATCAAATATGTATAGATTATTTTAATCCATACCGGTATTTTTGCAATTTGATGAATTGATTTTCTCGAGTAAATGTTTCTGACAAATCAAATCCTTCAGGGATCTTGATGTATTTGTCAATGTCTACTGATCCACATAAATAAAAGTAACTATATCTAGTAAAGCATATCAAGGTTTTCATGTATTGTTAAGTTTACAAAATATTTGTACGTAATTATATTCACTATAGATGAATATGTTTTCATATAATCAACATTGTCTTTATGACAAATCTTGGACCTTAGTCATACTTTATATCTCACGAATTCAATATTTTCATCTCTTTTTTTGCATATAAATACCCATTTATAATCAATTGATTTTTCACCTTGTGATGTTCGGACTACCGTTTCAAAAAACCTCACGTTTCAAAAGTGAGTTTTAATTATGACTCAATTGCATCTCTCCATCTTGACCTGTCATGTCTATATTGACATTTTCAATTGATTTTTGTTCAAGATCCTCATTATCACTAATGATATCAAGAGCTCTCTATATTTTGCTTTGAGGAACTTGAATCTCTTTATAAATATTTCTTGGCTATCTTTATTTGATTTCTAAATATGACCATTTTGATCATTTAATTCCTTTTTATTTCAAAGGTGTTTATCTTTAGAACCAATAGGTTGGTCATACTTATGATGTGCTTTAGAATGTGCCGTGTTTCTAACGTGCCTTAGAATCACTACATTGCTTCTAACATGTCTTAGAATCACTATCACATTTTTGGTGTGTTTTAATATTATTAGCTCGTATATCAACATTTTGTCATGTTGAGACTTCCATCCGAATGGGAATGATTAATATTGATGATAAATATGATTTAGTAATACTTCTTATTGGATTAGTACATGTATTAAACATGTGAATTTGCTATTTTCTATAAATGAATAACCTTTTTAACTCCCAGTTCACTAACCCATAATGCCAATTTAAGAGGAGAAAATTTATGATAACCAGTTGATCATATACATACTAGTGCTGTTTCAGGTAAAATAACATATCTCCAAGCATGTATAAGGAGTTTTGTTTTCATGGGGAATGGTCTAGCAATCAGTTGCAACTATTTAATGAAATATTCAACTAAACCATTTTGTATATGAATATAAACTACAGGATGTTCAACAATGATCTCAATCAACATGAAACAAGCTCAAAAACATGGGATGAACATAGATCAACATTATCCAAATGATATTTTTTAATTAATGGTTTGAAATTGTGCTAGTAATCGAATTATCTAAACAGGTAATCGCGCAAAATTTTGATTGTAGTTGATAATTTCGCAAACTTCAAGTTACAGTTGATAATATTCTCATATGTGATCATCATATTAATGAATTCATTGAATAAAAAATATGTAAATTAATCACATGAGTCCGCCATATATAATCTTTCAGCTCCTACTTTTATTGGTTATTGTCTAATAATCAATTTCCCTTGGGAACAAGCAATACAGTAAATTCGCTTAAGTTCAACATTTTTTTATTTTTCAATGGGTGATCGTACAAAATCTCGATTCTTTTTTTTTTTTTTGCATAATTATAGATTCAATATGACGCAATCTGTTATGACAAATGATAATAATGTCTGGATCACAAGTAAACCTGGGGTTTACGAGATAATGCACTTCAAGTGCATTAAACTTGGCATGATACAATTCTGAGGAAAGAGACACTATTTTCTTCAATGTAGATTCTTGAGAGAAACTATAGTGGTGATACATAAATATWTAAACCACTTTTTTCATTATCTCAATATGATATCATTTCTGCGGATATCTTTATAACTTAATAAATTTCTTAGGAACTTTAGTGAGAATGTTATATATAAGTTGTCCATTTCTAGAGAAAAGAATATGGTAGTTCTTTTGGAAGAATAAGTCAATTTTACACTACCATTTTAGAGTATTTATATTTGTCTATCTCATCTTCAGGTGAGAGGAATACTTCCTGTACTTGAGTATATGGTGTGTATTGTTGCACTATCAAGGAGACATATATCTCAACGATATATTATAAATCTACAAACATTTTGTAAAGAAGAATAATTTAAAAAAACTTTAATAGAAAAAATAAAGGTAAAAATAATTCAACCGAATAGTGGAATAGTACAAATAYAAAAACTTCAATACTCAAAGAAAGTCCTTGAATAATTAAAGAAAGTCCATGAAGAATTTAACAAGGAGAATTTAGTCTTGTTTACTAACAAACCACATTTTCAATCAAATGATCAATTTTTCTAGTTGAATCGACAAAAGATAAGGAGACATCCAATTGAATCACATCAACTGGTTCATCAAAATCAAGAAGCTTTTATCTTCATTTTTCCTTTTTTCTTGATTTATATTTGGTAGAGATCCATTATATATTGATCGTACGACATGTACATACTCTACTTTCAAGTTATCATGGAGATGATGGCGAAGAAAATTAGTGTTTTGGTACAATGCTGTTGGGATGGAATTTTTCCTTTTTTTTTTTTTTTTGGTTGTCTCCTCTAGAACATTTAAGGTGAATGTAACACCCTTAGATTAGGAAACCTTATCCTAACCAAGAATATCACCATTGACTCACTGACACGAATTGGCGAAAACCCAAAAGAATTTAAATCAAATAAGAAATACTTAATAATAAACAAAAACCATTCTAGTCAACAACCATMTTAATCCATAACATTCATTTACATTAACTTCAAGGTGTCATGGTTTGCCCACAAACGACCTCCTCGCACTATCTGGTTACACATCACCTGAAATGCAAAATGAGAGAAGTGGAATGAGCTATAAAGCCCAGTAAGTAAATCTCATGCATGAATGTATGAACATGCCCTGCATGTCATGAATTATAAAATCTCACTTTCTCAATGAAAACTTTCAAATCATTTTCTTGTATAACCTTTTCGTAAAATCTTTCCTTTCAAAATGCAAGAACTTTGTAAAACCTTTCATTCTATTACTTTCGTGAGCTCACTAGAGTATAACGCCTAGCCATTAAGCTCTGCTGTGGGCCACAATTATTTAGAACCCGATTACATTCCTACCAATAATACCGCAAAGCGGTTAATATTCCTTTACTTTTCCTTTCATCTTTTCACCTCCTCGAGGTAAATCATTACCTACCCTCCCAGAGGGTCGGTTCGGGTACGCCGGTCCCCCACGCCCCATTTCCCACTCACATCTTTCATAGCTAGGTTTTACACCCCTTTTTCAAAAACTTTAACATTTTCCTAAACACGTTACAATTTATAAAATACATTTCATTTCAAAATTTAATTTCCTCAGCTATTCGCTTTTTAAATGTATGAATGGTTCATGCTAGGAATGATGTCGAACACAAACTACATGCCCATGACATGAAATATATACAATCGTAATTAACATGCCATGCGACATAACAATGGTACAAGATATGAAACACATAAAAACATTCTACACAATCAACACATTTCATAACATAATCCGATACTGTCACCACATAACACACAACAAAAGAGATAGGCAGGTATGTGGGTTTACTTGCATAGAAATCTCATATCCAACACATTAATCCACCTAAAGAAATTCAGATACATCCATTCGTACGTATTAATGAAATGTGAGAATTTACTTACATAGAACTCAGATTCAATAACAATAACACATATACGTTAATGAAAATGTGAGAGTTTACTTACATAGAACTCATAGACAACACATCCACTTCACCACAAAGGAATCTAGAAGCATATATGCATTAATGGAATGTGAGAATTCACTTACATAAAATTCAGATTCAATAACAATAACATACATACGTTAATGAGAATGCGAGAGTTTATTTACGTAGAACTCATAGACAACACATCCACTTCACCACAAAGGAATTTCGAAGCATATATGCATTAATGGAATGTGAGAATTGACTTACTCGGAGTCCTTTACGTTAAAGGTTTCCTATTTAAGTTGCAAAATGAAATCCTTCAATCGTTCTCAACGTTAAGGCACTCGAAACGACCTAATTTTGATTACAAAAGGAAAGTCCATTTAGTACGGCTGTCCCAACTTAGATATTCAGGGTTTATTCTAACAATGTCATTTGCCAATTATTAATCCATACTTAATTCCCACATTACCAATTATCATGTCTTTTAAGGGTACAATTTCAACTCCTTAACTTAATCTATATTCTCCAGAATTTTACTTTAGGATATAATTTCATGGGTCATAAATTTCAATATTAATTAATAATATTTTCACCTTTTAAGTTCACAAAGTCWAAGTGTTGCGAGAGTGGTATTGGATTCTCGGGCGTGCGCTCTAGCGGAGTGCGCAATAGCGTCTGGGCGTCTGGGCGTTGGGCGCCCGCTGGATTTCTCTGTTCTGGAAGCTGGCAAACAGCTAGCAAGGACTCATTTTTCTGGCAAACTCCGACGATGAGTAGAACAACAATGGGATAAGGTCTGATCGGTGAGATGAAGGAACCGGCGCTAGCAAACTGAGGACTCAACCTCCGTGCTGTTGCTGAACTGATTGGCTTCTCTAGATGGCAATCGGAAAGTCACAACCGATGAACAGAGGAGATCCGGTCGAGCAGAGAAAAAGAAAAGGACAGATCTAGGAAGTGCGACAGCAGACGACCGGCGAGTGATGCTAACAGCAGTGTAGCAGTGCAGCAGTGATTCACAGCTCCAACAAGCTCGGGCAACGGGCAACAACAGTGTGATAGTTAGAGGAGTCCATGGCAGATTCGGGAGACTCCAGATCTRGATGATCTCCGACCGGGTGCACGGATCCTCCTGGTCGGACGTTCACAAGCCACTAAGCAACACACACAAACGACGTCGAAGAGCTCTCATCAGGCAGCAGCAGGACCAGCAAGCTTCGGTTTTGGGCAGCAGACCCTTACGCGGGTGATGGGCAAGTTCGATGTCCGAACAGTATGGTGAGGGGAGATCAGATCCGTGCAACAACTCTGGTACTCCGACGGCGAGAGAAGAAGAAATGCAGCAGCTGTTGTTGGACCTAGCTGCATTGCAGGCGGGGTCCTCCAAGCAGCTGAGTTCGATGGCTCATTGCAGATCTAGGTGGCGTGGCACACGGCGATGATCGGCGGTGTCGGCACAGGGAGAAAGAGACGGCGTGTGTGCAGTGGGGTGGAGTTTCGGGAATAGGGCGGCGCTATTAGGGTTTTTCTGGGAGTAGGCTGCGGGAAGTAGGGTGGTTTGAAGAAGACTTAGGTTTTTTTTTTTAACATTTTTCTCTTTTTTTAAAGTTGGGCCGTAACCCAAATCCTTCGGGCCTTCCCATCTATAATTAATCTAATCCATTAAATTAAATTCAACGGGCTTTCTTTCAATAACGGTCTAACTTCCAATTGAGAAATGAATAGGCCCACTAGTCGAGCCTCTGACGAACTAAGGATCTTAATTCAATAAATACGAAAAGTCCATACTTATTGAAATAATAACCACATAGAAATTTATCCAACCCTAGTTGGCGCACAAATCCACACAATCAAACAAAAATTCATAAAAAGAAATCTCGGGTATTACAGTGAATTTCGGCATTAAGGGCTTATGACAAATAATTATCATCGGATATGTCAAGTGCAACGAATTCAAACTAGCTAGTATTTGCCATGTGTGTAATCCTATAATAATAATAATAAGGGATAACATATGTTGGATGTAGAGTCATAACAAAGTAATCAATGCCAACAAGACATACATTTTACGAATTCTTTCGGGGATTACATATTATATCACAAAAGTATCTCTTTTTTTTTTTCCCTCAAAATAAGTGCTACTTCAGAAGCACAATAATAATCGATTCAATCTATTGTTAATTCAAAAAAATAGTTCAATATTTGTCAAGAATATTTAGATTCRAATATACCCTTCAGGGGTGGATAATATTAATTTAAAACAATAGTTTAGTATTTTTCAAGAATATTGAATCATCATATCACATTCTTCAAGAATAAATAATATTAATTTAGACTACATTTGATATTGACATAAAAGAAACGTCTTCTGTAAATACAGTAATATATGCAGCTAACAAGTAGTCATAAAAATAGAACCTTGATGACCGAATGCATAAAATAGATGTCATATGGTAATGTCATCAATTAGACAACAAACGACATTAGAAAAATATAGTAATATTCATGTTCATATAATATGTGTGATAAAAAGGATACTCATACRCCCATATTTGATACTATGCACGTGCTTTTGTTCTGAATAGAATGAACATGCACTCAACATATAAATTTAAGCAAAATTTCATGCACTCAATATGGAAATATGTGCATTAATCCTTTGTGAATTAGTACTGAAACAATATCATATATGCTTAATTCATTTGCATATGTCAATTAATTTAAAACAGTAATATAAAAATTATAATAGAATTAATCTTATGTTCAATAAAAAATTAGATTCGGTAATTCATTTCAATTAGATCCGACAAAGATTCATATTCAAATCTGACAAAGATTCAAGAGGTAAAGATTCGTATTGATAACGTGTTGTAATATAAGAARGAAAATGAGAGGAGAAGCTTATGGAGGGAAGGAGGAGAATTAGAGAAAATTATAAATTGATTATCATTAACTTTGATGTGAATCAAAACCCTTTATTTATAGAGGTTAAACCCTAGGGCTTCTAGAGTTTCAAAGATAGGAAAATCATTCGCCAATAATTATTTACAGGAAAAAAAATACTTTATTCCATTATTTGTAAAGAAGAAATATAAGCTCAAACTTAAATTTTTACAAATATGTTAACTATTTTGTTTAAGGTATCTCTTYTGCTAATTAATAAGAGTTACTATTTTAAAATGACCTGAGACTTTACCTTAGTTGCCTATTATAAAATCGATAAAATATTTAATATATAAAAAAAGTTGTTATCAAAATACTAAAACATAATTAAGAAATAAATAAATATATCTTTTCTAAATGTTGACATCTCAAGATAACAACCCTCATTTTAATTCAACCCGAGTTTGGTCTTATTTGGATTTAGTAAAGAATTGAACAATARAACCTAGGAAATAGAATCGACATCAATTTTCTTTTATTTCCTCCATTTGAATTGATTTTTTCCTTATTGATTTCCTTACTTTCTGTTTTCTTGCTGGTTTCCTACAAACTAATTATGAGATTCTTGAGAAACATTTTTCATTTTGCATGGCAACATTCTTAATTTGATACCCAGAAAAACTGGTTGACAAAATTATGTGTTTCTGCTTCAACATTCGTCACTACTTTTGTGGAAAACCTCCAAAGAACCGTTCATGAGAATAAGCAATTTTGTCTTTTGGTACACGTTAATAGGAAARTTAAGCATTATAATCTGGCAAAGTCGCAGATAACATTATGTAAACCAAGCCCGAACAAAGCTAATTTAATTATTTTTTTAGATATAATAGTGCATCAAAAAAATTATTCATTTTAAAAGCCAAAGCTACTTGAGAATAAACCAATAAAAGGAAAGTGGAATTAGGATAACTCCAAACTTCCATAGTTCATCACGGTGACCTTCTGTTATGAGCGTGCTAGCTTCGTCACAGCATGCTACCATGATTGGCATGTCCATCATGAGGGCCTTCTCTAATGATGTTAGCACACAATATGTAATACCCCCAAATTAGGGACTGTCTTAAACCAAGAATATTACTGACTTTATTCATACTCATATTAATTACTGCAGAAAAACAGAATCTAAACACTTTGTCTTAAAAGGTTTACAAAAATTTCGATAGAGTTTCCTTTGTAATATCAACAACTACTCCCTGTATACAATCAGAAAATTTTCCAAACATTTTCAATCTCACATATATCATGTACTCCAACCAACAAACATCCAATATAAATAAATCTTCCATTCCAACAATCTTTTACTAACTTAACATTTAACAAAATTGAAATTTGYGGAACTTGAAAGAATTTAATGCACGAATAATTAAATCAATAAAGAAATAACTTAAACAATACATAAAACCTCTCTATTCAACCATTTATCTTATTCACTAAAATGTATTTAAAATAACACTTCGGGGTATCAAGGCTTGCACACAAATGACTTCCATGCACCATCTAGCTACACATCACTTGAAATGCAAAATGAAGGAAATGGAATGAGTTATAAAGCTCAATAAGCAAATCCCATGCACGAATACATGTAAAATGCAATATATACCATGAACTAAAAGTTCACTTTCTCAAATAAAACTTTCTAAATATTTCCATAAAACTTCCATTTCAAAATGTAAGAACTTTTCAAAACCTTTCTATTTCATTAAAGTCGTGAGCTCACTTAGTGGAATGCCTAGCCATTAAACTTGAAGTGGGCCATTATTCTTTGGAACCCGATTACATTTCCTACCAGTAGAACCGCATAGCAGTTAACATCACTTTAACATTTTCTTTCATCTTTTTCACCTCCAAAGAGGTGAATGTTACTTATCTTCCTACCCTACAAGAGGGTTAGGTTGAGTGCATTGGTCGCCTACACCCCATTTCCCATTCATATCTTTTATGGCTAAGTTTACACTCCTTTCCAAAATCTTAACATTTTCTGATAAAAATTCATTTATAAAATTCCATTTTCTTCAAATTTTATTTTCTAAACTATTCGCTTTCTAAATGCACGAATAACTTATGCTACAAATGATGTAGAATACTATAATTACATACCCATGATATAAACTATATAAATCCATATTTAAACATATATATCGACAGTAGGAACACCTTACATGGAATAATCCAATACAATCATAACAMATTACATAAAATAGCCCAATATAATCACCACATAACACATAACGAAATAAGTAGATGAGTATGGAGATTTACTTACTTGGAGTCCTTAACGTTAAAATTCTACTGAAATCGCAAAGCAGAGTCCCTCGACCGTTCTTAATGTCAATGTGCCCAAAAATGACCTAATTATTATTACAAAACAAAAAATTCATTTAACACAATCATCCGAACTTAAAATATTTAACGCTTATCCTATGAACGTCATTTRTCAATATTAACCCGTACTTAAYTCCCACATCAAAAAATTATCACATTCTTAAATATATAATTTATTTCATGGCTTCCTACCCTTCTCAACAATTGATAAAGATAATACCAAATAGAATAGATTTCTATGTCAAGACATGTTYTTCATACTAATTTAACTCATTCTTAGATCGGGTATTAAAACCAAATCTATGTTCTCTCACAATTATCAAAATAGAACATAATTAAATAAGATCATTAAATTTCTAAAATTGAACAACAATGTTTTCACCTTTAAATCGACAACCTCTAAGTGTCGCAGAAGCTATGTTATGCCCCGGGCGTGCGCTAAAGCAGCGAGCGCAGCATCCCTGGTTGCGCACGGTTCCTAGGCGTTTGGTGGCCTATGGTTCTAGGCGCTCGGTTCCTTGGGTGCCTGATGGCCTAGGTGCTTGGGCGCTTGGTTGCTAGGCGCCCGATGAGCTTTGCTGCTTCTGGCCGAAAATCTACTGATCGGCATAGAAACTGGAGCTCAGATTTCCTACTCCTAGCCAGACTTAACTGATCGGAACAGAAATTAGATGGTGAACAGCAGCTCTTCCAATAAATTAGTCTAGTGTGGAGCTGTTCTGGTCTGGTGGTGAACAACTTAAGCAGCGTCCAGGTGCAAACCGCTTGCACCAGTGACCTGGTGTGAATGACGGCGGCAAACAGCAGAGCTGGGCAAGCAGACCAGCGACAATACCAACCAGATTCAGACGAGCAGTGACCAAATGGCAACGAGCAATGGCCGTCGATGCACACCGATCTGGTGCTAAAATAGATGCGCCGTGGTAGTGAGTTGAGCTGTGGTGTCCCGATCTGGATAGGCAGCAACTCCAGGCACAGGCACCATCGAGCATATCAGGTCACATGGAAGTTGACGAGCTACAAGCTGGCTGAGTCGAGGTTCTTCGAGCAGTGAACGACTATGGGAGCAGCATCCTGGCAAAAGCACTGCGAGATGATGTGCGGCATATCTTTATTCCAAAGGTGGCACGGCATCGGCAGGGGGGAAAGAAGAAAAGAGGAAAGGCAGCGGCTGCAAGAGAAAAGAAGAAAGGCAGCGGCTGCAAGAGAAAAGAAAGGGAGAAAGACGGTGAGGAGGGAGGGAGAAGAAAATGGTGAGAAGAGAGGGAGAAGGTGATGGTAGCAGCGGCAATATGAGGGGTTGGAGGCGGCGGCTACGGCAACAAGAGAGGAAGAAGAAGATAAATGCTAGGGTTAGGTTTAGGGTTTTATTTTTTATTATTTTTTTGGTTTTCACTTCAGGTTTGGGCCTCCCCATCTCATAACCAATCCAGTCCAACAAATTAAATTCTATGGGCTTTCCTTTCGGCCAAAATTAGTATTAGATTAGCTTTTAGTTTCCAAATAAGGAACAAATAAGCTCGAACAAGTCGAGCCTATACCAACGAACCAAAAACCATAATTCAATTAACACAATAATTTCATATTTACTTATGCATACAATTAAGTAACGATCMCATAGAAAATTTATCAAACCCTAGGTGGCACACAATTCATACGATCATACAAAATTCATAAAAATGAAAGAAGTAATATCCTGGGTATTACATAGTATACTCATCACAGCTGGCCACAGTGATGGAGATGTCCATCACGGTGGTATTCTGTGATGCACGTATTTCATTAATATCAAAGAGTTTTATGTGTATTAACTTGAATTCAATAAAAATAAGTTTTCTTTTTAATTATATCTTGATTATATATGTTGTATAGGTTCATCGCAACAGCCCGTGGTGGTACGAATCACATCAYAGCTAGTCTGCTTTGATAAGCCAAAAGAACTACAATAGCAAAGATTGATCTAATGTATAGTACTTTTTTTTAATATTTTTGCAGTCATGGAATTCATTGTAAACCTGGCCAAGCATTTCAAAGCTATGATCACTAGCCGATGTACGTTGTGAAAAATAGTTGATGTGACAGATGCTCTCAGTGATGATCATCATTAGCTATTATCCGAGTTTGTTTTTGGCCCCTTAACAAGAATAGGGGACTTGAAGGTTAGTAATTAGCTCATTCATGCTATGATTCTTAGGTCAGAATACAAAAAAGGAATGAAGTATGGTTTTAGTTTGGGAAGAGGAGGTGTAGGTTCGGATTTGAAGAAATTACTCTTGTGACTGGCCTACCAGCGATTGGAATTGATGATAAAGTGGACCCTAAGAAAGGGAACCCACTAATCTATACAAGAAATGCTTTAGTAAGTGTAACGGAAACCTCAAAAGATTTGTGGCTCTTGATCAATTTAACAAAAATGCAAAGATCCGACTGACAAGTGCAAATTGGGGCTTTTAGTGATTTGGATATATCTTTTATATGCCAAGGAAGAGAATACAATCATCAATTTGGGGTGGTTCTACTTGGTGGATGATTTGGAGAGATGCAATAGTTATGAATTGGGAAGAAAATCATATTCAGAAACTATTGTGTTATTAGAAGGGATTACACAGAGGTAATGGAGAAATCCAAGGAAAAGAAAGCATATAAAATCAGCCACCGTGGGTTTCCTCCATCCATCATGGTATAGACCCTATTGTATTTTTTTCAAATTCTATTTATGTATTAAATAATATGATACAATTGCATATAACGTGCTTTGGCTTTAATTCTTTTTTTTTTTCCTTTCTATAGATTTGGGCATCAAAGTCATCCTAGAATTAGCCACCAAGTTTGAATTTTGACTCCGAGAAAGAATTTCAAGAATGCTAAAATGGACTTTAAAGGCAAAGGGCCCACCACCGGAACATGCATCTATCTTTCAATTTTTTGAAGAGCATAGTTTTAGAGTACTAAGGAAATTAGTCCCTACCTGCTTGGAAGCCAAGGAAGATTTTTGGCAAAAGTTTGTTCCATTCTCGATGAAGAGGATGAGAACGTGGATGAGGAGGCATCTTCAGGTGCTGCAGAGGATCATCTTTCCCCTCTTGAGGCCGCATCAAATGAGACGTATATAGCGGCTACTTCCCCAATTCATGATGCCCCTCACAAGTATGCCCCCTCATTTATCCCGCTCTCACAATGATGATCTGATTGAGAGGATGCAGGTCATATTTGAGAGGAGGATAGAAAGGTTTGAGAGTAAAATTGAAGGAGTTAATAGGAGGATTGAGGGGGGTTGAGAGGAAATTGGATGCAGTCGAGAATCAATTAACCAATCAGTTGAATCGGTTAGAGGTGAGTCTAGACCAGTTAATTTCTCAGCTGGCCTCAGGAGGTTAAAAAAGAAAGAGAGGAAAGAGAAGAATAGCCCCCTCCCCTTGTTTCAGAAGAACAAGCCAAGGAAGATGGTTTTCCTTTTTTCAATAATAACTAAGTTTATTATAATTATAATTTATAAGCAGCTTAATCTAATCTATCTTCTACCTATTTCTGTAGCTAAGGTCGATCCCAATAATGATGATAATGCTTTGAGCTTGGTAGTCGTTACTACCCCTATTGTTGTTACTTCTCCAATTGAAGGTCGGCTCCTTTTTTTTTTTTTTATCAATTTTTAAAGTATCATAATTGCATATAATTTTTTTCTAATCAATGATTATTTTTTGAACTTTGTCAGAAAATGAAGAGGAATTCCAGACTGCCACTCTCCCTCCCACTGAAATGGCATCTGAGACTGCAATAGTGGCAGCGGAAGATGATTCTCCTCAAGGTAGAGGAATGCTCAGGAAGAGGGATGCCCCTCCACCGTAGTCTTCTTTCATCAATCCTTCAAAGAGAAGAAAGTATGATGGGGTAAAACAATTTGATCCATTTCAAGCACTAGATCCCGCGAAAATGGAAGATCTAAAGTCATGGCTTCAGGATGAAACTGTATGGTATATTTTTATTATTTAAATTTTTTCGTTCTTATGTTGCATGCATTTACATCTTAATGCTAACAAATGACATTTTTCAGGGATTCTATTAGCTTTCCCCTGATCGATGTAAATAAAATGTTCTTTCAAACCATTATGAAGGCTGACAGTTGGCTTAGCGATGATGTAAGTAAAACTAACTTAAACTTGTTTAATATTAATGTGTAATCGTTGATTATTGACTTAGACTATTGTTTAATTTTGAATGTGTAATATAGCATGTGGATCTCTCATTATACTACATGAGAGAACGATTGATGAAGTATGTCAACCTTTATACACAAGACGCTGCCATCTTGGACTCAAGGTTTTATTAGTTTATGAAGCATGCGTATATTGACAGACAAAAAGAGCAATATTTAGCTCACATGGAATTCTTCATTTTTGATAAAGCTATTATCAATTATATCCATGGGGAAGCTCTTCCACTTGGCGAGCAATGGAAGGATTACAAGGTTCTGTACTTGCCAGTTTGCACTCATTCACATTGGATTGCTCTAGAAATCAATGTAGATGAGTGCATAATTACTGTTTTTGATAGCGCCCTATGGGTAATGCCTGAGAAGCAGCTCAAGAAGGAGTTGCAATGCTTCATAGATATGCCATCGTGGCTCATTTATGGCAAAGTCAGAGAAGTATACAACCTTACTTTGCCATTCAGACTTAAGCGATGAACATGATTGCCTTAATAGAAAAATAGGTATGTTTTTCTTATAATATGCAAGTAAGATGGTTATTTATATATTTGTCATATTGAAAGACTAATGTTTCATTGAATTTGCAGCAATGACTGTAGAATGTTCACATTGAAAAATATCGAATTTCGCTTACTTGGATACAATATGAATATGATTGATCAAAGTTTTATGTTTACATGGAGGCAAAAGATGGCAGCCGATATTTTTGTGCAAGAATATGACCCGTAGAATAGGAGAAATACTTGTAGGGATATTCTTTTTGCATATAGATTATACTGATTTAGATGCTGTGTAGGGCTATTCTTTTTGCAGATAGAGTATACTGATTTGGGTGGTGTATAGGGATATTCTTTTTTTGGTGTACTTGGATTAGCAAATATGCAGAAAAGTTACAAATTGATGTGGTTTTTAGTGTATTGTGTAATTTTAGCTTTTTTTAATTCTGAATCAACTGAAATAATTGTCACTTTTCATGCAATTGCGAACATATGGCCAACTAATGCTCATCACAGCATGCCACTATGGTAGGAAATTCATCATGGTGGCCTTCTGTGATGCACAGAAATGGTCAAATGCAGAGTAATGCTCATCGCAGAGGCCTACCGTGGCGGGATACTTATCACGGTGGCACATTGGGATGAGCAGATCCTTTACTAATTTCAACGCAAGAATTGCTTATCATAGTAGGTCACTGTTGTAGAATGCTCATCACGGAGTCCCGTTGTGATGAGCAAAAGTGGTCAAACGTGGAGCAATGCTTATCACAGCAGCCCATTATGACAAGAAACTTATCTCGATGGACTTCTGCAGTAAGAAATTCTTCAAAAGATTTTAATTTGTTTCAATGTGTATTAATTCTAAATCATCTTAAAAGGTATTAGGTTTAGTAATATTTCCAATTCAAGCAAGAATTGCTCATCAAAGCAGGGTACCATGGTCGGATGTTCATCACGATTGGCCTATTGTGATTCAAATTTCATATATGGGGGATATATCTCAATGCTAAGGATGTCTAGTCCATTATTCTAACTAGTATCTAATTAAGTAATAATTCAATTTTAAAGGTTGTCGCTTTTATATTGCTAATATATGGAGCAATGCTCATCACAGTGTCCCACCGTGGTAGACAATATCATGGCAGCACGCGGTGTTGAGAAATTCTTCAACAAATTGTAATTAATTTCAGTCCATATTAATTCTAAATCAGCTTAAAAGGTTTTAGTAAAATTTTCAATTCACGAAAGGATTTCGCATCACAGCGGCCAACCGTGRTAGGCAATGTATCACTGGGACACCACTATGTGAACAATTTTTCACTAAATTWTAATTAATTACAGTCTATATTAAYTCTAAATCAGCTTAAAAGGTTTTCGATTTAGTAAGATTTCCAATTCACAAAAGAATTTCACATCAACGCTAGCCGTGGTAAGTAATGTATCAGSCRGCGCCGCTGTGATGAGCAATATTTAAGAAAAATAATCACTTGTGGTCATTTTTTGTGTATAAACAATCCTTTAAATGTTCCAATTGAATGTTATAATGACACATTTCTATTTCTATAAATTTGATTGTCCATGAAATGCATTACTTCTCTTTCTATTATAGGACCAAGTGGGATAGAATATATTATATATCTCGATGCTAAAGATATATAGATCAAAACTAGTCCATTATTCTAACTAGTATCTAATTAATTAATAATTCAGTTTTCAAAGTTTTCGCTTTAATAATTTTGCTAATATATGGAGTAATGCTCATCACAGTGTCCCGCCATGGCAGGCAATTTATCACGATGGCATGCTGTGATGTGAAATTTTTCAACAAATTTTAATTAATTCCTGTTCATATTAATTCTAAATCAACTTAAAAATTATTTGATTTAGTAAAATTTCTACTTCACACGAGAATTTCTCATCATTGTGGTAGGCAATGTATCTGGTGACACCGCAGTGATGAGAAATAATTAAGAAAAATCATTAGTATGCAACTATAATTCAGTTTTTCACTTGAAATGAGTAAATAAAGTGAGTAATTTGAAATGAGTAATTCAGAATTTCTCATCATAGTAGTCCACTGTGACAGCCGTTCTACCATGGTTGCCGCTGTGATGAGCAAATTCTTTATTTTCTCACTTTAATAATTTTGCTAATATATGGAGTAATGCTCATCACAGCGTCCCACCGTGCAATCAATATATCACGGCGGCACACTGTGATGAGAAATTCTTTAACAAATTGTAATTAATTTTAGTACATATTAATTCTAAATCAGCTTAAAAGGTATTAGGATTAGTAAATTTCCAACTCATGCAAGAATTGCTCATCACAGCAGCCAGTTGTGATAGGCAATGTATCACGAAGGCACTGCTGTGATGAGCAATAATTAAGGAAAATCATCATTATGTAATTATAATTCAATTTTTAATTCGAAATGAGTGAATAAAATGAGTGATTCATAATTTCTCATCATAGAGGCCCGCCCGACAAACGTTCTATCACGTTGGTCTGCCGTGATGAGTAATATTTTTCAGTTAGTCGCTTTAATATTTTTGCTAATATATGGAGTAATGCTCATCACAGTGTCCCACCATGACAGGCAACTTATCAATATGGCATGTTGTGATGAGAAACTCTTCAACAAATTTATAATTAATTTCAATGTATATGAATTCTAAATTAGCTTAAAAGGTATTCTCTTTAGTAAATTTCCAATTCAAGCAAGAATTGCTCATCACAGCAACCAGTCGTGGTAGGCAATCTATCACGAAGGCACCGCTGTAATGAGCAATATTTAAAAAAAAAATCATCAATACGTAATTATAATTTAGTTTTTAATTCAAAATGAGTAATTCAGAATTTCTCACCACAGCGGCCCGCTGTGATAGACGTTCTATCATGTTAGCCTGCTATAATGAGCAATATTTTTCTGTTATATATTTGCAATTCAGTAAGAAAAAGATCACTTATTAAACATGATTAGATTTAAGGTGTATATGTGTGTCACAACATCCAACATTTGGTTATCAAAATTTAAATTAAATACATTTCAAAGTAAATAAATGTCTTCACTTGAAATAGAACAACATTTATTTACAAGACTAAATAAAAGGTAAATGTCTTCACTTCTCAAGCAAAGGCTTTGTACAAGTATTACGATTGTGGTCAGTTTTCGAACACCTACTACACTTGCAAGCCTGTGTACCTCTCTAATTGATTCTTTCATAGTTTCAGTAGGCGTCGAGCAGGTCATTTTTTTAGCAGTCGAAGGACCATCTTGAAACCACTTGTGCAAGAAGTTGCCACTCATTCTTATTTGTCAGTGGCTTAATAAACTCCAAATATACATCTCTCCAACAAGAAGTGGTATAAAAGGCAAAACAAAGAGCATACGTGTTTGTACCATCATGCTTGGAAGTGGCAATACATGCGAGCAAGGAAATTTATTGAGATCAAATTGCCTGCAAATACAAGTATGTTCTTCCAAGTTAACCATATATGATTACAACTTGTTAACAACTTGAAACTCAGTCGGTGATATCCTGAGTGCATTCAACCCATTTGCCTAAAGATAGTTCGAACACATCTTCAACTCCCTAAGTGGAGTGAGATGACTAGTGCAATTTCCAGCCACCTCATTTCTTTCATAATACCTTTTCTGCAATAATTGTCTAATGTACTTGACCAGACTAAATATAGGAAAAATCTCGAGCCTCTTTCAACTGAGAGTTCAAAGATTATGTATTGTCTATTGTCATTATATTGGTATCGAGTCCCTCTAAAATGTGCTATACTCCAATAATGTAAACTAGTAGATTCTAAGTACTCTCTGACCCCATCTTTTTTACCACGAGTGCTGTCATGTAATCCTCAAAATTTGTTAAAGTTTAAGCATCTGCAGTCTTTTTGAACAATGATGCTTGAAAATTTAGCCTTCAAGTTACTGCTCAAGTGTCATATGCAATTCGCTTGATTTTCGAACTGGTAGACATTTCTAAATACATTTGGAATGCTTTTTTCATGGTTAGAGATAATGGCCAATTTTTCCATATCACCTGTTATTTCCCACAAGTGAAGAAAGAACCAAATCCATAAAGTTACTCTTTGAGTCAACCATGCCCCATATAAGTGGATATATTTGATTGTTCGCATCTTGACAATTGACAACAAGTAAAATACCTCAATATCTACTTGTTATGAATGTATCGTCTAAGGAAATAATGGGTCTCATTGACTGATATCCATGTACACTTTGCCCTCGTGCCACAAAAAGGTATCTGAATTGGAAATATATGTCAGTTTCAATGAATAAGATTGTTGCAAAATATAATCATAATAAAATATGACAATACAAGAAATGTACCTGAAATATATACTGTTGTCAGTTTCAATGGATGTCATTGTGCCAAGATTAGCTTGCTCTAAAACGTTACAGTACGATAACAATTTGGCATAACTATCCTCCGGTGTTCCCTCGGACGAGCCTATAACCAAAATATTTAGTAGAATATGCCTTACTCTAAGTTATAGTTATTTCAAACTCTTCACGAACATCAATGATGATATTTCTTGGTTTGTAAATCCTTGTAGCATCTTCAAACTTAGAGGCAATGTGAGTTCTATTTAGTGAATAGATAGTATGTCTATGATCTCAGCGGTTAACACTCATGGAGCATGTGTGCTGGCTATGGTAAGTATGAACTTCAAACATTTTTTACTCGTTCAACTTTGTAACCCACAAAAGCCATTTACAGCTCTTCTCAAGACAAACAATTGTATACATAGACTTATTTGACTTCTTAACTTTAAACTCAAAGTGGCACCTCATTGCAAGCYGGTTATCGATATCAAAGCTTTTTTGTTGAGGAACAATTGTTTTCTTTACTAATCTTTGCATTCTAATATCCTCAATGATGGCCCAAAGGGAGTTGAACCTAAATCAGCTGTTAATTCCTCTATGTTCCCACCTGCCATATGAGCATTTTCAAGAAGATACTCTGAATCCATACAATCCCAATCTATTTGCCTCTCAAGCATTGTCACAGTAGGTGCTTCSTTCAAACTATCTTCAGCAATAGGTGATTCGCCATCATCTGCAATAGGTGCTGCTTGTGCTTCACTCTCTCCCAAACTATCGTCTTCTTTAATCTTCTCAAATTCTTTCTCTAAAAGAGTAACATAAAGAAGAAATTCTTTACTAACCAAGAGATACAATTTCAATTTGTAGTCACAATCAATCTTCATTGGTGGTATTAGAAAGTTAGAATTTTTGGGTACCATACTTGTCATCTTTATATCATTTATCCCAGAATCTATCCCTACCACTCGAATTGCTTCAGGTAACTCGACATGTATAATGTTTTTTGAAATAAGAACCAGAGCCACATTTGTTGAAGCATTATACTTCCATGTCCACCTTGTAASACTCCTAGATTAGCAACTGTCCTAACYCGGGTATGTTATCAACTTTACTTACTCTTATATTGGGAAAACTAAGGAAAATAAAAATTTGAATATTTTAGTAGAAATGGTTTGTAAAAGCTTCGGTAGAGTTTCCTCTATAATATCAACATTTTCTCCCTATTCACAAGTATAAAAATGACACTCAACCACAACCAAAGTCCATCTTATAGAAATAAGATGCCTCAAATCCCCAACAACTCCAAACCTCATCAAAATAGAGAATAATCATTTAAATTACAACCCAGATAATTTGAAAGAATAATCAGTGGATGAATAAGCAAATAAATGAATGAATACATGAATAAAGATTTCCTTATGAAATGGCTCTCATTATTCAACATGCATTTATTTCAAAATAAGACACTCGGGTTTATCAAGCCAGCACGCAAGCGACCTCCACGCACCATCTAGCTCCTCATCATCTAAAATGCAAAATGAGGGGAAAGGAGCTACAAAGCTCAATAAGTAAATTCCTATGCATAAATGCATATGATATGTGTTATCTATTATGAATTTAAAAATTCATTTCATTTAAATTCTCTAAAGTTTTTCATTTCTAACGTGAGTTCACTTTGTGTATCACATAACCATTAAACTCTACACTAGGCCATTATTCTTTAGAACCAGATAAATTCTATAGGTAGAACTGCGATGCAGTTAACAATTCATTAATGTTTCCTTTTACTTTCACCTTATCAGAGGTATATTTTATTATAATTTTCATTGTACAAATAGGGTTATGTCGGATGTGCCAGTCCCCAATGCCCCATTCCCACTCACATCTTTCATGGCCTAAGCTTACACCCCTTTTCCATTTCCTAACTTTCAAAATTCATTACCGTTTACAATTTCCATTTCCAGACCTTATCCTTTAACTCATTTGCCTTATCAAAACCATGAACATGCAAACTTCCCCAAGGARAATACATCATGATAATGAAATGAACATGAAGCAATGTTCTAACATGTAACAGATAGCATTCYGACAAATTTACTTCAACATGATCACATAGTAAACATACAAGAACAATTAATATATATCACATTACATTCGAAAAGGAAGTCCATATGAAAAGAATGGAGTTTACTTACCTGAAATCCTTGACGTTAGAATTTTATTTTAAATGCAAAGGAGACTCCCTTGACCGTCCTCAATGTCAATGTGCCAGAAAATATCCTAATGTTTATTACAAAAGGAAATTCATTTAACATGACTGATAATCAAACTCTCAAATGGTTGCTTTAGATGAACATGTATTACTAAAGATAATAGCTTGTCTCTTTAAACATTAGGTATATGTACAAGTAACATATGAGTGACCAGTAGGAGCAAAAAGTTCTGAGCAAATAGATGAGAAGCTAGAAGTTCTATAACTCACTCTATGGCCAATTATTTGCTTTTCACATTTCAATCACCAATGCATGCAAGAATTTCTCCAACACTTAACTTCAGGTCAAATTGTACCTAACGGGAAGTATAAGGAAAATCAAGTAATGATCTACAACCAATTAAGTAGGTGGACGAATGCAATCAAATTTTAATTTTCCTCATTATAGTCTCAAATATTAAAATATTTCAGACTCATGCTTTCTTGTAATAATGAAGCACTAGAGGCTAAGAGAATAAGATATACACCATCTTGAAAAGCCGAAGGATAACTTTCATTGCCACGGTGGTTCCCTACTAAACTAAATCATTCAACATATGTCTCCCAACCAATCGAATTGAAGAAGATGCTAATGAGTTACCAATTAAACGCATAGAATAATTGAATCTAACAGAATACAATTCAATCCATGGCTGTAGAAGTCACTTCAACTAATTGAAAACAGTTTAAATTAATTGATACTATCGTTCTATAGTACTTTCCAACAAAAATTCAGACTAAAGCATTAGTACGGTTCCTATAAATACATGAAGTTAACAAAGCTGGTAAACATGCATATAGAAAGATTGAAATACAACAGAGGATCAACCAAAATTCACCTTGAACCAGTGTCAATAGAAAAGCGCGCTAGCGAACTGCTCCGATTTGGTCAGCGGCGGTAAGCTCTTGATATCTGCTCTAGTCAGCACGGACTGCAACCTTCAGCACGCACTTGTGCAAAGGAGCTTGACCGAGCGAGGAGAACCGACTTGATCAGGCGTGGTCCAAGCGGCGTTGAGACTGGACACAGTTGAGAGGAGTTCTATCCGGGATGTGATGGTGGCGAACTGATGGAGATCGGCGGGCTCTAATTGCGCAAAAGCTGTGGCAACCAGTGTAAACTGCGAGTTCACCACCTGTTACGAAGGCATCTGACAGGAGCAGTGGCTACGCTTGCTTGAACCCAGATCTATGTGGTGCTTGAACTGGCGGGCAGCACAGGTTGCGCGAATCCTGGCTGAGCGTCATGCAGCGRTGTTGCGAACCTGACTGACAAAGGGAYGAACAGCAAGGAGACTCYGCGGTTGGCTGCGATCAACCTCATCGAACTCCCGAGCAACGATCTCGAACACTGGGCTTGAGGAGATCCGGACGGACGAARAGGAGGCAAGAACCGCATTGTAATACTCGGGATATTACTTTTTATAAATTTCGTATGGTCGTATGAATTATGTGCCAACTAGGTGGATATCCAATTTTCTATGTGGTTATTAATTAATTTACATTTAATAAATATGGAATTATTGTGTTAATCGAATTAGGGTCTTTGGTTAGTCTCGACTTGTTAGGCTTATCCGTTTCTCATTTGTAAACTATATTTTTATTGAAAGGAAAGCTCATAGAATATAGAATTTAATTTAATGGATGGGATTGGTTATGGAATGGGGAGGCCCAAAGGATTTGGGTCAGGGCCCAAGCTTTTTTTTTTTAAAAAAACCTAAAAAAGAAAAACCTCTACCAGCGCCACTTGCCAGCGCTCAAACCCGGTTTCTGGCTRCTCGAAAAACCCAAATCGTTCCACGGGTTCGAGAGTCACCACCAGATCAACAGTTGCTGGTACTCAGCCTTCGGTCGGTGCGCCTTCGGTGGGTGCRTGCACCGCCGCTTGGACTATTTCCAAATAGTCATCGGTAACTTCATGCACGACCAGTGCCCAGGTGACGTTCCCGGGTGACCCTCCGCTTRGACCTAGGAAGATCAGCCTGAGTCTAGCCAAGAGCAAAAATAGATCGAGCGCCTAGATGCCCAGGCAACYGAGAACCTAAGCGACCAGGTGCCAAGATGTCCAGGCAACCGAGGACCCAGATGCCTAGGCAACCGAGGACCCAGACACCCAGGCGACCAGGCACCATGCCCCACCAGGGTTGTTACGTGCGCGCTGCCTGAACGCATGCCCGGGGCGCAATGTTGCTTCAGCGACACTTAGAGTTTGTCGATTTAAAGGTGAAAATATTGTTATTTGATTTTAGAATTTAATGACTTATGTAATTATGTTCTATAGTGAAATGAGAGAACATAGATTAGGTTTAATCTCCGATCTAAGAATGAGTTTAAATTGTATGAAGAATGTGTTTTGACTTAGAAATGTATTGTTTTTGGTATTATCATTATCAACTGTTGAGAGGGRTAAAAAGGTATGAAATAAGTTGTACCTTAAAGAATGTGATAGTTTTGGTGATGTGGGAATTAAGTACGGATTAAAATTGGCAAATGACGTTCATAGGATAAGCGTTAAATATTTTAAGTTTGGACAATCGTGTTAAATGAATTTTCTTTTTGTAATTATAATTAGGTCATTTTTCRGCACATTGACGTTAAGAGCGATTAAGGTGAATCCGCTTTGAGATTTAAATAGAATTTTAACTTTAAGGACTCCAAGTAAGTAAATTCTCATACCCACCTACTTATTCCGTTGTGCGTTATGTGGTGATTATATCRGACTATGTTATGGAATGTGTTATGATTGTGTTGAATTATTTCATGTAATATATTTCGTACTGTTATTATGTTTAATGGTGTTTAAATACGGATTTATATAGTTCATGTCATGGGCATCTAGTTATAATATTCTACATCATTCCTGGTATGAGCTATGCGTACATTTAGAAAGCGAATGGTTTAGGAAATAAAATTTGAAAGGAAATAAAATTTTATAAATGAATGATTATCAGGAAAATGTTAAGATTTTGAAAAGGAGTGTAAACCTAGCCGAGTGGGAAATGAGGCATGGGGGACCGACACACCTGACCTCACCCTCTTCTAGGGTAGGGAGATAAGTGACGCTCACCTCTTGGGAGGTGACAAGATGAAAGAAAAAGTTAAATGATGTTAACCGTTATRTGGTTCTACTGGTAGGAAATGTGATTGGGTTCCAAAGAATAATGGCCCACTGCAAGCTTAATGGCTAGGCGTTAAGCTCACAACTCTAATGAAATGGAAAGGGTTTAAAAAGTTCTTACATTTTGAAATGAAAAGGTTTTCAAAAGTTCTTACATTTTGAAAAGAAGTTTTATGGAAGTATTTAGAAAGTTTTATTGAGGAAGTGTAATATAAATTCATAGTATATAGTGTATTACGTATACATTTATGCATGAGATTTGCTTATTGAACTTTATAGCTCATTCCATTTCATTCATTCTGTATTTCAGGTGATGTGTAGCTAGATGATACGTGGAGGTCRCTTGTGGGCAAGCCTTGATACCCCGAAGTGTTATTTAAATAAATTTGAATGAATAAGATAAATGATTGATTAGAGAAGTTTTATGTATTGTTTTGGATATTTCTTTATTAATTTAACTATTCGTACTTTAAATTCTTTCAAGTTTCGAAAATTTCAATTTTGATAAATGTTAAGTTAGTAAAAGATTGTTGGAATACTCTATTTATTTATAGTGGATGTTTGTTGGGTTGGAATGCATGCTGTTTACGAGTATTGAAAATGTTTGAAAACCTTTTTATTGTATACAAGGGATARTTATTGAAATTACAGAGGAAATTCTGCCAAAATGTTTATAAAACTTTTTATATAAGTATTCAAATCTCTTTTGTTTCCTACTGTAGTTGATATGATTATGAGTAAAGTCAGTAATACTCTTAGCTTAAAACAGTTCCTAATTTGAGGGTGTTACACATGCGGCTTCGGGCAATAGGGGAAAAAGAGAGGTGAGGAGTGCAAGAGGGGAAAGGGGGTGGCGGTGGCAAGACTGATGAAGGAGGAGGTGGGTGCGTTAGGTTTTGGTTTAAGATCTTAGGTTTTCTTCTTTCTTTTTTTTAAAACAAAATTAAGCTTAGACCCTAACCAACTCCTTTTTGGGTTTGCTTATCCCCCAATAAAATTAAATTCTACAGGCTTTCCTTTGGATCACAATTCAACATTAAATTAGCTCTAAGTTTCGAATAAGAAACGAATGGGCTCTAACGGGTCGGGCCTAGATTAATTAACTAAAAATTATAATTCAATTAGTATAATAAATTCCATAATTAAATAATCRCACTTTCACATTAACGCACAAATAAACAATAATAACAGAGATAACTTATTAAATTCTAATTAACACATCGGAGTCTCCAAGTCCTTCTGCTACAAAATAACCAAAAACACTAAAATTTCATGATAATAATTAAATTAGTGAATTGGCATATAAGTTTTACGATTATATTAAATTTATAAACATGAAAATAACATTCTGAGTATTATAATATCACCACCCTTGTTTCTCAACAAACTCACCAAAGTAACAAATAGATATCCACAAATTATCCAAGGCAGCYATAAATGYAATTTAACAACCTAAGATTAGCATTTACAAAATATTGTTAAACTGATATGTTGATCACAGAAGCCCACCGCGGTAGGTAGTGTATCACGGTGGCCTGCTCTGATGCGAAATATTTAATGAAATTGTAATAGTTTTAGTGTTTCTTAATTCTACATTAGCTGAAAAATATTTCTATCTAAGAATAAACTAAAACAAAAATTACAGATGTTCATTACAGCATCCAGCCATGGTATATGATGAGAAGTATTTCATTTAATCATCACAGCAAGCAACTGTAACAGACATTCTGTCATAGTAATCCGCTGTGATGAGAAATATTTCATATTAATCATCACTGAAGGCCATGTGGCAGACATTCTATCAAGGTGACCAGCTGTGATGAGAAATATTTCATATTTATCATCACAAAATGCAATTGTAACAAACATTCTATAACAATGACATTCTGTGATGCAAAAAATATAAAATATTGGCCATCACAGTRGGAAGCCRTGACAAAATGGCATGGTGGGCTGCTATTACATATGCTGATAAACTAACTTAAATAATTTCGTCACAGATATTRTTTACCCATACTTATAGATGAGAATAAAGCTCTAACTCATGCAATGTAGTGTATAGAATAAACAGATCATCATGGATACAAGTTTAGAAATTCGATTTGCATACAGGGATAGAGATAAGAGCACATTTTGTTTTTGAAAATGGTTTGACTTCTTCTTGCTTTGGTCTTCAATGATAAAATGGGGAAGAAAACTTTAATTCAGAGCTTTCAAATGAGTGAAATGGAGAAGAAAGAAAGAAAATCTTGTGAGTTTTGCTGAGATTTACGTGAGGAAGAGAGAAAAAAATTTGGCACCTTCTTTGTTGTTTATAGATAATTAGGATACCAATAAGATATCTTGGTCATTTAAAAAATTTATTGTATGAGATAATTTAATAATTTAATATAAATGGATATTGTAATTATTCAACAATATATTTTAAAATTTTTTAAATAGATGGAGTCTTTTAATAAAGATTATTTAAAGAAAAATATTTTTTTCTAAATACATTAGTTGAHTAGGCTCTTTTAACAAAGAACCCGTTACTAAATATACGTTATGTTGTCCAGCCATAGCTGCCAAACGATCAACCTCGGGACCAGTATTTTAGACATGGCAGTAACATATCCAAATCGGACACTTTAGTAGAAAGACCAATGGTAACACCAAAATTTGACCCTCGTGGATAACCACCAACAAAAGCTTCAGGAAACACAATCAGCAAGCAACCTTACAGCTTTATCTAAAAGAACATAAAACAATATATAAACGTCTCATTTCCAATTGATTTTGCAAAAGCTCATTCAGATCTTCACAATAGGATTAAAGCTTTAAAAATCCAGTTATTCCCTTCTACCTATATCACCAAAAAAGTTACAAACCAAGCACATTGTCCAATTCAAGGCTTTGATTATGTTCTATGTATGTGCTAATTCTCTAAATTCTCTTAGAATGAAAGGCTGGAGTTTGATATCAATTCCGCACAAGGCACAGTAATCAAACTAAAGGATCCATTTGTAAGGGAATTACTACCTCTGTTGGATTCCTAGCAATTAGATGACATTATCACTCAAAACTGTAAATACACCTTGTTAAGCATGTCAAAACTGTCAACTATATGTTAGTGAACTTCGGAAACGAACAAATATGTTCATGCTCAGGCATAGTGCTGATAGTTTAAATTGATCATGAAAATCAATATCATCTCGTGTACTTCTTCCATTATAGGGCTTAGCCATTGAAACTTGAAAGATCAGACGACACAAGCAACGAGAAATGCATTCAATTTGGTACATATGCAGCATCTACTTATGCAAAACACTATATTTTGTGACAATTGGGTCCAGAAGGTGAAGCATCTACATGCACTAGGATCATTGTCAAGCATTAGATTGTCAATACATAACAGCTTGCACAAAAACACAGAGGCTGGGACCTGCAGATGAACTTTACAGGCTCCAATCTCGTTCCTGCTATAACATACTCTTTTAGGATCCTAAAGCATGTTGATATTCCTTATCTTTAACACATCAATCTGTAAAACTTTATGARTAATTTTTTCTTAGCATGGAACACAAATACTCAGTGAGAACTCGAGAACTTAACCAACCTCTATGTCATTTACTGACGACACTCTTTCAGCATCAGAATCTATGTTTGTCCCGGATTTATCAAATCCCTTCTAGAACCAATTATTCAGCCAAGAGCCCGTGGGCAAGAAAGATTTCTAAACTCTGAAGTGGGACATAATTGCACGAGCAAAGAAAGTAAATTTTTTCATTATCTGAGCTCTGCGAATTTCTCATTGAAACTAACTTGACATAATCAACTGCATTTCAAAATGAGAACAAAGAATCATGGACATCGAATCCATATGATGTCATTTTATGCAATTATTAACTCCAAGAACCAAGTAATTTAGGATAGAGTAGACCTTTTCATAGTTTGCTTCAACCTTATGCACTTCGTTGAAAACATCCCCAACATTATTGGCTCGTCTAATGCATGTTTTACTACCAAAAACTATTCCAATCAAAACTTTCAGAAACSATATTTCACTTCCCACCAAAAAAACAAAATCGATGCTGCTTGAACTTGGAAAAGTTAAAACAATCAAGAAACACAGATAATTAACAGAGCCATGAAGAAACAAGAGAAGCTAAAATTAACCCAGAGTAGTATGGTGGGCCTGAACCACGGTGGCTTGCAGAGTGGGTGCAGTAGAGTCAGCACCCATCTCCACTTCTGCAAACAAGGGACCTTCATGACCTGGGGAGTCGATACTAAAGCCATTTTCCTCAGCTTCACAGTTGCCCCTTTAATTTCRTAACTGACCAAGACCGGTGAAGATGATGCGAGAACTGGTTTTTGCATATGAATAGCTACTTGGGATTAACAAAAAGTATATTTAACTAGTTCTGGGATATGCATAGCTACTTGGGATTAACTAAAAGTATATTTAACTAGTTCTGGGAGTAATTTACTAGGCCMGAGGTTTTTCTTGATCAAATATTCGCATTATACAAGTGGAAACACTACTGGCACAATCATGTTGACCACTACTTCCAACGCTCAAGACTACATGCCAAGAGAAAAAGTTTCTTTATGCAACAAGATGAACACAACAAAACCAGCACCAGTTTGCTTTTAGGATAATCACATCAATAAGAATTAGCTAAAGGTTCAGCTTACCAACTATCCAAAAGGACAATGCAGAAAGACTGAATACTTGAAGATCATAAAATAGCAAACTAGAGGAAAACCAAACAAAAATAGCCACCCGAAGTATAGAAATCATTTTCCTAGAATCAAGAAAAAGTTACGTGCTCCTAAGCTTCTTCATTTCTCTTCCGTGGACAAACTCTCAACCATTGACCAATGAAGTAAATACAACATCATATAATAGAACTTTGCAGTAATAATTAAAAAAAAMAAAATACTGTAATATGTTTTTTCCGACTCAAGGAAACAGTGAGTTGACATTCATAACCCAAATTTACACACTACTTAAGCTCCATATTTTAGACCTTAGCATGATACATAGCTGGCCAACTACCTAGGACACAATCATGAGATCAAATACAGTATGTATAAACCTTTACTTAGGCAGAAAGTAGTATTGAGAAACCAGTGTCTAGAAAATGTTTTGTCCTATAGAAAAATCTTTTTATCTACATACAAAGTACAATGGAATTATAGAATAATTAAGCATATATGATAGTCATTTTACTAAATGGAACTAAGATAAAAGATAGACTACACTAGCAATCATCAGATTATCAATTCAAAGGGCAACAACCGTATGCGAATGTCCAACTACAGTAAGATTAAAGAAGGACAATTCATATTTAGCCTATCGTGTAAGTGAAAAAGGTTACTTCCGTTTATTGAATGCACAAACTACTGGGAAACACCTTAAAACAAATATAAACTAGATAGCACTCTGACATTATTTAAACATCAGACATTACRATTCACTAACATAGATGAGGCACTCATCCAGCACTAAAATAGCTCTTACATGCTACTCATCAAATAAGGAAAAACATGGAAAAATTATGCAACTAATTGCATAAACAAGCAAAATATATAATGCTGCAAGCCAGTAGCAAAATGAAACAATTAGAATAGATTAGGAACAAACTGAAAGCAAGGTGAAATAAGCTAAACTAGATGTCTCTGCTTATTAGTCCTGTATGCTCTGGATCACCGACAGCGGAAAAGCTTAATCTAGTCACAGAATAAGATTATGTTGTTCAAGCGGTGCTTCAAAAGTATGTATCCCATATTAGTTGTCTAGAATCACTTAGAAGAATAGTATGTACACGTTGAAATGTATTACAAATTAAACACCTCATTTACAAGACAGATTCTGCATGTAATAGTCTTGTATGCTTTGGAACTCGAAAGTACAATTCAGTAAAAAAGAGTAACAATATGTCTTCGAAAGTGTGCTAAAAGGTATATATTCCATATCAGTTTTTCTGAATCACTTAGAGAAAGAGTTTTTAACCAAAAATGTCAAAATTCATCCCCGACTAAACATCTCATTCCTGAATTCTATTTACACACAAAAAATTCATCTGAACTTCATTACAGGGTACCYCATATAAAAAAGATTACGATCCAGTAATCTGAATAGCAGGTCATGATCACTATTAGATTGCATTAGGTTGTATTATTGAACCTTTATCTTCGTAAATTCCTAAATCTGTACAGGAGAGACTCAATGGATTTTTGAATTCTGGAACTTTCATCTTGAAGTGCCTGAGATGCCTATGTAGACTTTGGATGCCACGGCCTAAACTGGCAATTGAAGGCGCTGCAGGAAGAGATTCAACAGCACATTCAATTCCATCTCCGTATGCAAGCAAGCTGGCATAAGTAGCAATACTACAACCAAAGGTAGCCCAATGGAAGAAAGCCAATTGACTGAACACGACGTTTTCTCATAATTTCATAGAATGTTGTTCTCATGGCTGAAAGGCTAGTTTTCTCCACGGAAGCTATAATGCTGTGAGCAGGTACGAATTTCTCAGCAGAAGCAGCCACCTTCAAGGTWGATGTTTTTGACCCACTTGCCATTCCAGGGACTACCACTTYAGATAGACCAAGAGTCTTCCCAAAAGCAATGGTAACAACCTTCTGGGTTTGAGTCATCATAAGCTTAAGTGAAGCAGGAACTTTGAAAGCCAAAATTTTCGCTATAGTTGATGCCGGAACGATTTTGGAAAGGGAAGAAACTCCTAAAACTGCTGTTGCACCTGCTCCAACTGCTACCATTGGTTCCTCTGCAAGTAACCGCTTTCTATAACTACCATTTTGCATTTTATTTTCACAAACAGTGACCAGCTCCTGAACCATGTCCATGATCTCCAATCGGAGAGGAGTATTCCAATGTCTCCTTAAGCCTGCTAAACAACTGCTGTCAATTATTGCAACGATGGACTTAAATTCCCTAGTATGGCTTCGGAGTGCTTCTGCAACAAGCGCATCGGACTTGTCCTGAAGAGGAAGCTCGGGGAATATACTTCCAGAGCGAACGAGGTTCCCTAAATTTTCAATTGGAACGCGCCTTGCATTGTTTAGAGCAATCCTCATAGCCTTAATTGCWACCCTAAAGACATACACTTTTCAAAGGTGTTGGCTGTCAACACTTTCTCCCTTATTAATATCAAAAAGAATCTTTTGAACATAAGCCAAAGCCCTGCCAATAGAAGGGATGTCGGAAAAGATGTCATGTAAATCAACCTGTAAGGGATAGATGGATTGAGCAAACTGTGGTACCTCATAGTTCACTTTTGGCTGGACCACTTCAGAGCCCTTCTCCATGATGGAACCTGAATCAATCAAGTGTGACGACAGCGACTTCACAATCAGGGATTGAATATCGTTCATAACAGGAGGAACAATTGAACTCACTGAATGAAAAAAATAGGAGCTGAAATAAGAGATAAAAAGGAATTCATAATTCCTCTGTCTGTTCTATTACAAAAGGAGAGAATTTATATAAGTATAGAAGCCTATGGTTTAGACTAAGAATAAGATAAAAGGCTAGCCCAATTACAGCCTAAATTCTAGAGATTGACATCTAAATTGATGATATACAATTTACTGCACAAGCTTATGATACATTAGGTAACTACACAATATAGGTAACAAAGAATATTCTTCAAGATCCCCCTCAAGTTGGAGCATGAAGATCCTGAATCCCAACTTGCGAAGGAGAAAGGACATGATCACGCCCCAATGCTTCAGAAATAGTTGGAACATACTTTGTAGCAATGCAATCATATTGTAAGTATTCGTAAATGAAATGACATTCAGTTATGCAAGTATTCATAAATGAAATGACACTCAATTTCGATGTGTTTAATAAGCTCATGGAAGAGTGGATTAGTAGCAATATGTAGAGCTGATTGATTGAGGATGTGAAAAAGAAAGATCAGCAAGTAGGCGATGTAACTATACCAACTCACTAATTGTAGAAGCCATAGATCAATATTCTAATTCTACAGAGGAACGTGAAACCGTGGGTTGTTTCTTGGATTTCCATGAGATGGGGGCAGCACCAAGGAAAATATAATAATCTCTAATAGATCTTCATGTCATCGGACAGATTGCCTAGTCGCCGTCACAGTAAGCTTTGATATGAAATCACTACTTGAAGGGAAAAAAATGCCTTGACCCAAAGAACTCTTCAAATAGCGTATCACATGATAGGCAGCATCAAGATGTGGATGACAAGGTTTGTGCATGAATCGACTGACTGGGAAGTTGGATTGCATAAGTGAKATCCCAACTGAGAAATAGTGAAATAAATGAGACACCCAATTAAGCGATGATGCTGACTTGGGTCCTTTAACAATCAGTAGATAGTCGATGTTGTTGCAGAATAGGAAAAGAGGCTAGGTTACTACTAGAAGTTCCAATTTCTTTGAAAAAGTTAAGAGTGTATTTGAGTTGGCAAGGCGATATCCTTGAGGGCAACGAGCAAGCTCCAAGCCAAGAAAATACTTAAAGAGTACCAAATCCTTTATAGAGAAACATGTATGGAGATAATTCTTGAGCTTTTTGATCTGCAAAATGTCATTACTTGCAATAACCGTATCATCTACGTAGACAAGGAGAGCAAGAAAAGAAGTACCTGTAGTCCAAGTAAAAGGTGAATGACCATTGTGAGATTGTATGAAGCCGAATTTCCTTAATACAAGGTGAACTTTTCGAACCATTGGCGATCAAGGAGATTGCTTCAACCCATGTTAAGATTTATAAAGTTGACGAATACGAGTATCACTTGATGAAAGATAATTGATAGAATCCAAATTAATGTGATAATTGCGACGTAGTTAATGGATTAATCATGTGTTTTATTGATCTTTTATCCRTTTACGATTCTTTGGATGTAGTAGGAGAAAAGAAGGTTATCGTGCATTTTGAGGCAAAATTCTAACAATGCATGAAATTTGCCGCGTGGACACGTGGGATAAACAAAATTGTGAAGGTTTTTTCAGCTTGGAAATTTATCTTTTAGAAGATYTCTATTATCTTGGGAGTATTATTGGATATGTATCGCATGAAATTAAGATTTGGTTTTAAGAAAATACTTATTTCCTTAAGAGATTAGGATTTTTTTTAATATTATTAGGTAGTTGAGTTTTATTCAAATTTGCTGAGTTTCTTAATCCTATATATATATGGATAGGAACCACAATTAAGAATGACTGAGTATTCAACATTCTATTACAAACTGTATTTTTGCATCATGACTATGTGTTAAACACCTTATTCCAGTTGAAGTACTAAGGAAGGCTTGATTCAATAACTATCATGAGATCTAATTGCTTTATCAACTTAATTATTTGTAAGTATTTATTTACTCTCTACTTTTGGGAAGTTAAGGTATTCAGTTTAGTCGATAATTTGGTACCATTATATGATTAGACTCTTTACTTTGCAGCCAATTAAACCGGTAAATTTGTAATTGTTTGTTAGGTTTAAATAAGTGTTAACTTTATAGGGTTATGCCTGCTATGATTCTTATCACGAGAGTAGATAATCTAATCCAAAATAAATAAGTTCTGAGTTTGTTGGTTATGAACTGGGTCTCTCTATAACTTAATGCTACCGGAACACCAAAATCCTAAAGTTCTCTCAGGGTTGTCTTTCGAATTAGGAGAGTGGTTATTGGCGGTTTCTCATAATCACCTAAACAATAAAGAGAGATTGGTAATTAGCGGGTTTTTGGGTAACTATAACCAATTTACTTACAATAGTTAAGTTATTTTTGCATCTGTAATCGATTAAATAGAATCAAGGTGGGAATAGGAACTTTAACCAGATCTTTCCCATATATTGTTTCCAACTTCTTATTTGTTGTTTCMTGATATTTCTGTGATTTGTTCGCTTTAGAATTATTGTTAGTTTAGTAATATCTTTTCAAAAACCCCATTTATTCGTGTTATAATTGAAAGAAAATTTGCTCACCTATTCCCTAAAGAGACAACCTTACTCTATATGCACATCTCACTTCCAATGGACATCATTGATTTGGAGTGTTTACATTGGAAGATAATTGTTTATGTGGATTCCACTAACCACTTTGCACATAATTTGCTGGGTTTTGCACACCCGAKCCAACATCATCCTTCTTCTGCAGGTTGCCCTACTCATCCAGCATCTGATATGCCTATTTCATTCGAGTCTTCTATGACCTTTCTACGCACAGTCAGGCAGATACAAACAGTCATTTAACCCCCTTGAGATGCTCACTACTGCATGCATGCAGTAGCGTGGATTTCACATTCCACCTCCCATATAGGCAGTATCTTTCTAGGTTTCCCTTGAATTTCTCTTTTCTTTCATTTTTCTTTTGTGTTTTTTATTTTTTTATGATGTGGAAATTCTTTGGGTGTTCATAATTGTTTCTTTTCCCTCTACTAGGTGATTCATTTGGGACAATGAACCATTTAGGTATGGGGGATTTTTTTTGTGTTAATTTATCAAAAACATGGAAAAACATAGAAATATTTTCCTTTTCTTTTTTTTCCAATTTCTTTTTATGTTTTTTTACAAAATTAATGTGTTTCAGGATCATACAAATTTCAATGTTTTGTATGTCATTTGTTGAGTTGAAATTCTCTTTGATTACGTGTATAAGTAGTTATTTTGAGCATATGTGAATGTGTCCTCCTTAAGCATCTTGAATAATGAACGTGCATGGATCAACCTAAAAAATCACTTATTAGTGAGACTTGAGCCTAAAC
Source organism: Rhazya stricta (assembly GCA_001752375.1). Taxonomy (NCBI): domain Eukaryota; kingdom Viridiplantae; phylum Streptophyta; class Magnoliopsida; order Gentianales; family Apocynaceae; genus Rhazya; species Rhazya stricta. The sequence goes on along the minus strand of MEJB01000057.1, from coordinate 484,835 downwards.
AAGCTTTTCTTTCTAAATGCTCACTTTTTCTTTGACAGAGTAGTTGTCGCCTACTAGGCCATTATTGTAGAACTTGCACCATTATTCATGTCAAGACCACATTAGTGAGATTAATATACCAAAATGACCACGACACATAGGAATACCCTTTTGGCCTTCGACTAACCAACCCTTGAAAATTATCCCCTAGTAAAACCCTTTTGAGCCTTATTATCATTTTCTTTGACTAAACTACAAATATTTAACCCATGGCCATTATCAAAGAAATGAATGACTAGTTGATTGAGAAGTTAATATTTGGTGGAACCTATGAATTTTTTTTGACAACTATAGTTGATATCTATTATGACAGAAATCATGGTCTCAAAAAGCAAGAGAAGAAAAAGAGCAACGAAAGTGAAAATAGAAAAAAAGAGGAAAAGGAAAAAGAGAAAAAGATCAATGATTGCAGTTTTAGTGTAATACCCGAAATTTTTTCTTTATTGATTTTGTATGATTGTGTGAAATTGTGTGCCAACTAAGGTTGAAAATTTTATATGTGATTAATATTTTGAATTTGCACGTTTAATAAGTATGAAAATATTGTGTTTGTCGAATTAGAGTCTTTGGTTGGTTAGAGGCTCGACTAGTGGGCCTATTCATTTCTCAGTCGAAAGCTAGATTTTTATCGAAAGAAAGGCTCATTAAATTTAATTTAATGGATTGGATTAGTTTCGAATGGGAAGGCCCAAAAGATTCGGGTTAGGGCCCAAATTAGAAAAACTATTTAATTAAATACTATTCCTCTTCCTCCTCGAAACCCTAATCCCACCCTAAACCACAGCCGCCGCCGCTACAGTTTCTCCATTGCCTACCCAACGYCGCTCGTCGCGGCCTTTCCTTGCTCTTTCTCCTCTGTCCCTCTTCTCTCCCCTTCTCCCATTACTGGTACTTGAAGTGGCCGCTGTTTATCGTTGCTTGCGATCAGCAGGCCACTCGTCACACAGGAGTTTCCTACCAGATCCGTCCCTTCCATGCCGGTGCTCGAAGGACACTGCTCGCAATATGCATTGCCAATGCTCGATTCTCAGAGCCGCGACCAGATCTGCTCACATCAGATCTGTAGATTGCTCAAAGAAACGCTGCAACGTGACCCKCACAACCAATCTCACTATTGTGCATCTTCCATCCTCAGCTGCTGCTTGCCGTCACTTCTGGTTACACATGGCAGGTTGCGGGACGCCAGAGGCGCGTGATCCTCGTCTATGGGAATTCATAGCCACTCGGGACGAAGCGCTTCGCCCAGATCTGCCATCATCTTCTTYTTCTTCTTCTCTGCTCGACCAAAGTTGCCATAGCCACGCTCAGAGCCGCGACTGCTCGGGAAAGCCTTGCCGTGCAACAGTCGCTGCTTGGCTATCACCACGGCTATCTATCTTGTTGCTGCTGCTCGCTCGATCCGCTCGTCAGATCGGCTGAGCGACTGATCCAGACCAAAAGCAGAGGTTTTGGAAAGCGATCGCTATGTCGTCTTCCTCGCTTGCAGCCACTGYTGTTGCTGCAACGGGTTGCTACTGCCTGTTTTGCCAGGAGCAAGGACCTGCGGAAGCAACAGCCATCTTCCTCGTTGGTGCTGAGAGGGTTGCGGCTGAGAGGTTGATGCGGTGGTCGACAAACTTGGCTGGTCAGCGGAGTTTCAACCAGGATCAAGCGGCAGCAACAGGTGCTAGGCGCTCAGTGCTAGCACCAATGCCAACAGGTGCCCAGGCGCCCAGGGCGGTACTACCGGTAGGAATATAATTGGGTTCCAAATAACAATGGCCCACTGCAGAGCTTAATGGCTAGGCGTTACACTCAGTGAGCTCACGAAAATAATGAAATGGAAGGTTTTTACAAGTTATAAATTTTGAAAGGAAAGATTTTATGGGAAAGTTTATGAAATGGAAATATTTAGAAAGGTTTCATTGAAAAAGTGAGATTTTATAATTCATGACATGTAGGGCATGTTCATACATTCATGCATGAAATTTACTTATTGGGCTTTATAACTCATTCCATTTCCCTTATTTGCATTTCAGATTATGTATAGCCAGATAGTGGGAGGAGGTTGCTTGTGGGCAAACCAGGATACCCTGAAGTTATTTTAAATGAATGTTATGGATTAAGATGGTTGTTGACTAGAATGGTTTTTGCTTATTATTAAGTATTTCTTTTTGGTTTAAATTCTTTTAGGTTTTCGCAAATTCGTGTCAGTGAGTAAATTATAACATTCCTAGGTTAGGATAAAGTTCTTAATCTGGGGGTGTTACATGTAGCAATGCTGTAATTTGATGAAATGTTTTGAGCTACTTTGTGATATGTGGATTATACGAGAAAAAGAGTTGTCAACTGTTGAAAAGAGTAGATCTACAAGATTGAACTTCATTTGATTGGTTGTGCATTTTATTTGATATTTTTAAACTCTTTTTTAATCCTTCTTTTATCTTACCTTTGACCCTAACCCCATTATAACCAAATAAAGACATTTGATTGGAGTATGAATTTTACTTTATAGTGGCGGCGATGTGATAGATGTGTAAGCCTATGGTATTGCCATTTTTATGTCAACTTCAGTGATACAACCACGTATATACTTTTGAGTGATTGAGAGTGTGTATCTCTGCAAGTTGGTTGAGAAATGTGTGTTTTGATTTGAGTTGATTATTAAGCAGATGAATATTTGCTTTGATTGAGATGCATGCAATTTATGTTGAATTTTAAATCCCTTGTGATTGTGCATTCGTTGAGGAAGTTTTGAGAAAAGTAAGTGTGTTTATTATGTTTGTGGAGAGTATTTGGTTTTTGTCTTGTCTTTGGGAAATGTTGGAGGACAAGCAACATGTAGTGTAGGGGAGTTGATAGAGTTCAAATTAGTGTAATAATTGTGGCGTATTTGATGGATTATGGAATAGATATATTGCATTAATCTAGTGTATAATTACTCTTTTATCCGTTTAGGACTCTTGGGAAGTATTGCGAGAAAAGAAGGTAGCTTTGGTACATTTTGAGGCCAAATTCCAGTAATGCAACAAATTTGCCGCATGGAGATGTGGGATGGATGAATTTGTGAATGTATGTTTAGCTTGGAAGATTATCTTTTAGAAGATCGCTATTATCTTGGGAGTATTATGGGATATGTAGTCCTTATAATTAGGTGTTGATTTTAAGAAAATAGTTATTTCCTTAATAGATTATGATTTTTTTATTAGATAGTTGAGTTTTATTAGGATTTGGGTGAGTTTTCTAATCCTAAATATATATAGGATAGGAACCACAATTAAGAATCATTCAATATTCAGCATTCTATTACARACCTTGTAATTTTGCTCCATGACTATGTGCTAAGTGGCTTACTTCAATTAAAGTACTAAGGAAGCTTTTATATAAGGACAATCATGAGATCTAATTGTTTTATCATCTTAATTATGTTTATTTACTCTTTACTTTCGGCAAGTTCAGGTATTAGTTTAGTTGATAATTTGGTAACCTTATTTGATTAAACTCTTTACTTTGCAGCCAGTTAAATCGGCAAATCTGTAATTGTTTGTTAGGTTTAAATAAGTGGTAACTTGATAGGGTTATGCCTGCTACGCGGTATAATTCTTATCATGAGAGTAGATAATCYAACCCAAAATAAATTACTTCTGACTTTGTTGGTTATGAATTATGTTGCTTTAGAACTTAACGGTGCTGGAACACCATAATCCTAGAGTTCTCTGAAGGTTATCTTTCAAATTAGGGAGTGGTTATCGAGGGTTTCTCGTAATCACCTAAACAGTAAGGAGAGATTTAATGTTAGCAAGTTTCCGAATAACTATAACTAGTTTATTTACAATAAATTAAGTTATCTTTACATCTGTGATCGATTAAAGAGAATAAATGTGGAATTGGGAATTTTAATTGGATCTTTCACATATTGTTTCTAACATCTCATTTGTTGTTTCCTAATATTTATGTGATTTGTTCGCTTTAGAATGATTGTTAATGTAGTAATATMTTTTCCAAAATCGYCCATTTATTCRTGTTTTAATTGAAAGAAATTTGTTTTACCTATTTTCTGAGGAGATAAACTTACTTTACTATTTTATTCATCTGTGAGTAAGTTAATTCTTTTTTATAGTTTAATGACACATCACGATACTTACGCTCCACTATTCTATGTTGCTGCRGGGTATCAACAAAAGATGTTTAGTTTGAAGTGCCATTGAGAAGAAATAAATTAGACATAAGACCAGCAGTAAATTCTAGACCATTAGCACTCCTAACTTTTTTTATATCTCGACTAACTTGAGTTTTAACCATAGCATGAAATTAATTGAAGTGTTGTTGTGCTTCTGACTTGTGTTTGAGGAGATAAACCTATATGCATCTTGTGTAATCATCCATTATAGTAAAAATAATAATAATAATATATTGATGGGTACCAAAAAGAGATGATGTTTTATACGATCCCTAAATATCGCGACGAACCATTTCAAAAAGGAAAATTAGATTCATGATTGCTTAAAGGAAAAAGAAAATTGAGTTTGTTTAGTTCGATGATATATCACAACATTTGTTTAAAATTTTGAAAGACGAACTAGATAATTTAGGAATTAAAGACAATAGATCAAAAGAATCATGCCATAACGTGGATGGAGGCGAAAGGGATGCAGCTGCAGCAAATGGCAATTGAAGCCCACGGAAGTAGTATAAGTCATCACATAATTCACCCATTCCAATTAGTTTCTTCGATTTGAGGTCCTGCAAGACACAGAAAAGATGGAAAAAGTGTGACTGAACAGTGAAGAGTCTTTGTCAATCTACTTATTGAAACAAGATTATATGAAGAACAGATCTAAAATCATATTTTGACAATTTAAATTTGACCAATGGAGTGTACAGGGAACAGTTGTCCCATTTGGTAATCTGACAGGTTAAAAATAGAAAGTATTTTTCATATTAAAAGGAGATGCTTGATCACATGTAGGATGTTCAGAAGCACCACTGTCAATGATCCAGTCTGAAATATCATGAGTTGAGTGACATCTTACCAACAAAATTTGCCACATTCTGACTAGCAGATGGTAACAAGGACATGAGCTGTTCATATTGTTCTTGAGTGAGACTAAATCCTTTACCCATAGACTTATTTGAACCTGAAACAGCATTATTGGATGAAACAGGTTCTATATTCTCTTTTCAAGGCTTTGTTTTGCTGCGCCAGCTTCAAGGAAAACCAAACAACTTGAAACATTTCTATTTAATATATCCAAGTTTATTGCAGTATGCGCATTTTGATCTATTTATCCCTCCTTGTTGATTCTMTTTTGGCTGCTCTCTGGTAAAATTCCTGTTCTGATTACTAGATTGTTTGACAACAAAAGCTGCTGCCTCTGTTGATTGATTCCGACCAACGGATGCGATAGACTGTTGCTTCTCTTCTTTGGTGACAAATGCATAAGCCTTGATGATAGAAGGGAAAGGTTCCATGTTCGATATTTGAGAAATGATTCCATATTGATCATTCCGTCCCATAAGAAATTGATGAACTTTTTCCTTTCCTCGTTCGGCCATGACTTCATTTCCAGCACCAGACGTACATGAGGGGATAGTGGAATAGGTTGCTAAATTATCCATGACTTCATTTGGTGTAGTAGGCTGCTAGTCAGATCATTTTTTTGTGCAAGACAAACCTCTCTCTTCAACTCATGAATGCGTGGAAAATTTCCTTGAGAAAAACGTCCCTGCAAATCTCCCCACATTTCGGAAGCTGTATCTACATATGCAACGCTGTCATGTAATTCTAGAACTAAAGCATTAAAAATCCAGGAAATTGCAATTGAATTGCATTTTCCCCAGCTTGCGTCTCTTGGTCATTCTCATTTGATTTAGGCGAAGATCCATCAACGAAACACAACTTGTATTTGGCTCGAAGAGCATTCATTATAGCATATCTCGTGTCGGATAGTTCTCACCTTTGAGAAGACAAAAAACAAGAATTGTGCTTGGATTATCAGATGAACTCAGAGGGAAGATGTATTATGTTCAGACATCAACTTAGATGCTGATCTTTTGGATGTATCTGAGGAGGTTTCTTCACTCTTGATGATTTTAGGTCCCATAGATCAGTATTGGTTCTGATACCATCAAGAAAATAGGAGGTGAAATAAGAGATAAGAAGGAATCCAGAATTCCTGTGTCTGTTCTATTACAGAAGGAGAGAATTTATAGAAGTGTATAAGTCTACAGTTAAGGCTAAGAACAAAATAAACGGCATATAGATTGATGATATACAGTTTACTAAATAAGATTATGATATATAAGGTACCACAAAATATAGGTAAGAAAGAATATTTTCAGATATCTTCAAGGGTGAACCAATAGATGGTGCTTGCGGTGCTTCCAGTGGATCCAAACTGCTGGGCTGTAAACCAAAAGCATGGAGCTTGTTTCCCATTCCTCCTCAGTAGAACATTCACTACCTCCAAATTTAACGAAAGGTGACTCGAGCAACAGAAAGGATGCCCCAGCATCTTCAGAAGCCCTCCTAGCAGACAACAGATGACCATTAAACCGACTCCGAAAATCTCCTTCAAAACTATATTCCCGCTGCATGCTCCTATTTCTCCTTATTTATCTTGTGGAGAAAACATCTCCTCAATACTCCAAGTGATGACGTTGGAACCATGTATTCATCACAGACACTACTATTATTAGTATATCTAATCCAACCAAAAAACCCATTATCACATCCTTTAGATTAAATCTCATCTATTGTTAACATATTCTCTATTGCTACGGGCCCTACTTGTACTATGACAGCTTCAGGTTCAAACTCCCTGATAAGGGAATCGGCATCCAAGGCCTCTCAGATAAATTCTGAACACATAGCAGATATAGTACAGACTGTGATTCTGGTTCTCGAATTGCGTAGACGAATCTCAGCGTACTCTCAGGTGTTGCCAATTCCTTATGAATTTTGTAAGTACATASTATTGATCATCAGCATTATCACTAAACATTATGATCTGAAGTATTTAATTATCGAATATACATACTTATGATGGGTTATCATAAATCTTTTTTGATAAGGATTTTCAAATCTTCTAGAGATTTGATTATCGGTTTATCTTTTATCTTGATTCCTGCAAGATCTACTATATAACTAGGCTCATAATCTAAACATCCTGATGTTTCCTCTCTTGCTGCCAGCACAGAGGGAGTATCTGGACTCCACCGCCACCTCTTCAATCTCTGCTTAAGTGTCTCATTCATCCATTCCATTTTTCTCTTTCTCTCTATTTGCAGCCATCTCAAATCCTTGCAATAATGAAGGTACATATATGAGTATCTTGTTGTGATTATCCTTGTAYAATTGCCATTTCCTGTTATTGTGGCAATTTTTGCATTTTATGTACTTTGTAATTCTCTGTTTTAAGCTTATTGGTTTTATTTCGTTTTGACAGAATTATAAATCTATATTATTAGTAGTACTAGTTCTTCTCCCGATGTTCTCTTTTCGTTTGAATTTTGATCTCTACCAATAAACAAAATCTGTTAAACTGGAAGTCTGGTCTAGTAATTATCGATTGCATTTCTTGTTGGGTTAAGTGGATGATATAATTGAATTCTGGTTCTTTCTTTGTTCYCGTTGTATTTTCGGTAATGGAAAACTGGAAATTAGCTTAGCACCTGCTTTTCTTACTTATGCGAACACTTATATGAGGAAGTGATCAGTTCCACGCTTAGATAGGAAATCAATGACAGATCTTCCTCAATTGGAACTGAGTTAAATACTCATATAGCATATTGGTTCCAGAATGAAGGCCATTTTTGGTTTTTGTGGTTGATTCACTACTCTCAAGACAATGATGGGCCTTATGGGAAAGTTGTTTAGGCTTTTGAATTAATAGCCAAAATATAATATTTCCTTGGATACTRAACTAGAAAAGGCCAAAATGAAATTGGGTTTTAAGATTAAATTGTTTGGGCCTAATAAACAATGCTGATTGATTTACAAAGAAATTGGACTTCCGGAATAACAGTCCAGAACTTTTCCTTGGTCTTTAATTTGGTAAAAGCCCGAATGAGATTGAATCTTGTGGGATATCTTTTTGGGCTTTAAATTGGCAATGGATCAAATCATAAATTGGATTGGACTTATAAGTTGGACTATTAATCATTATCATTAAGGACTTTAAATTACTATTTGAACCTTGGACCATTATTTAAGATATCAAATTAATAAAATAATTTTCCAGAAAYCCTAACTTCGGATTCATTAAATTGTRAGTTCTCAAGTGGCATTTAATGAATTATTTATTTTTCAAAATTATCATAACCTCATCTTTAGATATAAATTAAGACAATATCGTATAATCTGATAATAGGCATGATAATCCAGGCATTTAGAAGTTTATTGCCCGAATCAAGAATACTCACGTGAGTTCCTCTATCTTTTAAAACACCGTAAAATGTGTTTATTTTCATTTAAGCATACTCTAGATGAGTTTTATCTAATTTCTYGTCTGCTTAATTGTGAATTCCTCTGTTTTATGAAATTTCAAGTATAGTAATTTTGTTACTCTAGAGAAATATTTATAAGTACTCTCAAATGCTTCGTTCTTTTGAAGAACTGTGGTACATATTMCTTCAAAAAGTCTTCACATACTATAAATTTCATATCAGTATGATATATCAAATTCATGATCTAAATACTTCATGTTTACTCTATTGACATGAAAAATTGAATTTGGATTTCGAAAAGTTGTTTTCATATTTGACATGGATTTTAATCATAAATTTCATGAGATTACTAATTATCGTGTACACAGCTTGTTATTGAATTGTGGTTATATTGAATTGAATGAGTACTCAGTCGGTGACTCTAAGTACTAGTCTAGTGGATAAAGTACGAAGTTTGGCTGGTCCCCAGCGCTAGTACATTTTGAGCCGCTTGGACAATAGTACTTTGGGAATTACCAAATGGCCAAATCTGTGGACAATACCTATGGTGGACCGGATCCGTTCGGGGGGACGGTTGCATCATATCATACTCACAACATATATTGGATGCTCGTACCTTGGTTAGGAGGTTTATCCCGAGGGCGACCAACTCCAATTGTAATACCTGGAATTTTTTTCTTTATTAATTTTTATTTGATTGTGTGAAATTGTGTGCCAACTTGGGTTGAAAATTTTCTATGTGATTATTATTTTGAAGTGCACGTTTAATAACTACGGGAATATTATGTTAGTCGAATTAAAGTCCTTGGTTGATTAAAGGCTCGACTTGTGGGCCTATTCATTTCTCAGTCGGAAGTTAAACTTTTATGAAAAGGAACCCTATTGTATCTGAAGGGTTTAGGTTACGGTCCAAAATATAAAATATAAAAAATAAAAAAAGAGAGAAAATATTAAAAAAAGAGGAAAAAGAAAAAAAAACTAAAACACTATTCTTCTTCCTCTCTGAAACCCTAATCCCACCCTAAGCCGCCGCCGCCGCTGCCATTTCTCCTTCTATCTACCCAATGCCGCACCGATTGTCGCCGTCCACCCCTTTTATTCTCTCTGGCAGCCACTGCGTTTCTTCTTCTCTCCTTTTTCTCCTGCCCGATGCAGCTTCGCCGTTAGAATTCTAGAGCTGTCATACAGATCTGGATCTTCCCTCGCTGCTCAGTTCAGACATCGGACTTGTGCGTCACCCACATAAGGGTCTGCTGCCCAAAATCGAAGCTTACTGGTCCTATTGCTGCTGGCAAGAGCTCCACAACGTCGTCTGTGTGTGTCACTCAACGGCTTATGACCATTCAGCTAGGAGGATCTGCCCACCCTGTCGGAGATCGTCCAGATCTGGATCGGTCTCCCGGATCTGCTGTCGATTCCCTCTGCCTATCACGCTGCTATTGCCCACTGCCCGAGCTCGTTGGAGCTGCGAATCACTATCGTACCACTACTAGCATCACTCGCTGGCTGTCTGGCTGTCGCACTGCCCAGATCTGCCTTCGTCTTCTTCTTCTTCTTCTCTGCTCCACTGGAGTTGCCATAGCCGCGCCAAGGTCTGATCTGTGCATCAGAATCGCGATTGCTCGGGGAAGCCTTGCCGCGCACCGCTCGCCGCTGGTTGTCACCTCTGCTCTCTATCTTTGCTACTAGCGTCGCCGAATGTTGCCACTGCAAATCCACTGTCGGCAACCAAGATCACGACTCACGGTGGACCAGAATTCTATTGCTGCACGGTCGTTCAGCAAAGGCAGCTAGTGCCCAACAAATGCCCAGCGCCTAGTGCCCAGCAAGTGCCCAGGCGACCAGGACTGTTGCGCACGCGCTGCTTGAGCGCACGCCCAGGGCCCAACGCCTTTCCGCGACACGTGGACTTTGTGAACTTAAAGGTGAAAATATTATTATTTGATATTGGAATTTATGACCTGCGTACAATTATGTCCTAAAGTGAATTGGTAGGAGAACATAGATTAGGTTTAATACTCTAACTAAGGAGTTTGAATTGTACTCTTAAAAACGTGATAATTGGTAATGTGGGAACTAAGTATGGACTTATAATTGGCAAATGACATTCTTGGAATAAACACTGAATATCTAAGTTAAGACAGTCGTACTAAATAGACTTTCCTTCTGTAATCATAATTAGGTCGTTTCGAGTGCCTTAACATTGAGAACGGTCGAAGGATTTCACTTTGCAATTTAAATAAGAATCCTGTAACGTAAAGGACTCCGGGTAAGTAAATTCTCATATTTCACTAACGCATATGAATTGATATATCTAGATTAATGTGTTGTATATAGAATTCTATGCAACTAAACCCCATACTCACCTATCTCTTTTGTCGTGTGTTGTAGTGGCGGTATGGGATTATGTTATGAAATGTTTTAATTGTGTGGAATGTTTTTACGTGTTTCATATCTTGTATCGTTATTATGTCGAATGGTATGTTAAATACAGTTATATGCATTTCATGTCATTAGCATACAATTAGTGTTCTACATCATTCCTGGCATGAGCCATTCATACATTTAGAAAGTGAATAGTTTCGGAAAGGAATTTTGAAAGGGAATAAATTTTATAAATGCAACATGTTTAGGAAAATGTTAAGATTTTTGGAAAGGAGTGTAAACCTAGCCATGAAAGATGTGAGTTGGAAATGAGACGTGGGGGACCGGCGGACCCAACCCGACCTTCTTAGAGGGTAGGAAAATATGATGTTCACCTCTTTAAAGGTGAAAAGAGGAAAGGAAAAGGAATGTAATGTTAACCGCTTGGACGATTCTATAGGTAGGAATGTAATCGGGTTCCAAAGAATAATGGCCCACTGCAGAGCTCAATGGCTAGGCGTTACACTCAATGAGCACACGAATGTAATGAAATGAAATGTTTTACAGGTCATATATTTTGAAAGGAAAGATTTTATAAAAAGATTATGAAGTGGAAATGTTTAGGAAATTTTCATTTGAAAGATGAAATTTCATAATTCATAGCATGTATGGCATATTTATGCATTCATGCATGAAATTTGCTTACTGGGCTTTACAGCTCATTCCATTCTCTCATTTTGCATTTCAGGTGATGTGTAGCCAGATGGTGCGAGGTGGTCSCTTGTGGGCAAACCGTGATACCCTACAGCAAATTTTAAATAAATTTTATGGATTACGATAGTTGTCGACTAAAATGATTTTTGCTTATTATTAAGTTATTTCTTGTTTGGTTTAGCCACTTGTGCTTTAAATTCTTTTGGTTATCTGCAATTTCAGTTTGAATAAATATTGGGYTGGTAAAATATTTGTTAGAACACATTAATTATTGTTTGAATATTGTTGAATTTAAATGGATAGTTATTGAAGGTGCAAAGGAAATTCTGTTGGATTTTATAAATTTTTGACAAGGGTTAAGATTTCTTTTATTTATTACAGTAGTTGATTGTTTTAAGAGTAGGGTAACGTAATACTCTTGGCCTAGGACAGTTCCTAATCTGGGAGTGTTACACCTATAGCCAYGGCTAGCTGGCTAAATTGTTACTGTTATTCATGGGGTTCGGTTGTGAATTGCATGCTTATTCGAAGCGATAAGGCTAGTATATCTTGACTCCATAGAGTAAATCTCTTACGCTTAAGGTTTAATTCTATTAACCTTCTACATGATATGAAGAGTTTTCTTGCATATTTCTTTAGTTCCAGAATTGGATTTTTTGAACTATCCCTTTTCAAGTAATGATTTTACATTAACAGTTGATCTTTTGTCATTAAACTAAATTGTCATGTTTTATGGATATTATTCTTAAAACTGCTCACTATCACACACTCATGGAACTCATTGAGTCTAGCTCATTTAATTTTATATATTTTAGTGATAGATATAGACAAGTATTGAAGTCCGGTGACTTCAGTTTTAGAAGAGTCATGTTGTACATAAGTTTTGGTGAAATTCTAAGAGCTCTAATCATTTGTAATGATTAGAATGAATGTACTGTCACTAAGAGTGGTTCTTTTATATTTTAGAATATTGTACTTTGATGTTTAGTGTTGTAAAATTTAGAATCATGTACGTTGTAAGATGTTGTAATTAATGAGATGTTCATATTCCAATTTATGGATTTAGTTGCTTAGAACTGTATCAACTGCAGAGAGGCAGGCGATACCCGTACAGCCCCAATGGAACCTAGTGAGAGTGGGTTGTCACACAAACAATCTATCAAGGGCTACAAGATTCAACATAGGGAGAGTTTTTTATTTTGTTAAAAACTTTAAATTGTTGAATGATTGATGTATAAGTCCCTTGATCTCATTCATTTAGTGAACTGTGTTTGACATATAGACGTTGTCCCATAGATATAGGAATTTATATCGAACCATGTTAAATTGTGTTTCTACCATTTATATTTTGATTTGATTTATTTATATCCAATCGTGATTATAAAGTAACTCACCAAAAGAAATAGTAATCAACACTATCAAGTGGTATTAGAGCGGGTTATTTTTGCATAATATTAGATTTGAAAAGTGTTGATTGTTTGGCTTCTAAGTGTATCTTGATAATCTTTTGGATTGATTTGTAATACATCCTTTTTTCTCTAAGTGTGAACACCTCTGCTTCTCTRTGCAGACACTGACACTACTATCTTATATATGGATGAGCTTCATGACTTTCGTGAAGGAGGTTTTACCTGTAGACCTCCCATATTAGATGGAACTCACCATCCCATGGGGAAAGCCAGATTAAGGGCTTTCTTAAAGGCTATAGATAAACGTGTTTGGACTTCTGTAGTWACAAGCTATAGTCCTCCTTCAATCAYTAAGGATGAAATTACCATTGTTAAATTAGTATATGAATGACATAGTAATGAACTTGATAAGACTTACTGGAACTCTAAAAATTTGCATGCTATATTTAATGCAGTTACTCTAAAATAGATGCAAATAATTACTACTTCTGAAATTGCTAAAGAAGCATGGGATAAGATAGGAAAAAGAAAAATGAAGGAACAGATCAAGTTAAAAGATCTAGGTTAAGGAGTCTTACAACTAACTTCGAGAATATGTCCATTTCTGAGAGTGAATCTAATAGCTGATTTTCATGGAAAATTATATAATTTAACCAATGAATGCTATGCACTTGGTGAACACTCTAATGCTAAACTTGTCAGGAAAGTTTAATGCTCACTTCCAAAGAGATTCAAAGCAAAGGTTATATCTATTGAAGAGTGTTGAGATATTGAAAAGATTGATTTGGATGAACTAATAAGTTCATTACAAATATATGAGCAGAATTTAAATGGATGGAACAAAGACAAGCAGGTAAAGAACGATAAGAGGTTACCTTATCTCATATATATAGTGATAATATCTCAAGTTCAATCAATTTGGAAAATTTGGATGAGGATACAATTGTATTGGTCACAAAGAGTTACAACAAACACCTGCGAAGGAATGTCAAGAAAAATTTCCAGCTCAACAAAAGAAGCACATCTCCACACAAGAATGTATTTTAGAAGTCTTCTCCTTTGCTTCCCTCAAAACAATGAAAAGAATACAAAAAGACCAAAGGAATTGAATGTAAYGAATGTGAGAGTTTTGGGCATATACAATCTGAATGYGCCAACTCTCTTAAAAAGAAAGGATGTGCTAGGAAAGCATCATGGAGTAACAGTGATRGAGAATCAGAAAATCTTGATAGTGAGCATGAACAAATGTTTTTGGCTTTTATGGTGAAAGAAGAAGTGCTCAAATCTAGTATAGAGGATGAAGAAGAACTATCAGATACAGATGCAAAAGATCTTCAAAAGGCCTATGAAGATATGTATACTTGGTGTTTAAAGCYTGTAAAACAAACCAAGGCCACACAAATAGAGAACCTTCAACTTGAAGGATAATCGTGGGTTAATTGAGAAAACTACATCATTAGAAGAAGAGCTGATTACAACTCAAGTTAAGTTAGCTCAATCATCGAAAGATCTGGAAAGTGTGAACAATATTTTAAATAAATTTCACAAGAGCACTTCAAGCATGATCAAGATCTTCGCATGAGAAAACTAGTTGGTGAAAAATCTGGAATTAGCTTCGAGAGTGACCACACAGAACCGAGTGTACCTACACCGACGGCAACCAGAAAGGTTTAGTAAGGAAAAGAACTCTATAAAGTACCCAACTTTATTCCTACTTGTCATTTTTGTGATAAAAAGGGACATATTAGGCCAAAGCGTTATAAATTACGTTTCTATGTGCATAGAATGTCTCATAAARAAAAGACTACATCTAGGAAAAATCATGTGATTAAAACTAAATAGATACATAAGGYAACTACTTGCCAAGTTGCACACACATCATTACCTGCCTATAATTCTGATCAATGGTATTTTGATAATGGATGTTTTAGGCACATGACTAGAAATTTAGATTTATTAACAAATGTCGAACCTTCTACTAATGGTTTTATAACTTTTGGTGATGGTGAAAAGGAAAAAAATACTTGGCAAAGGTATTCTAACCATGTAAGAACTTATAAGTATGAAGGATGTGCTCTACATTGAAGGTTTAAAAGTAAATGTTATTAGCATAAGCCATCTGTGATGATGAACATACTGTTCTTTTTACTAAGAACAAGTGTCAAGTTCTCAATGATCAAGGAATAAGCATACTAAATGGAGAAAGATCTGGTGACAATTGCTATCTTTTAGATTCCTCAACTAGATATGTCACTAATTCACTATAGAGGCAGTTGAAGTTTTGTATCAAAAAATGGGTCATTTAAATTATCGAGACATCTCAAACCTATTTAAATAGTATGCAATTAGGGAAGTTACTAAAGTTAAAATCAATATTCATAAAGTGTGCGGACCATGTCAACTAGAAAAATAGATTAAGATAAAACATCAACCTCCTATGCATTTGGCCACAACAGACACATTAGAACTTTTACACATGGATCTCATGAGACCAATGCAAACAAAAAGCTTTGGAGGAAAAGGTACGTTTATGCTTGTGTTAATGATGTTTCTAGGTTTACTTGGATTGACTTTATTAAAGAAGAATCTGACACTTTTAATGCATTTAAGTCATTGTGCTTAAGGTTACAGGCCAAAAAAGGTACAAAATTCCCAAAATTGTTCGAATATGAAGTGACCATGGTAAAAAATTTGAAAAATCTTCATACACTAACTTTTGCAGTGATCAAGGTATTTCCCATGAGTTTTAAGCTCTAAAAACTTCACAGAATAGATATGTGGAGAGAAAGAATCGGATGATTCAAGAGATGGCAAGGGTGATGTTAAATGCAAAGAAACTGCCTATGCAACTATGGGTAGAGGCAATGAATACATCATGCTATATTAGCAATTAAGTACATCTTCAGAGTGGAATAAAACAAACTTGCAACGAACTGTGGAAAGGAAGACGACCTAATCTCTCTTATTTTCATATTTTTGGATGGAGGTGTTATGTATTTAAAGATAGAGAACACTTAGGAAAACTTGATGCTAAAAGTGAAGAAGGAACTTTTGTAGGATACTCTACAGATAGCTGAGCATAGAGTATATTTATCCAAAACTGGACAGATACTTGAAAATATTAATGTTGTTTTTTGTGATGATATAGAATTTATAGAAACTACATTTGAAGATGAGACCAAGTCTGATGTGCCCACMATCAGTCCGAGTGTTCCAACAGTCACTTCTAATCAAGATGATTCTTCTGGAAATGATGCCAAAAGTAATATAGTTGATGAAGAAGCAGAGATAGATAATCAATCTACAAAAGAAGAACCAATTAGTAATCATAAAGGATCACCATCTTGKAAACAAAAGTCTCATCCTCTCACAAAAATCATGATCCTAAAGAGACTATGGTAACTAGAAGAAAATCTAATTAAAATGAAATTGCTAATTCTTGCTACATCTCCTATGTAGAACCTAAAATAGCAAAAGCACTTAGAGATAAATTATGGGTAGCAGCAATGCAAGAAGAATTAGGACAATTTGAACACCATAAGGTTACTCCAAGATCATCACATGCTAATGTAATTGGTAAAAAATGGATTTTCAAAAATAAAACAGATGAAACTGGTCAAGATTTAAGAAACAAAGCCAAAGTTATTGCTCAAGGATACACCCAAGTCGAAGGTATCGACTTTGGAGAAACTTTTGTTCCTGTAGCTCATCTTAAGCCAATTCAATTTTTACTCGTTGTTGCATGTTATCTAAAGATCAAATTATACCAAATGGACGTAAAAAGTGCTTTTCCTGAATGGTGTACTCACTAAAGAAGCACACATTGAGTACCCAAAGGGTTCGAGGATCCACATCATCCAGAGTGTACAGGCTTCACAAAGCATTGTACGGATTAAATATGTGCATAGTATGATCCTCTAACTACTTTTCTCCTAGACAATGGGTATATACAAGTTAACTCCGATAAAACTATATTCAATTAAGTATGTTGATGACATAGTTTTTGGTTCCACATGTACTTCACATACTAATGAATTCATTATCCTCTTGCAAACTGAATTTGAAATGAGCATGGTAGGAGAATTATCATACGTTTTAGGTCTTTAAATAAAAAAAAAAACTGCAAAAAGACATGTTTATATATCAAACCAAATATGCTAAGAATATAACTAAAAATTTTGGTTTTAAAGATGCAAAAGCTGCAAAACCACAAATGGGAACTTCTGTTCATCTAGGGAAGGATGAAGAAGGTTGATCCAACTCTATTTAGAAGCATGATAGGAAGCTTACTATATCTCACTGCAAGTCATCTTGATATATGTTTTAGTGTAGGAGTGTGTTCTGGATATCAAGCTAATCCTATGGAATCACATCTTACTACTATTAAAATGATTCTTAAATATATTGCTGGAACAAGTGAACTTGGAATATATTAATCTTCTGATACTAATTCTATATTAGCAAAATTTAGTGATGTAGATTAGGCAGGAAACATGGATAGAAAGAGTACTTTAGGTGGGTGTCTCTACGTGGGTGTAAATCTGGTCTTTGGCATTGTTAAAAGTTGAACTCCATCTCCTTGYCCATAGCTAAAGCAGAATATATAGCAGCAGGGAGTAGCTRTACTCAACTTTATAGATGAAATACATGCAAAATAATTATGGKATGACTCAACAAACCATCACTCTTTACTGTGATAATACTAGTACTGTTAACATGTCAAAAAATCCTATTTAGCATTCACACTAAACATATTGATATTAGATATCACTTTATTTGTGATCTTGTTGAAAATAAAACCATTTACATTGAACATATTTCTACTAAGGATCAATTAGCTGATATTTTTACAAAGTCCCTTCCGTCTCATATTTTTCTAGATTTAAGGAAATCCGTTGGAATTTATTCACCAATGTGATGAAATCTTATTGAAAATAATCATTGTGTACCAGTGCTTTATGTTACACTCCTGGTTGAAAATTATTTTCCAATATGTGTTGTGTTTCATTTCTCTATGTGCCTATAATGACTTGAGTATTTTATTTGCCATTGCTTATTGAGAGTCATGCTTTACTTAGAAGATTTAGTGAACACTCTACTTGATCATATCCCTATAGAATCCCTTCACTAGATGGCTACGACTTTTCGTTAAGTGAAAGCCGCCTTGGGTAAGTAGTTTTAGTGYAGTGAATCCTATCCTAYGACTAYTCTACCACGGGAAAGGCTATCACAATTTGTGAGTGAAAGTCACAATTTGAAAAATACGTTGAGTGTTTGAACAATTGTTCATTATATCATGAAAACTATTTGCATTAAATGAGAGAAGGGGTATTATATTTTCCCTTGAGGACACTTTCACACACTTATATCTCATGGTCGAAGTGGTTATTTATATCATGTATTTGTGTCTTTCTTCTAAATCTTCTCTATTTTGCATAATTCTCATGACACATCGACTTTAGGAACTTACTCATTGATGTCTTAAATCTGAAATCCTATTCTTGTTGGCTATAATTTTTTATTAGTTATGACTTGTTTCGATTCTGACTTTTTGTTATTTTCTGTTTGATTTTCTCTATTAGAATATCAAATTCTCTGGATGTTTATTATTTTCCACAAAGATAATTATGATTTTTTTTAATGCAATCTAAGCTGAGGGAGTTTCATGYATTTATTTATTAGTTTATGGACTKAATTGCAGTCTTTATTTCCTTTTGTGGACTGACTTGAGTAATTCTCTGAGTGTATGAACTTCATTGCTAATTCTTTTTTCGTTCAGGACTGATTTTCGTAAACCTATAAAGATTTAGGACTTGCTTACAATAAAAAACATAGAGGACAGAAATTTATTTATTTATTTTTTCCTTCTCTTCTTCCCAAAACCTCTTCTTTCATGTTCCACTCACCATTGTTTATCTGCCCGATAGACCTCCAACCACCAAGGTGACTACACGCCGTGCCGCCGTTGCTCCATCCTCTTCCACTCTGGTCATTGCCTATGATTCCTATACGGCATTGCCATCTCGCCGAGGAAAGAAACCGGCCCCCTTTCTGCCGGAAGAACCGTTGTGACCTACCATATCACTGTCTCGGTGTGAGAAATCAGCACCGTCTGTCTCTAGTTCACTGCGTCGTTGAACATCGACCCGCTCCAAGAACGCTCAAGCTGTCTTTGGTTCACTGGGCTCTCCACTTCCTGAGTTGACCCTCTCGTCTAGCCAGAAGGAGTCTCCCATGTCTCATGATTCCGTGAGTTCACGGCATCCTCTTCCACTGGTGATGATGTCTCACTCCGTGATCTTGCAGCTGCTTCCTCAAGACCTTCCAAACCCAAATATTACTTCTCCTCTACATGTCAGTAAGCAGCCCTAATCTAGTAACCCACAAAACCAACCTGTTACAACGGTTAATTTATTTTTCTCTATTGCTCATCATACAATCTATCAATCTAAATTTAGTAAAAGAACTATACTTGCTGAAATTCTTTTCGATGTTGCTGATTTTGGGAAATTTGATTTGGATACCCTATTAAATCAAAGGGGCCGGGATAGAACTGTTACTGCCCTTCATGCATCCTATTTCACATTAATTCGTGAATTTTATACGCATATAAACAAGAATATTGAAACCTCTAATGATTCCTAGTTTATTGTTTTCTGTCAGGGTAATTGGATCCCTTTAGTCCTTCGGTAATTGCTTCTACATTACATATCCCTCTTGTTGAGCATGTTGATTTTTCTGTTGATAGTACTTTTTCCATGTCTGAAGTAACCAGTACATTAAGTAGTAATTCCATTCTTGCTTGGCTTGATTCTAATACTTTGTCTATCACTTGTCTTATACCATTTTATAGACTTTTGCATCAAATTTCATTAACCAATTGGATGCCTTCTTGTCATAGTACCACCGTTAGGGCTAATCGGGCTAAATTCATGTATGCTATAAGGACTAGTATGACTATAGATTTGGCTTCTCTCATTTTTCAGGATTTTGAGTGAATCTCAAAGTGAGGGTGATAAACGAGTTTGACCTTTTCCTTATTGATCCATTGCCTCACTATGAGTCAGAGATTAAAGCTTCTCCTAATGAAACTTATTTGAATGTAAAGATCCTGGACTCAAAAACCTATAGGGTTCCTCAAGGTCAACCACCACTTCTAGATTCCTCTTCTATTCCACCAATTCCATCAGTTTATCCTTCTAATAGCTGGAAACATAAAATGCTTTTGGGGTTTGAAAAGTTACAGCAATCCAATACTAGTCTTCAAAAGAGTCGTGCTCAGCTTCAGTAAAGCCACATCCAACTTCAAAAGCGTAATGCCCATTTTGAACGACAATCTCCCTCTAAATTGACAAATATTTCTTGTTGGTACTTACCAGTGGTACCTTCACCTATATCTCCTCTTTTAGCTTTTATGTCTTCTGACCCTCCAGCTTCTCAGGGGGAGCATCCTGACTTCCCCCTCGCCCCCCCCCCCCMCCCMGTTGGACCTACATCTTCTGAAGGTGAATCTCCAGTTATCATTCATTACGTTGCTCCTTCACCAGGCCGGGCTATTGTTCCATATGGTGCTRTTCACCAGTCTGCTCGCCTTCATCATTGTGGTTGATACATTTTTGGTTGTCCATTTGAACCACAAAGTGGGACTAATGGAATGGTAATATGGATATATTTTGCTTTTTGCTTTATTTTGTTGGATATGTACTTGGTCGATTAATGGTAATGGCCATATAGATATTGGTAGATATTATTGGATATTTATTTTCCCTTATTATAGCTAATTGATATTTTGCATGATGAATACGAGATGGTTAAATGATGTTTATGTTGATGATGATGGACTTATGGTTACTGGATATTTTTTCTTGCTATAGCTAATGGATATTTTGTATACTGATGTTCATGACGGTTACTKAATGGTTATTATTTCAATGGTGTTCATGTTTGATTCATATTCTTGATGAATTTTTTGAGGTTACTGGTATTCATTTTGAGGTTTACCACCAGATGTTGATTTATATTTTTTAATGACTTATGAAAGATATTTTTCTATTTAATAATTTTTGAAAATAAATAAGTTTCTTGTCAGATGTGTTTTTATGTTCATRTAAAAACCAAAAAGAGGATATTGTAAGTATATAGTTTTGGTTATCATACGAATATTCGATTTTTGAATTAATTCATGTGTTATCACTAAACATCATAATCTCAAAGTATTCGATTATTAATTATTGAATATCAATACTTATGGTTATTTTATGGATGAGTTATCATAATTATCTTTTTTGATAAAGATTTCAAATCTTTTAGAGATTTTAATATCCATTTATCTATTATTTTGATTCCTGCAAGATATACTATATAACTAGGCTCATTAGTTTGGACTTCTTTTAACAAATACATATAGTAATATTCATGCATGTTAGTTTGCCATACTTAGTATTTGTTCTGAGTAAATATTTGGAAATGTTTAGTCAATGTGTTTTTGCTGGAACTTATTCCTGCTATTGATTCAACCTACTATCAAGAGTTCTTCCTTTCCTGAGAAGATTCGAGAAGCTTGCTGAAAGGATTTCCAACAACAAGAACAAGACATTGGTCAATGTCCTATGTCAACAGACAATTCAAATAATTTATCAATGGCTACAAGATTCAACATAGGAGGAGTTTTTTATTTTGTTAAAAGCTTTAAATTATTGAATAATTAATGTATTCTATTGAACTCATTGATTGAGTGAATTATGTTTGATATCTGGACGTTGTTCCATGRATGTATGTATTTATGCCGAACAATATTAAATCATGTCTCTACCATTTATATTTTGATTTGATTTATTTATATTCAATCGTGATTGTAAAATAACTCACTAATAGAAATAGTAATCAATACTAACAAACTTGACGTCTTTAAATCATCAAACATAAAAAATGAAAAAGGCCAGAGATTTTGCATATAATTCAAGACCAGCATAACCATAATCAGGAAGAAAATTTCAGTTTAAATTTTCGTCTTACTAAAACTACTTAAAGAACACGTTCAAAGAAGATCAATCATCCAACATATGGGGTTAACCGAAGAGAAGATGCCAATTTAGAATACTTTAAGAGCACGTACGACGAAGATCGATCATTCAACAGAGAGGGTTTATCGATTTGATATGATGTATTGGGCATGAGAACCTTTTATACAAAATTGCTAATCTAGTTTCCACTGGAGGGAGCCTGAAATCCATGTCAAACATCTGTTTATTGCGCCACGTCCAGAACTGGCGGGCCGGATCTAGTGAGTGATGACACATTACTTCGCATATGTAACTGAATTGAAGGTTTTTTTTGTTTTTTTTTTTTTTTTTGTCATTTCATGTGAATTTCCATTAAAGAAAGGGAAAAAAAACTTAAAAAAAAACCACTCGCCTAATATTCAAGCGTACAAACCTGACCTACTTTTGGACATCAAATTGAACTATATCTTCTCCAAACACATCGCAAAAACCACCCTCAAAATCTTCGTCTTCACTCTTGTGATGATTATGATCGGCAGACTTCCTGAAAATTTATTCCTTTTCTACATCTTCATTATTTTCTCCAAAAATTGAGACCATATAATAATCTTATGGCTTCAACAATTTCAAGTCAATGCTTTCAAGAATCTATGACCCATATAAATCAATTGGATCATCACCTTTCACACGKAGCAGAGATATTAACAATTCCGAAAAAGTGATCGCATTGGGTTCCACAATTCCTCATAGTGATTGCAAAGATAGTATTTTAAAAGAATTTAGTGGCTGTGGCAATATCGATTCAAATCTTGGTGAGGAAGCTCCTGGGCATGAACCCATTTTGATTCTGCGGCGGTGACTTCRCACTCTTCTATTGCCTTCACCTTCTGCCTATCTATCCTAATCTGGCCATCCCCTACCAGTGCCCTTACCCACCTGCCTTCGATTATATTGAGCATGTTCATAAGTTTGGACAATTCCCTTCCTTGGACATTCTGTTCATCTGACTGCTCTTGGAAAAATTTTTAGTTCTCGCTTTTCTAACGTAGCGACCAATGGATAGAGGAAGATGGAGCAGAAGAAACATAGAGCAAATAACAAACCAAAGAGATAGGAATAGTGTTTTTGTGGGATGTGGTCAAGAGTATTGCTGATTGCAGATGAAGATGAACATTCATCTTCTTCTCTTTCTATATATTTTGCTTCCTGAACTTGAAATTACATTTTTATCTTCAACTAATTTTCACGTGCAAGGAGCACGTGTTTGTGTGATTTGTTCATTTAGAAATCACCCCAAATATATTTTTAAGGAAATTATATATCTCAATGATAGAAATCCCCTTTAATTTTCATATGAATTACAATTAATAAAATTTTATGATTGAGAATTTGAAATTTCATATCCCTTAAATCTCCTCGCAATACCAAATAATGGCTTCTAACTCAAGGGTGAGTTTATTTCTTGGATGGGATCTCAATTCTTAAATATAGTAAATCTCGATCTATGTAAGAGAGTATGTCTAACATCGCGCTGGATCTTTAGTTTGCTRGTTCGATTCCTATTGGGAACGAATTTACATTCAACTGTTGGATAATATCAATTGATCTCCTTTGATTTCTAGCTGTTTGGCCAACTCGCCACACAGAACTTGYCTAGTGTGCTTTACCTTTCTGTCGTGCTTGCGGGGTGTGTCACAAAAGCGGGATTTACYAGAAACGAACTCCCTTGTCAACAAAAGAAAATATCTAATTTTGAAAAATCCAAAGTTTTTAAGCATATTAAGTCAACTAAAATACTTTAAGAAAACGAAAAAGGAAAAAGGAAAAAGGAAAAAGGAAGACCACAGTTGAGGATTATGTTGTTATCCTTGGTCAAATCTTGCCTATTCTGTCATCAAATGACCCCTTTCTTCATCATGTTTAGAATAATTTTATATATACACTTTTGATAAGAAAATGGCGGCAAGAAAGTTAAAGGTGTGGTAAGCTGTGGTTGCAATTTCATTCTCCTCGCTAGAGCATATGATTCGGTTTTTTCTTTATCTTCTTCTTCCTCGTATGGAATGAAATCAATTAAATCAAACTCACCCCTTTATGCCTAGTCTGACTTCTTCTTCTTCTTCTTTATCTTAATAACGATTGGATTTTACTAATTTTTTTAAATGAAAATCATAATTTCTAGCTCCTAGAATTCCAAATCAAATTAAATCAAAAAACTCAAAATGTGAAATCAATAATTGGATTGATTTATCTTATAATGATTCCATTTTAGCTATTATCAGCCTTTAAAATTTTATAATCAAACCATGACCAAATAATTTTATAATGAATACCAGATTAAAATTTTTGTATAAATATATATTAGGTGTTGTAATTAGAATACGTAATATATATAAATATTCTCATGAAATATTAATATAAGTTGCACAATTAAAACTGTTGTGCTATGGGAAGAAAAGATTACATCTAAAATACTAATGATTAAAAAGAAAGCATATGATCACATATAATAGACATAAAATCTAGGCATACTATATATATCTTTTTGGAAAATTTATAATTAAATAATTAAATAAATCCAATCCGATAACATAATTCCCAATAAAAACTTCATGAAATTGAGATCCAAGAATTAAAATCTCCAGATTCAAGGAGATAAAATTTAGAACAAAGTTCTAATTTCTTTTTATCAATCCAAACACAAATTTGACATTAATCCTATAAAAGGAAAATATCCTATTGAACTGAGTATCCTATTAATAGTAAAAGTAATACTCAACCTCCAAAATATGAGCTCAACATAAAAAATATAAATACTAATTAGGGAAGAAAAATAATAAGAAGTCTTGTAGTTAGAGAAGGGAGAGAAGTAAAGAGCAAATCGTAGAAAGAAGTAAAACCCTCTATTTATAGAGATTAAAACCTATGGSTTCTAGGGTTTTAAATTGTAGAAACATYATTCATACTATTTACAACATTAAGAACATATTTCAAGAATCTTATTAGATAATTCAGTGGCATTTTGCGCATTTTTCCCTTGAATCTCCATTTGAAGTTTAATTTTCAGAATTCAACATTTGGATAAGTGTTCGATTGCCTTCGATGATCGATTATTAACTTCAAAATATTCTTTTTACTATTTTAACCCTCAACATTTGTCATACGGGAAATCTGTGACTTTTTTGTTGGAAATCATTGTCTTCGAAAGAACAAGCAAAAATAGTTGGTGAATATACGAAGGTAAAATAAAAGTTCATAAATAGTTTTTAATAACAATATAGTTAATGGATCCATTTAYTGAATCATATAGCCATAGCGATAGTCATTCTCAATAAAAGTTATTCTCATAAAATACTTAATTATATTGTAAAACATGATGCTTTACCATTTGTTGACACTTCTTTTTTTCTTGTCAATCGACATTGCACCATATTTTCATACTTTCATCCCAATGAATATAAATAAGCACAATGTAATACCCCAGATTTTACTTTTATGAATTTTAGTTTGACCCAGTGAAATTGTGTGCCAACTAGGATTGGACACTTTATATTGATTAATATTTCTAAATCGCACATTTAGTAAGTGCGAAAATATTATTCGTGTCGGATAAGAGTTATCATTTGGTTAAATGCTCGACTTGTGAGCCTATTTATTTGTTAGTCGGAAGTTGGGCTTTTTTTTCAATCGAAAAGAAGCCCGTTATATTTAAATTACAGATTTAGGTTAGAATTGGATGGGAAGGCCCGAAGTATTCGGGTTACGGCCCAAAATATTAAAAAAAGAAAAGAAAATATATAAGAAAATAAAAAGAAAGAAAAAGAAAAGAAAAGAAAAAGAAAAACCCTAAAAACTATCTTCTTCTTCCTCCCGCMGCCGCCCAAGCCCGAGCCCAAGCCCGAGCCCTACCYGCCGCCTCTTTTTCTTCTCTTCTCGCCGCCACCACTGCCGCTCCTACTCTGCCTACCCGACGCCCTCGTCATGACTTTTCCTTCTCCTCTTCTCTTCCCTTCTCCTTGGCCTACACTTCAAGTGGGCGCCGCTCGTCGCTGTGTGCGATCGGCAGGCCGCTCATCGTGCAGAAGATCTCTGCCAGTACCGTCCCTTCCACGCCGGTGCTCGAGAGACTCCGCTCGCAGAACGCATCGCCAGCGCTCGACTCTCGGAGCCGTGACCAGATCTGCTATCAGATCTGTAGTCGTTCGGAGGAGCACGGCGACCCGACTCGCACAGCCAAGCTCACTGTTGCGCGTCGCCCATCTTGGACTGCTGTTCGCCGTCGCTTCTAGTCACGTCGCGGTGAGTCGCGGCATGCCAGAGGCGCGCGATCTAAGTCCACCGAAACCCATAGCCGCTCGGGACGAAGCGCTCCGCCGATTAGCTGTACCTCCATCTTCTTCTTTTTCTTCTTCCCTGCTCTGTGGTTTCACCACGACGGATGACGGACAGTGCTCGGTCGCTCGACGCAGCGGAGCCCRTCCAGATCTGTTCTTCCTTGACCAGATCTGTACGCGTCGTGCCGCTGCTTGGGTGCTCTGCCGCACGGCCAGTCAGCTCCTTGCCGGCCATCACTATGCCCAGATTCGATCACCATGGTCAGTAGATGCCAACACTTGCCGGAGCTCGCCGGAAACCTGGCTGGCGATTTGCCAGCTTCCAGAATAGAGATGCCCAGGTGCCTAGAGCTGACGAGCAGGCCCCGTAGGCCAGCAAGCACAGCGCCCAGCGCCCAGGCAAGCACAGGCGCCCAGCGCGCGCACCCAGGCGCCCGACGCCAGGCACACCGACGCCCAGCGCCCAGATGCCGTTGCACACAAAGGACCTATTGTCATTCCCGAGACGTTTGGATATCGTGAATTTTAAGGTGAAAACGTTAACACTTAATATTGAGATTGTATAATTTGTACATAATTTTGCCTGAAGTGAATCGAAGGGAGAATATAGATTAGGTTTATACCCCAAACTAAGGAGTTGAATTGTAACCTTAATAATGTGATATTCGATAATATGACAAGTAAATATGAATTTATAAATTAATAAAGGACATTTTTGGATTAAACACATAATACGTAAGTTGGGACGATCGAACTAAATAGCCCCTCTTTTTGTAATCAACTAGGTCATTTCGAAGCCTTACATTGAGATCGGTTGAAGGAATTCATTTTACAACTTAAGTAAGAACTCGTTAACGTAAAGACTTCGGGTAAGTGATCCTCACATCTCATTTATGTTATGAATGAATGTAATTGAACTGTTTTGGTTGCTTGAATATGTTGTGTATGGGATTGTATGATGATGTGTGTATAATTGTGTGGAATATTAATGTATTCATATCACGTATTGTCAAATGAAATATTATCACGTTTCTTATCGTGTACTGTTTGTCAAATGTTATGTTAAATAAGGTTGTACGCATTTCATGTCATGAGCATGTAATTAGAATTCTACATCACATTTGGAATGAGCCATTCACACACTTAGAAGGTGAATGGTTTAGGAAATGAAATTTTAAAGGAAAATGTAAAGTTTTGAAAATGCTAAAGTTTTTTCATTAAATTGAACCATATATTTTATGGATATTATTCTTAAACTGCAAACTATCATACACTCATGGAACTTACTGAGCTTTACTCATTTAATTTTACATGTTTTAGTGATTGGTATTGACGAATATTGAAGTCCGGCTACTTCAGTTTTAGAAGAGTCGTGTTGTACATAATTTTTGGTGAAAGAGCTCTAGTCATTTGTAATGCTAGAATGAAAGTACTTTCGTTAAGGGTGATTTTTTTAATATTTTGGAATATTATACAGTGATGTTTAGTGTTGCAAAAATTCAGACCATGTACATCTTAATGAGATGTTCATATCCTAATAATGAATTTAGTTGTTTTGAATATTCAACTGTATCGACTGTTAAGAGGTAAGCGATGGCCGTACCGTCCCAGTGAAACCTGGGGAGGGATAATTCGGTGACAACTTTTTTATATGTCTTATTATAGCTAAATGAATTATGTAGAACGAAAATAAATAAAATGAAAAGGATTTTGTTTGGAGAATAATGTACGATTACTAGGTAGTAATCGTATAGTTTTCAAGGGTGCATAAAATGTTATATTAAAATTTTAAAATAACTTGAAATTTGTGAAAAATAATATAATTATAAAAATAATTGTTAAGTCTAAACACATGAGAATTTAAACATTCACAATAATAAAACTAAACATAATATGATCCTGAAAAAAATAAGCATATTTGAGAATTAAAATTGTAATTGGTTTAAATAACACTGTATCTGAATTTTTAATTCATATGTAATTTTTTGAAATCTTATATATTACTACAAGAATCATTTGTTTTGAATTGATATTATATATATATATATATATATACTTTGGCATAATTTATAAAGTAATATAAGAACATGTGATACAGAAAATGTACAACGCATATTATGTCATATTTGTAAATATAAAGCTTCAAATGAAAAATAAAAAGAAAAAACTTATTGACACTTTCTTTCCCTCCAAATCATCCCTTTTATTTATGCTTTTTTCTCCATAATCATCTCCTATGAAAAAAGATCCTCATTCAAACAATATTATAATTTGGTTATAAGAAAAAGAATGAAATTAGAATCCCATATATATATATATATCAAGCATCTAATTTGATAAGAGAATTTCGCTTCAAAGAAAGAAAGGAAAAAGAAGCACAAGAGAACCAAAAATTTGATTAACATTTGGAGGGCCAAATCGGAAATACAATTGTTATTAATATTTATTGGGTGAAAGTAATGTAATTAGTAATAGTTTATAGGACTAAAAAATAATTAAAGCGTAATTAGCAATGCAATTTAATCTATCTACACAAACTACTCCAAAATTTTGTCATTTTAAAAACTATTATTGGTTCTTAGTTTTACTAATTATCATCCTTCCCAACCCCCGAAGAAAAAAAAGACAGAAAATAAAGAAGAAAGTAAACAAAAGAGAAAGAAAAAGAGAAACCTTCAATTTCATAAGCTATTTATTTAGTGTACATAAGTATTTCTGGTTGGTAAAGGAAATTTTCATGGTTATGTTGACAAATCCTGTAAGACACTACAGGTTTACACTTTAGGATTTTTCACTGTAAGAAATAGTTTGACATTAAACATTGGAAATTGTAGTGTACCAGAATCACATTTTTTTTTTTTTCTTGAGTCATTAGAGATATTTTACTATCTAAAGCACCAATTGTGGATGAAGGATAAAAAATCTATATACTTGTATGTAGTTTGGCAAGGTGTCTATATTAGCTCTTCTAGCTACTTTCTTATTTTGGGTTCTTGTATGAGTTACCTCTCCGATTGTTCTCCAAAAACATGAAAAGGAAAGGGAACACTAGTAGATAGTAGTTAAGTCTTTCCGAAGTTTCTAAGTTGGATGTCTTGCATAAGAGTGCGTCAAATTACTTTCTTTCTGATACATGATGAATTTTTGCTGGATAAATCTACATGTATGATGTATGTGCTATTTATGAAATGTTGATATTCTTAAAAGTAAACTGAAAACTTATTTTCGTTAGTACCAAGCAAAAACTAGCTCAAATCCTTATTTCAATAATATTATACAAGCAGAAAATGGACACAAGGATGTATGTTGTTGAAGATGTTAATGTACTCTTCCGTTTAGATGGAAAATCTTTATATTAAGGAAAGGGATTCATCCTTGAAATTCCTATTTTTTTTTCTGGATTAACATTGTCAAAAAGTAAAATTAAAGAAATCTATTTGTGAATGTGAACTTCTTAACATTTTAGCTGAAACTTTACGTACATATGATCAATTGCATGATAGGTTTGGCTTTGGTTTAGATGTTGTCAATCAAATCTGGATGAGCAATTAGTAATTTTTAAGGATAGAAGAAAATTGGGGATGCTAGGGCTTTGCTTTTTTTGTTGGAGTGGTTGGGTGGGTTTCTTTGTGTTTAACTGTGTCTCAGTTCTAAGAAATTTAAGAAATTTCTTTTTGATTTTAATTTTATATAAATTGGATTTTGATTCTTTTCTTTGCATTACAGAGAAAGCAAAGGACTTTTATGAGGTGAGTATCATACTTTTTTTTATTTATTTTATTTATTTGTAATTTTAATTAATATTTTAATTTAATATTTAATATTAGTATTAGAAATTAGAAAAAATGAATAATATCTAATATTAGAATATTATTAATTATTATATTAAGTATTATTATAAGTATTAATTATTTATAAGTATTAATTATAAGTAAGAGTAATATTTTAAGTAAGAGTAAGTATTACGTAAAATGCTCAAATTACACTTGGTCGTCGTCCCCTTCTTCTTTGCGTGCAGGCGTGTGTGGGACTGAGATTTGTTTTTGCCATCTGTGGTTGAATAGCAATTTTGTTATCTTTCTCCCTTATTCTGTGGTTTTTCCAACTGYTATATTTTATCTTTTCTATCCTACAAAATGATTTGCAGATCTTTCGTTATTACATTCTGTTTTTTCTGACACATGTTTTATTTTATTCATGTTAAGTAAACATCTCAAAAGATGTTGTTTAAGATCTGAAGATATTAAGAAAAGAGAAATTATGAGCGTTCTTCCCTGGGAAGACGGATAATGAGTTGTGAGTTTTGGTGTTGTGTAGATTAGGAATAGAACTAGAAAATTGTTTAAGAATTTAGAATTTCTAAAAATGACTGAGCTCAATTAGATAGAAGCACCCCATATCAGGTGATAAGCTTTATGCTCAATTAACATCCCTGTTGCCCTAACATATCAAAAAGGCATAAAAGAAAAAGGACTTTTAGATTGATTTATACTTGCTAAATACGTCTTAGGTTTATACAAAAATTAAGTTGCTGTCTTAACTAACACTGTCCGAACAAAATGTTCTTGGCCATATGCTTGGTGAAATGTGCAATAGTCACCATTATAGAGAGCATAAGTGCACTCCTAGGTATTTTTCTATATAAAGGTGTAAATCAACCATTCATTAATCTCAAAAAAGGTGAGCACTCACCCATTCCTAAGGGCACATTAGTGGTCACTACAAATGTAGCCATTTCGAGTCTTGCTTTCTCATGGTTGTAAATAAAATTACCACCAAGTGCATTACCACTAGTATTAATTTATTRTTATCTCAGACTATTTTCATACCTTTGTTTATGTTCCTATCCAAATGTCTAATTGTAGCAGTAATACCATCCCCTTTGCCATGGTTATACTCTTGCCTACAAAGTTTACAAATAGCCTTATTCAAGGAATGTTCTCTAAGGTGTAGGTATACCCAAGGTAGTAAATGGATTTGACGGAGAGCACATCAGGAAAGTGACTCTAAAGTATCTAGCTGCAAATGTTCTCTATTGTGCCCCTGATGCGAGTAAATATTATCAAGTAAGAAGATGTGAAAACGCTAGCTCATAAAGGGAGAAATCAGCTTGAACTCTTACGATAAGGTCTACTCATGTGGAAGCCAAATCAAGAAATCTTGGATGCCTTGCCAAAAACATAGGGATCAAAGGCGCTAGCAATGAAAGAGGCATTTGATTTGAAAAAAATACAAATGAAGAACTTATTGACTCTCTACACACTCATGAAATGAAGAGAAGAACTTGCAAAAAAAACACATCATCTAATGAAAAAAGCTATGATGATAATGAGCTTGCAATGATAATAAGGAGATTCAAGAATGATTTCAAAAAATGAAAGATTCAAAGTGAGAAATAACATTACAAAAGATATTATGAAGGCAAAGCTTGGATCTCGTGGTATTCAAAAGGCAATAAAGGAGAAAAGACTCTTACGAAGAAGAGTTTTGCCACATGGGATAAAAATAAAGAGGAAACGTGATGATGAAATAAATAGCTATTCTCCTATATCCTGACTGTGACGGAAATATTCAATCACATGTATGAATGTATGTTGAAATAAGAAGAATGAGTAGGAAAAAGAAGAACTTAAAGAATCAAGTTAAATATCCGATGAATGAAAATGTTAAATTACATTTGGACAAAGAATTCTTGAATGAGTCAATAAAAATGCTTGAATGTGATAACAATAGCCTATTTATAGGATTAGACAAAATTGCTGAAGAAAATGTGAATCTATGAAATCATATAATCATATAATCCTTTTCTTTTGATAGACATATAATCACGCATGAAATTCTAAAAAAGCTAATCATCAACTTAAACGTTAGCCTACAAGTGCTCACGAACGAAAGAGAAAATTTGAGGAAAATTTCAAGCTCTCAAAAGTCTTCATGTGACAGAAAAATGGCTAGTTGCAAACACAAGCGTGCACCTCACACAGCATCCAAAACTTCTCTATCTATGTCACATACTTGAAATGGTTTCTACAACCAGAAACACCTCAAAGGACAATAAGGTTAAGATATCCAATTGGGAAGTCAACACTACCAACTCTAAACAAGAAGGACCCAAAAAAAACTARTTACCAAAAATTTCTATCTTCTACTGAGTAGGTTGAAAATGAGARAGAGTACAAGAGCTCAAACTGTATTCAGCATAAAGGAAGAAACAAGAAGAAATGTTAATCTAGCATAGAAGATTCTCTTAACTTTATGCACTATCTTTATCCAATTTTTATTCCTTTGAATTAGAAAATGTCATAATTATAGTTTTTAGCATATAATTTAAGTGTTATGATTCCTCTCTCTCGCTTAAACCTCTTATTTACTCTTATTATAAAATTTTCTCTTATCATAAAATCAACAATCAATTCAAATGTGATACTATGTTTAAGATGTCCGAAAATACTTAATCTAGAAAACAAGCATACCGAACATAAGGCATAAAATCAACAGTCTAGGAAAATGGTTAAAATCAACTCATCTCTACCTGAAAGTCATATGAAGAGTCCGAAACTTCCCTACTATCCCTCTCAAAAACTTTAATTCATTTCTTCTTTCAAAACTGCTCTTCCACACCAGAATCATTATATCTCTGTGAATTGARTTGCCTTCACAGTCCTAAACTCCTTATATATCTTTGTCAAAATCTCCTCTGATTTTAATTATAAGATGGAAGATTCAAGATCTTTATCACAGCTGCTCAAGTAAGACTTAAAAGCTCCAAAAGACAAATATTTAGAAACCATCAAAAGGAAATCTCTAGGGGAAAGGTTAGACATATTCTTCTCAAGTTTAGAATAAATGTTTATTGTAATAACTGGACTGGATTGTTGTCAATAAATGATAAATCTAGAATAAGCTTGTCCTTGAATTCTATCAAAACCTTGTTCAATCGGTTGATTAAAAAACTGGAAAAATCACCAACATCAATTAGCAAAGCTAAGCATATTTAGATACGATACTAGATTTAGGACCAATAAATTCTATCTTCAACACCCTTGTAAATGGCAGCATGTATTACGAAAGCACCAGAGAATGTCCCCTTACTAAGAATAATGGTAAAGAATTCAGAGGGATATTTGTGGATGGGAAGAGCTTCAAGAAAAAAATGTGAGAAAGAAATTAAATAGTTCGGTCTGATGAACAAGGTGTTTTAAAAATTATCACAACTATACTTTTGCCAAGCGAAGGCAATAAAAATACTGTGACTTTTATGCATATGTACCTAATGTACGTGTTGCACAAGAAAAAACTAATCAATTTTGCTCGTATATTAGTAAAATTCACATGTATTCTATCATGATGAATAGAGACAAGAGGTTGCCCTATGGTTCTTTTTTGACAAAGATTTTTAGAGCTTTTCATATTCCATTGAAAAATGGAATAAAGCTAATAGAGAAATGATGTGGGTCTTCTGTGGCAATTCCACTAGATTGGCTAACGATCTGTAGCATCTGGAACATGACTGATTTGAGCTCGAATTAATGGGCTTGGATATCAGGCCTAACAATGCGAGGGTTTAAATCGTGCAAAACTGGTATAGAAACATCTCTGATAGCACGATTCCTGTCATCTGGCAATGCTACAGCATTGACACTAAGGGGGTAAGTATTAGGGTTTGGTTCAGGTCTGTCTACTTGTGGATCTTTCATCTATAAATCCTTTCTTTTCTTTTCGATAATTCTTTCAGAAGGCTTTCGAGTTTGTAGCTTAGACAATGCTCTAGTTTGAATAAACTAGCATCTTTCCCAAAGTAAACAAAATTTGAAAAAGATTATCAAAATTAAAGTAATAAAGTTTACACTAAAATTTTCATTAATATCTATTGCCGGCAATGGTGCCAAAATCTTGTTGGGGTCTAATCTAATTTTGGTTAAACAACTTGAATGCACAAGTATACGCACCTCCCAAGTAGTAAAGAAGAGTAGAGTATCGATCCCACAAGGATAGTTTAATGATATAAAAGGGTATAAACTTTAGATAGCAGTGACGACAATGTTGTAGCAGTAAAATGGGATAATTGATGGGGATGATTGAAAAATAAATTCCAAGGGCATTATTAATGAATACAAAGGACCAAAAATAATGAAATAGTGTCAACATGCAATAGAAGTTAGGGTCAGTGACAATAAATCAAAAGTTAGAATTAGTTTATGATTGCTATAGYACTGTTGGGCATAATTATGTAATGTCGAGCATAATATCASTAAGTGTGCAAATGTTTGGGATGTMGGAAGGCTCATCTATATGTTTATGGCAATCTTTTGCTACACTCACACGATTGCTATTATAAGCGTCCTTATCTCAATCGGGTTCTCAAATGCTATAGCAACAAGCTACCTAGAGCCTTGGGATTTTTGTTCCCTTAGCCTTTGCAACTCTTYTTATAGATTTTACCTTGCACATTTACCACATACCTATGGCAAMAATTCTGGTTACTTTCTATGCTACGTTGAGTTTCGTTGAAGGTTAGAGTAACCTTGTTGACTTTCTAACCAGAACTTGATTGCATCAATGTCTCAAAGGAGTTCACCCAATACTAATAACAAAATAAATCATAATCTTGGGTTGTTTGGCTTTGCCTTACTACCTTGACATCGGACTGTAAGAATACAACCTTAGATGAGGATGAAATTTGAGAAATTAATTAAACTTCTGCGGTTTTTGTCAAGAATGGTAAACCAAAACATTTAGATTAAGATGAGAATGTTCAGCAAAGGATAGCTATCATATATCCTTAAAAATGAGATAAAGAAAATAAAACTAATAGAAAGGCTCTTTTGTCCAAGGAGACCCAAACGGGCAACTTGAAAGCTTGTAATAAACTAAACTAATAGAAGGGGCTCTTCTATCGAAGGAGACCCTTAGCTAATCTATCTTCTATTCTAATCACTAAACAGTAGTTGTACCCCTTTCCTCTGGTTGATTTACTCCTTACATAGAGAACATTAGGACTGAGTTAGTGATGTTGTAGCTTTCAATGCCTCTGACAGTTGGCTACTGACTCAACCAAGTTTGTCTCTGAGTTTCTATTGTTGGCAATATAGGCCCTGGTGGTCCTTCTTTGCTTCAACAATTTGGGTAAGAAACTGGAATCAACTTTGACAGGTTCCTTTATGTCGCTTTCAACCTTATTATGCAATAAATGTTGCGGGTATGCCCTTTTGTCTTTGTTCCATGTGTCTCCAGGTGTCTCCTAGAAACTCTAATGTTGTAGTATTGTTGTATTTTTGGAAAGTCATCCTTTAAAACCAGGCTTTTTAGTGGAAATAAATCAGTTTTAAGGCTAAGTAAAGTTGTTAACACACAACTCTTGATTAAAATAAAAGTAAGGTAAATATCAGCAATCGTAATGATAATACACAAAACATCATGTAAAACTGGGGTAAAATAGGGATTAAATTGGGATACTTTCGCAATGTATCACGAGCCAAGCATGTAGACACATATTGTGCAGTTTTTCTCTTCATGTTATTCCGCAAAAAATATTATTTGAGATCATGGTACATCTTATAGCTCCCTAGATGAATTGTATACAGACTCCGGTGACCTTCATCCAAAATACTCTTCTTCAATTCGAAATTGTYGKGTACATATATTATGTTTCTAATGTGCATTACCAGTTCTTGATCAATACTAAAGTCGAGTAACCTTCAAGATTTTATCTTTTCATTCTGCCTTCGAGTCTCTTCGTCTAATTCCTGAATTTCTTTAATCTCTTACCTCATGTTAGGGGTTATAGTGTTTAGCTAATAAGATCACCTTCTTCTCCACTTTAGCCTCATAGACATTATTTGTTCTAGGTCTTTCACTTCCAAAATGACAACCTCGGCTTTTTGCTTAAAGCATTTGCTATGACATTTGCTTTCACAGGGTGATAAYTGATCGGGTATTATATTTCTGTAGGAATTCATTCCATCTTCTCTGTCTCATGTTCAAGTCCTTTTGGGAAAATAAATACTTGAGGCTTTTATGATCTGTATAAGTTTTGTACTCTGCCCCATATAGGTAGTGTCTCCATTTCTTCAGGGCGAATACGATGGCAGCTAGTTCCAAGTCATGGGTAGGGTAATCCAACTCATAAGGTTTGAGTTTTTGGGAAGCATAGGCTACTACTTGGCCTTCTTGCAGTGCCTAATCCTTCATCGGAGGCATTTATGTAGAGAGCATATTTCTCTCCTACTTCAGGAAGTACCAAAATGGGTACATATGTCAATCTTTTCTTCAATTCTAGATAGATGTGTTCACCTCTTTCACTCCATTTGAATGGTACGTTCGTTCTTGTCAACTTGGTTAAGGGACTAGCAATCTTCGAAGAGTCTTTGATAAATCGCTGATAATATCTAGCCAATATGAAAAAACTCTAGATCTATGTAGGAATCTCAGGTCTTTTCCAATTTGACATAGCTTCAACCTTAGATGGGTCGACTGTAATTCCTTCCTGTGAGATTATATACACTAAAAAGGAAACCTCACAAAGCCAGATCTGAAATTTACTAAACTTAGTATATAATTGATGCTCTCTTAGCTTATGCTATACAAATCATAAGTGTCTCCCATGCTATTCTAGAGTTCTAGAATAAATCAATATATCATCTATAAAGATAACAATGAAAGTATCTAGGAAAGGTTGGAATATCCTATGCATAAGATCCATAAAAGTCGCCAATGCATTCATAAGCCCAAAAGGTATCACTACAAACTCAAAGTGTCCATACCTAGTATTGAAGGTAGTTCTTGAAATATCTTCCTCTCATATCCTTATTTGATAGTATCTTTGTCTCAAATCTAACCTAGAAAAGTATCCAGCACCTTGTAACTGATCAAATAATTCATTGATGCRAGGTAGATGGTACTTATTCTTAAYAGTCACATTGTTTAGTCCTCAATAATCTATGCACATCTATTGGGGACTGATTTTTTTGCCATTAAACTAACACGAACCCAAGTATACTCAACCAAAAGTAATAAGAGCGAATAGAATCTTGATCCCATGACTTGGTAAATGAAAGGGAAAATTGTGTAAACTTTATATAGAAGTGATAAAAATGTTGTAGCATTAGAGGAAACAGTTAATAGGGGTCACTGGAAAGTATATGACTGAAAGCGAGTAAATAAATGTAAAATGACTGAAGTAAATGTAAAKAAAAGTAAGATAGAAAGCTGTAAAAAGTTAGTGGCAACAATTAGGAGTTAGAGTCAGTTCTGGATGCTAAAGCACTATTGAGCAATCTTGTGTAATGTCTTATAGGAAGCTATTCGAAGCACAAATGAGGAGATGTAGGGAGACTGTACAACGTTTCTATGGTAATTGTCCTAACAATTCTATGATATTGTAGGATCTTTTATTGGTAAGATAAGTGTCCTTATCTATGCCAGTTACTAGAACGTTATAGCTATAAATTAATGAAGGCTTAGAGATTGTTATTCCTTTAACCCTTAGCAACTCTTTGCACATTTCACTTAGTATACAAAACCATATATTTATGSCCATGATACTTAGTTACTTGCTCTATTAATATTGAGTTCCAAAGTTGGTTAGGTTCAGCTTATGGCGTCCTAAACTTTAGTCGCATTCCCTTAATATCTCAAGAGTTTGCAGTCAACTTAAACAATCCTGATCTTAGGCAGTTAGCATTGTCAATTTTTCTACCCTTGAATGAGTTGATGAAAGCATCACATTCTAGAAGAAGGAGAGATTTATAATTGATGAAGAACCATTACTGCTTTGTCAAACCGTAGAACTACTTGCATTAGACGTAAGAAAGCATTTAAATAGAATTTAAGAAAGTTTACACTATGAGATAGGTGACTTTCTTCTCTTTCCTTAGCTCTAAATTAGAACTAGAATGAAGCTTAGCTAAGGTGGTTTCTTTGGTCGAAGGGAACCTTAAACTATATTCTAGAGAGCTGATTTCTAAAGCTAAAACCTAACTACTCTCTTCCTGAGGTATTGTTTCTCATATAAAGCTTGAAAAGTATCTAAGTTGGAAATTTGTATGGCATTTCTCTTTGACAGTTTAGTACTGACTCAGCTAACATTCATCTTGTAGTGTATATTTTTGATAATGTGGTCCTCAATACTTTTCCCTTGTCTGGCCATCTYAGGCAAAGTTCGGAAGTCAACATGATAGCTCCCTTTGTATCTTTCTCAATCAAATTCTACATTAAATGCAAGGGATTTGTGTTGTCTCATTGGAAGATGCTTTTGAAACTCATTCCTTGGAATCACGAATAGTGTAACATTTTCATTATCCTACAAAACTTCCTTAAAAATGAAGCTTGCTTTTTAGGTTGAAAATAGCTGCATTTGCATTCTTCAAATATATTATCAAGAGAGATAGCAAAAATTGAGGCACAACCTATGGTTAAGAGCATAAAATCATAAGGAACTAGTTAAAATTGAGCAAAAATAGGGCCAAAATAAGGATATTATCTATGGTTATCAACATTTGTAATGTATTGTCCTTCTTCTTAACAAATAGTACTAGAGCACCCCAAAGAGAAACTCTTAGCCTAATGAAACCTTGCTCCAGAAGCTATTGCAAATGTTCTTTAAGCTCTTTCAGTTTAGCTAACAAAAAATGATATAGAGCTTTTGGTATAGGTTCTACTCCAACAATTAARTCTATGCTGAACTCCCCATCTCTTTTAGGAGGTAATGAAGTTAGTTTTGAAGGAAACACAACAGGGTATTCCTGTACTACCGGCACTACTTTTATACTTCCTATGTCTGATGATTGGTTTATCAGATAGGCCAGATATGCCTCACATCCTTTCCTCAACAACTTCTTGGCCTTAATTCCTGATACCAATGATTTCCAGCTTTATCTCTAGCTCCTTGCAATTCTACTACTCCATCTAGTGTAGTAAACTTAACAACTTTTTTATTTCTATAATCAAGTTATGTGATGTCACGCCAACCAATTCATGCCTAGAATAACATCGTAATCTCTAAAATGTAATACTATCAGCTCCCCCCATGCAGTAAATTTTCTCCACATAAATTTCACAGTTAAGGTATAACACATTAGCAATTATGTTCTCTCCCATGGCGGTAC
This sequence comes from Rhazya stricta, assembly GCA_001752375.1. Lineage (NCBI taxonomy): Eukaryota > Viridiplantae > Streptophyta > Magnoliopsida > Gentianales > Apocynaceae > Rhazya > Rhazya stricta. Next base: position 445,440 of record MEJB01000057.1, on the reverse strand, counting down.
TTACTAGGAATTTATACAACAACTCAGTAGGAGGGATTGAAAAATGGTTCACAAAATGTGGAGTAACAAAGGATGAGCATGTAAAGTTGGGACACTGGGGTGGCCTTGGAATACTTTTTCCTTTCTTGAAGCTGACTTGTCATCCTTGTCATTTTCTTCCATTAGTACATTTCAGAAACAAGTTTCCTTGTCCTTTACTTCATTTTCCTGCCTCCAGTATTTTGTCACTATTTTCTATGTAGGTTTTGGCTTCCAAAGCGACACTATAAGTAGTGGGTGGACTTAAAGCTAGAACTCTCTATAACTCAGGAGGTAAATGTTTGAGAAATTGTTGAGTTTTTTTTTTCCCCCTCCTTCCTTGGTGTAATGTTTGGAATTCATCTTCCCTTCTTTACTTGATCCATAAAGGTCTAAATTCGCTCTCAAATTCTTTTGCCACCTATCTTTCCCATGTCTCTCGAGTTCATGCCCACCATTCTCAAGTGGGTCCTCTCATTCAAAACGCTGCAAATGCCACTTTTCTCTAAAATGTAAAACGCAGCATGCRATATATGTCCTCTTCTTGTTTAATCTAGCATTTCGTGTTATCTTCCTATTTYGCTTCTCCAAAGAATTCCAAAGGTTGGAATTTCAAAGTCCACGTAATGCCTTATCCTCTTGATCATCCTCAACTTGCCTAGGTGGCCTTTCCTTAAGAGCCCACTCCATTAAGGCGGCCATCCTATCTAGACCATCAKCCATGATTGCCTCTTTTAGGGGTAGGGAGATTTGTCCATGAGAAACTGATTCATCTTCACAATTTTGCGCAATTACATCTCCCATCAATTCTCGAGGGCAGCACATGTTCTACCTTCACTTTTTTGTTCAGTTGCAGTTGGACGAACACCCAGATAGGTTTTAGGTGCCATATTTCCTTTATACAGTAACTTAAATTTTGCAACTTAATTAAAAATCTAAAACAAAGACAATATCACCCTATCATGCCTTGCTATTATCATCACAATTACATGTAATCATATCTAAGAACCATACAAATAAGATTGATGTACTATTGTTCTATAGGTAGAAGTGGTACAACCTTATTCATAATCCCAAAACAATCACAGATGTCGATCCTCGCAAACATGATAAACATCAATTTAAGCATTGAATCCTTCTTACTACTACAGAATTACCATAAAAGCTGGATTACAAGCACAAAATAAGATAACGGGATCTTTTGGAATTTCTATATTGTTCCTACCATTCCTACTCTAGCTTATAATAGAAGAGTTCAAACATATATCACTACAACAGATTAAGCAAATAAAATAGCTACTACATTCCTACCCTTACATTTTAGGCATAGTGACGATAGAACCTGAGAGGCCCACGTGATGTCCCTTCTAGGCAATCGGGCTAAGGAGGCCACTAAGAAACATCCATTGGGAGAGGTGGAACATTGACTAATAGGGTTGAATTAGACCCCATGCCTTSTAAATCCGACTCCTCATACCATCTCAATCGMTTCCTAGTCCGAGATAACTTAATATAGAGATAATTATTCTTTGCMTCTAAATATGTATGCTTCTGGTTGGCTTCTTTTAGTCAACGATCATACCATGTTGTGTCTTTTGAAGCTGTGCTCACTATGTCTAATCTCTACCTGAGTCAATAGATAAGAAACTTGCCCATCGAGCTCCCAAATTCGAGCCTCTAGAGCTAGTCGTAATCTACTCTATGGCATCCTACAATCAAAACAAAATAGGCCTAAACAAAATATCACTTATAACAACTACAATTTCTACTTAAAAACACTCATCAACTCCACAAGACTCTACAAATCACGACTAGGGTCGAACAAATCGTCGTCTATCTCTCGATAATCAATACTATCACAATAAATATATTACATCTAGAGCAAAATCATAAATTCAAAGTCAAATTACAAGTCCGTTAGGGATTTTAGATCCCTAGTAGACAACACAAGTACTAAGTCTAYTACCAAACGTATCAAAATACACCACAATAATAACGATATCCTGAAAACATCAATAATATATTCATCCAAACTAGCACTCCAAAACAATAACCATAAGTATTCCTAAGCTCTCGAAAACCATCCCGATGTCTTAAAGATCCATACCTGTCACTAAGAAAAATAGGAGAAAACTGTGAGTGATGTTGAGCGAGTTCCATACATGTGCACCATGAGCTATTTTCAAGAAATATGATTTAACAAAATAGTTAAAACAAATGTTCCAAGATATTTTAAAACAAATTGTAGCCAAGACTATATCTCTCCAATGTTTCATTTTCAAGCCTTCAGTGAGTAAGGACATTTCATAAAACTCATTAGCTTGAAAAGAACATAAAACACAATTAACAAACCTTTACCGTAAGAGTTACACTCTACTGGGTTAGATATCACCTGCCTTATCACCCCGGGTACACATGTGATTTTCAACCTTATCACCTCATCAATCAAACAATAGTACCCGCTAACTAGGTAACACGGAGTTGCTCGTCCCTGGATTAGATCTCCTAATCAAGTGTAAAAATGTCCACTATCAGTCTTGGGTACCAGTGGCGTGATCATCCACCTGAAATGTTCCCGGTCCCCCACAAGTATAATCCACCAACTTTGGCCAAATCTAGCTAACTCTGAATTGACATTTTGAGCAGCTTGAGAGGTCCTCATGCTATGGCACCATCCAAAGCCGTAATTTGCCTGCCAAACTAGTATTCAGGGTTAGTAATAGAGTAATCAATCCCAATATAGCAATGCACAAGCAATAAATAACAATCTCAATACGTTTTCACAATTCAATAATTCCATGGATAGTATTGACTCAATGCCTTTATCAAARCGATTGCATGTGATGGAAATATTTCTTTGTAAAATAAGAAATCTTTCATATAGTGAGTATTTGCACATTTCAAACCTCTTGCGAAGAGAACAGCTTTGAAGAAAATCAAGATTATATCCTTCACAAACATATCTAGTCATCAACTCCAGGAAAAGAATTCAAAAAAATCTTTAAGAAAACTCACAAAATATATGGATTTGCGGGAAACAATTCATAGGGAACTCACCTGTAGGCGTGTACTTCCTACATCAGTCACCTATTACTCTTGACTGTAATGACCTAGAACACATATAAATGCATCCTTAGTAAAGTCATTCATCAATCTATGATGCCTACTGATTTCTAAGAATAAAGCTATAGCTTTATCTAAATTTATAGTCTTAATGCATTCCTAATAAATCTGGTGTAGTAGTTCCTCAAACCTAAAATCGATGTATAATTATTGTTTCTATTTCCGGTTTTCGAGTGATTTCAACCAAATGATTATAATGTTCAAAGGAAAGTAATCTTATAGAACTTTTCTGATTTTCAAAGTCATTTCAAGATACAAGGAGTTAACAATCCAAATAATGACCAATTTTGCCCAACACGGGCAGGATTGAGTAAATCGAGCATATCTCAAGTTCTAGATTGAGTTTTCTTACAAGACTTGTTCGAAAATGACCCTAAAACAGAGTTTTATCCATCCATACCAAGTAATCCTAATTTAGGGGTGTTAATTTGGTTTACGATTTGGTTTTCAGTTTGAAAGTTCGGTTCTAAAACTTTTTTTCCAAAACCATAATTCTGAAAGTGAAAAATTTTCGGTTCAATTTCGGTTATTTCAATTTAAATCGAATTTTTTTGTTGAAACAACAAAAACTAAACTTGTTTCCTTTTTAAGCCCTAAAAGTCTAAAGTACAAATATGGAAGAAAGCAAGAGACGGATGGAAAATTTAAAAGAAAAGAGGGAAGGTAGCTGAATAGAAGAATTGAAATGCTGTGAAGAGAAGAACTGAAGCACCGTCTTGCCAATATTTGAAGCGCATTCCGATGCCAAACACAAATGCTGATTTTGATACATCTCCCCACATAATGACGTCAACGAAAGGTCATCCAAAAGAAGAGCAAATCAATTCCAACATTTAGGGAGGAATGATAATCTTCAATTGAACCTAAAAAGGAAATCTTGCCAAAGCTCTGTACCTTGCTGCGATTTCTAGGAATTCTCTAAATCCGTTGAACTTGGATCTCATGAAAGCAGAAAAGTTTTCAAGAAACACTTAACTGCATCAAAAATCTGAATACCAAATTTCCAATTTCGATTTAAAAGAGAAGAATACTTCCTAAAATCCAATTTGGTGCGTCTCTTGTGTGAAAGTGAAAGAGAAGAGTGATGTCAAGAGTTAGGGTTTCAATCAATAGTTCACATTATTATCTCATAGATAATATGTATTGAATAGTGAACACCCCTACATTTACATGCAAAATTGACCAAATTTGCACCCCAATTGATAGATTCTATCTCATTAAATAATTTTACACAAATTCTATGAAGTGCTAATATGCCCTTTGGTCTATTGTGATTCCAAAAATTAAATATGTCCTTTAATTTTATAATAAGTCTATTTGATCATTGCATCTCAATTAATATATTCTATCTAAATAGTTTGACAGATTTTAAGAAAAGTCTAATATTCCCTTTAATTTATGRGAAGCCATAAATTAGATATACCCTTTTAATTTTATAAAAGGTCTAATTTTTACCATATTGCTTCCTAATTAATAGAACGGTGAGGTAATTTGTGTATATGCCTTTTGGTTTCTAACGTGTGTGTGTATATATATATATATATATATACACACACATAATAGACAAAGGATATTATAGTCATTATACGTGATAGACCTTATACACATTAGACCTATTATATGCATACATTATGGTTTTACTTATTTTACATTTTTTTTTGTCCTTATACATAATGTAGAAATTTCTATTTCATAGGTCACCAACATTATAGACATAACTTTTTTTTTTTTTTTTGTGTTTTTGATGTCATACATTATAGATACATATAATTACCACTTCTTGTAAATTGTATGTCTCTGTGTATGTACAACATCATACATTATAGGTAAATTAGGTAAATTATATGTGCATTATTTATGCATTTAGAGATGACATTAGGTAGACATTAACGGCATTATATACATTATACACATGTGAATTAGGTAGACATTACTGGCATTGTTAACATTATACATAGAAACTATATATGCATTTAGAGACGTTTTAGGCATTATTAATATTAATTCATAAATAGAATCGATTAAGTAACTAAATACTAATAATACATAATGAAAATTATAAGCAAAAAATTAACCAATATATATAATCCAAAAAATATTACATTTTATTTTAATTTATTATTAAATGAGATAGACTTTTGGCAATATTTTCATATATATCTGTTTATTAATTTTTCATTTAATAAAATAGAAAAAAGATTAACATACCACATTAATATAATTAGTTGGCAACCATAATGTTAATGTTAACTTAATTATCGAAAACAAAAGATTATCAGTTACCTAAATTTTCAATTCCCGCCACTTCAAATTTTAGCCTTGTTTAAAAATCCCTCCATCCTTAAATTAAGCTTAATTGATAGCTATCATTAGATCACCTAGTTTATTATGTGATAGGAAGATTCCCAAGTAGCTTATCCCATCTTTTTTCTCTTCCTGTGTGGCTCTTCTTCCTTTTCCTCTCTTCTGCCGCTCCACTCTTCTCATACTAGTATGATAGTTTTTGCTTCATCGTCCCTTGTAATAGTTTYTTATTACTTTCTTCAAACTCACACCCAATATGCTGAAACATATTCGAAGAGAGAAATCCAAGGACGTTGAACCAAGAAAGAGAAGAACATCCCTAATATGTTAGAATCCAATAGATCATCACATTGAAGCAACAATTCGAAGAGTCCAAAAGCAGATTTACAGTTTTAAGATCCGAACTAGATAGATAATAAAGAGAATTCTAAAAATGGTGAACATTATAAGTATACATACTCGTACACTCTGCTCGACTATGTTTGATTAACCAATTTTGTACTATCAATAGCCYTTTTATTTGACTAATTAATATGTTTGCAGTGGAATCTCAACAATCAAGAAATACAAAAGGACCTACTAGGTTTGCAGACTCTTGGAACATATGCCCAGGAGAAGCAGAGTTTAATATGTTCAATCAATGTATCAACAATGGAGAACTAGAATGTTTTTGTGGGACTATGGAAAGAAATCCAAATCTAACACCACTAGCATATGATGACTAGATGTGTGTTTTAGCAAGATTTAATATTGGAAGTAAGACGAAAGTCATGCTTCTCCAAGGCAGAAAATGTTTGAAAGAATTGAAGCACACTCTATTCAATGACAATTTCTCAAAACACAATGGTCAATCAGAATTGAAAGCCATTGTTGATCCAACGATGAAACTAGATCAATGACACAATCTTGCAGATAGATGGTACTCTCGAAAGTGCCATGTATACTTTCTGTAATCCATAGTTCATTGTGAAACTAAGCATTCATATGTGTTATACAGTTAAATACCATGACCTACTCCATGGTTGTGCATGGACTATGGCAAGAAATCCATATCTAACACCACTAGAGTATGATGACCAAAGGCACACTTTAGCAAGATTTAAGGAAGAAATATGGAGAGTCTTCACATTAAAATTTAAAATGGAAGTAAGACAAAAGTCATGGGTGCTTCTCCAAGTCAAAAAATGTTCGAAGGAATTGAAGCACACTCTATTCAATGATAATTTCTCAAAACACAACGGTCTATCAGAATTGAAACTCAATGTTGATCCAAGGACGAAATCAAATCAATGGCACAASCTTACAGATAGATGGGACTCTCTAAAGTTTCTAGGTATAGTTTTTGTATCCATAGTTCATTGTGAAACTAAGCATTCATATGTATTATATAGTTAAATACCATAACCTACTCCATAGTTGTGCATGAGACTAACACTATTTCTAAGTGTTCTGTGTAGCAAAATTCTGAAAATGGATGGAACAAAAGAACACAAATGAAGATGCCACATACCTTTTGGACCATTCCATTTGCTCGAAGGACAGAACTAGAGGTAATCTATTGTTGTATCTATCAATATGTTTTTTTAATTTGCACAAAATTTCAAACATTGCTTTGAGCTCACATAGAAGATTAATAATATTTCGAATTTGCAAGCTAAAAAATGGAACGTGTCCCAATAAAGCAAAGATAAATGTGGATTATCACAAGGACAAGGATAGCATACCACTTAATGAACAAGAAAGGGAAATCCTGGTAAAGATTACATCTTTGTGACTTTTGTTTAATACTATATCGACTATAACACTTGACTATTAATCTTTTATCTATGTAGAACAAAAAGTAACAAACTCTAGATGAAAGAATGCATAAAAGTGGCTCTTCGCAAGATTCTAATRGCATTTCACTTTTAGAATGTGATGCCCTATACCATGTGATTGATTCGGAAAGGCTATGTCCATCGAATGGGTTTTGGAGTAACCGCGAAGGTATTTTCAACTTCAGATCTAGAAGTTATAAAGGAATATAAACAAGTGAAGGAGAAGAACAGAGACCTTGAAGAAAAGGTTCTGGGATTGTCTAAACAAATGGTTGCATTGCACAATATAGTTCTAAAATATGTGGGTTTGAACTCAAATTCAACCATTCCTAATATGGTAAGAAGCACATCATCCATTCCTTAATCGTCTATTTAAATTTGTTTATTCATTACATCAAGTAGTGTTTGTGCTGAATATTTTAATATCCAAAAATTCATTTGTAGGATGCAAAACGTAGAAGCAGTGTCACTTCACGCATGGCCAGTGATAATGAAAAAGAAAGTACAAAATGTGAGGTTTTATCATGGTGAACTAATAGTCGAGTACCATAGTCGATTGCAGCTGTTTATGTCAATTCTAATTTGAACAATAGTATGCATTTAATTTGTTTTTTTTCTTCTTTTTATACAAATGATGATAGTGCTACTTTTTAGATTGGTAGTGGTTCCTCTAGATTAGGACCAATTGTAATGGAAATTAATTGTATTTCCCTTAGTTTAGTATTATAAAATTCTTATTTAATTTTAAAAAATAATAATTTGGCATTATTTCAAAGTAACGGTCAAATTATTATTTTTTAAAAAACATTATGATATATATCCTAATATTTACAAACTCCTAATAAATAAACAAATATGTTGGGGGAGTAATCATATTGTGACCTTTCACAGGCCTTGGGAAAGATCTAATTAAATGACTCATACAATTGTTGGCAGAACATTTGTATTGAGACAATTGCAAATGTTTGGAGAAAGTACCTTGAACGATGTTTTGCATACGTAGAGATAGAACAATATGACGATGTTTATAAATATTGTCTTATATATTTTTCTTGACATTTACAAAGAAAAAGTCAACAAAATAACTTTTCCAAACATTCACAACAGTAGGAATTGTGTATATTATACGACTATTGCAAAGTCATTTCAATTACATTTGCATGACTTATATAAACATTATAATATATTTTCTCCATGGCTATTAGAAATGTCGTCACAAACATTATCACAATATATCAGAAAATGACTGTAAACAAATGTTGGCTTTCTTAACATGTCTTGACRTTTTACAAATGTCACGACAATAACTATGTTCTGACATTTGGAAATGTCAGGGTACTACAGCTATCATGACGATTACAATTGTTGCAAAAACACAAATTTTTCCACCAATTAGGTCGTCATAACATAGGCACAAGTGTCAGTATAACACCGCTCTTACAATACTTGCAAATGTCGRCTAAAAAATCCTTTGTCAATATTTGCAAATGTTGTCATAGCTTACACAAACATTATCTTACATCTAATATAGAGACATTTACAAATGTCGCCTGAAATACCATCTCAGGTAGTGCAAGTAAATATCGTCATAGACCTAAAATAAACGTCGCCTTAGCCGTGTACCAACATTTGTCACAAAAGTTAGGGAAACTAAAATGACTGACCCTAAAACCAATTACCACACAATTGCCAATTATAGTCTTTTGGGGAAGCATATCTTGGTGTTTGACCTAGTAAGATTGTAAAGGATTTAGTTGTAGGTCATAAAATGGTTAGGCAAAATGAATCTGGATAATAATARGGTAATCCATAWACTAGTGTCAAACCCTAATCTTCACCAAAATTACCATATTGCTCCTACTCACGAAAAGGGAATTTTAACCACCTACCATTCATGAGCTATAGTAAAATATTYATTGGCCAATGCATAGAATTTAAAGAAAGYTCCTTCCCTTTGTCACTACCCTATAAAGCATTATATTAGTAGCTACAATATAGTTTTTCTTAAAATTCACCAAAGAAAGCCAATTTGGACTTTATGAAGGGAAATAATCATTGACTAAGAATAAAGATCATAATGGAATTTTTCTTCGTTATTTTGGAAGTCATTATTTGTACCTTACAAATGAATTTCATTAGAAYACCATAGGAAGTCAATTTGACTTCTTTCCCTTCCATTGTAGTAACCGAGAGAAAGGACTCTCTATGACCTCTTATTTCTTTTACTTATTATAATCTTCTTGACCTTCATCATATGCTTCGCTCAAAGCCTTTTTMAAAATCCTTAAGGAAATCCAAAAGAAACTACTTCTATCACAAGTCGATTCCAGATGCAAAACATTAGGACAACCTAGAGCCAAATGCATGAAGTAAATTCTACAAGTGTCAATCCCTCTTTAGTATACAATACAAAAGTGAATTCTATGGTCTAAAGGTCGCTCGATCTTTTGAAAATCTTCTTTTTCCTACCGAGGTGTCTTCACCTCCATTCTACCCATAGCTACTTGTCTTGCCACTCTAGACCACTTGTTAGATTGTTGAAAATCTTTCCTCTTAATGCACACTCGGCCAAATGCAAAGAAAACAAGATCAATTTGTCTTCTTGCCATTATAATTTCAAGGTGTCGTTTTGTTCTAACAAAGACATCTCTGCCTTACTCCTTTATACAATAAAAAACCAGCAGCACACCTTTACTCTKCTTGGAACTCTAAGAATCCTATACTCTTGTTGGCTACTTTTAACTCCCTCACTCACAAGAATTCTTCCAAAACTACACTTGGATGGAATTTKAATAAGTTGTTAGCTGGAAGATTGCAGTAAAAACTTATCCTCTAAAGAACCTTAAAGCACATTGAAAACCTCATCCAGGTAGGTTCTCCTTCTGAATTTAATTCTTTTTTAGATTAACAAAAATAGGTTTTCAAATAGACCTCTTCTCCTTGGGCATGTATGCAAAATCACTAAGTTTATCCTACACTCACTTGAGAAGACTTTCATTTCACACATTCCTGCAGCTCCTCCTCCTCTTGCAACTACTCTCTCTATCCTTATAAAAAATGGGACTTCATGACGCATATAATAGGAACATAAGTTTCATAAGATGTTCAATTGAAATTTTAGTTATAAAATTTCAATTGATGTTATTCATGAAAGAATGGCATTCGGGAAATTTGGGTCATGTTTAGAGGTAGGATTTAAATAATTGGATAGACTAGATTCTGGATATTTTCTTGAGATATGCATGATTGTAATCTGGAGATTAATTTTGATGAAGTAATAAGATTAACAAAATCTTACATGAATATATTTAAATGAGAAACAAGGTTAAACTCACTAGCAACGAAATCTGGTTAAGTTAGATGACCTTCSGTTGTGGATAAAATGATGAGTTATCTATGTATCCAAATAGGGAGTACAATATATGATTATAAACCTTATGATCTTAGGAAGAGTTTAAAATTGACCTCACTAAAATGGCTTCTTAGATTACAAGTTATGATCTAATTTTTGAACCTTGCCAATTTTGGTTGTTGAAATTGAACCTTACTTATTGACCCCTTTTGTGATTTCATTGTCCTGTTAATTTGGGACCTCTTTTATATCAATATAACCCTCTCCATCTTAAGATTAAAATAAGTAACCTTTACTATTAGAATCTTTCTAAAACTTCAGTTATAACCTGATCATTGACCTTTGCCTGTTAGAACAAAACTTTACTTGACTTTGCCGTACCTCTTTGACCTAATAACTTCTGGGAATTAAACCAGCAATTACGAGTGGAGTAATTCATATATATAATTCCTTAGAATCTTAAGAATCTTTAGCAATTGGATTGACAAGAAAACTTCAACTRGAACTAGAGATATGAGTATAAGGCAGACCACTGCAAGAATTGAATGAGATATCCAGCACCCGGCTGACTTGATATAATTTTGACTTACCAATGAAACAAATCAGATATTATTGTATATGAATGGAAACTTTGATGTCTTAGGAGTATCTTGAGCTTAATTTCACTTAAAAAAGGATTTCTAAAATTTAAGATGCAATTGAATCATTGAACACGGCTAGTTTTTGTTAGATTCTACCTTTCCCTGCCTTACATTATTATTTTAACAAAATATGGAAATCATTCGAACACTTGTGGGTAAATTAATTTACCCTGATACACTCCTTAAGGTCTTAAGATTCTAAGGAGATTAATTCCATGACATTTGGATAGGTAGAAATGGAGATATGACTACCCTATTGGACTTGACAGTTTATAACCAATTCTTAGACAGCCTTGCCAAATTACAATAAGCTCCACCTAAACCCTAACTATAATTTATGACCCTAGATTTGAATTTATTAGGATGATAGTATTTGAGTAGTAATTAATTACAATCGAAAAATAATTATGACCTAGTACAAGGACTGCGCTGAGGATATTTCATTAGTTGTTTTAGGGCTCTAGAATCGAGAAAATTAAAACAGTAGTGCATATACGATCTTATATTCAGGTGAGTCCTTTGTGTTTTAAAAACTCCCACATGCAAGTGATTTTATTACTCTAGAGAAGTACTTTCTAGTACTCTCAAACGTTTTAACATGAGTTCTTCTATTCTAAAAAACATTCAAAAGTAAGTGATTTTGTACATCGTACTAGAAATGTGTTTTCAAGTCTTCTCAAATGTTTTAAATATGAGTACCCTACAAACCCTTTTGGAAACCTATTGTACATGTTATTTCTAAAAATTCTATACATTATGGATGTGATATGCATATTTTATCACATTAATTGCTTTATTCAAATTACATGATTTATTTTACTCAATTCGCATGAAACTCTGGATTTTTGAATCAATTGACTATTTCATATTTGACGCTGCATTTATCATAGATTTCCAAGGATTTATGGATTTTATCATGCATCAAGCCTTGTTATTGATACAATCTTGAATTGTGTATTGTGATGATTAAGTACTTAGTTGGCGACCTCAATACTAGTCTGGTGAGCAAAGTACTACGGGTTGGTCGACAGTGTAAGGACCTCTTACTCCACCTGGATGTCAGTACCTCAAGAGTCTTGAAATGGTCAAAACCTTAGGTCATACTTATGGCGCGTTGAGACCATATCCGGCTGACAATAGCGTCATATTATACCATATGGTATTTATCAGACGCTTGTATCCTTGGTTAGGAGGTCTAATTAAGGAGCGACCGACTCCTATAGCCGTGCTAGTCAACTCAATTGTTATTGTTCACGAAGCAAATGTAAGTCGCTTGAGCATACGAGGTGATAAGGGTAGTAACATGGACCCTTTAGAGTGAAAACTCCTAAGGTTACGGTTTATGCCACTTGGCACTACATTACTCATGAAATGTTTTGCATGATTATTACCCTTACTTCTTCCAAGAGCATCATTTGAACAAGAGTTATTTAATATTTTCTTTACTCAGATTTATGCATATTGCTTTACAGAATGTTTTGTATTGCTAATGTACACTCTCACCCATGTACGGAACTCACTAAGCCTGGCTCACCTTATCTTCACATGTTTGCTTCAGGATCAGGAGCTGAGCTAGTAAGCTAGACTAAGGAAGTAGAATGTTGAGATCCCGCTAGTTTCTCAGCAGTGGATGTGTATCTCAAACTAGATGCAGTCTCTCTCACTCTTGTGGCCATTTTGACTARGGAATTGTAACTTGTGGAGAAATTGTGGGTTTTGATTATATATTGAGRAGCGCCATATTYGTTTTAGAATTGTAAATTTCTATGTTAAAGGGTTTGCAATAAATTAAGTGTTTCCACTGTTTGTTTTGAACACCGTGACTATTCAGAGGCAGGCTGCAACTCGTTCCTACACCAATGGCACCTAAGGATTGAGCAGGGGCATGACACTATGGCTATTACGACTTATGTCCGACCTTTGCAGAAAACCATTGTGGGAGCCCTAGGATGATGTTTTTAGGACATACATCACGATGGACCTTTTTTGAGCTAGTGAATATTTTGAGAGTTTCTTTCAACCTTAAACGTATCAAGATATTGCTTGTTGCATTCTACTATCTTAACTTATCATCTAGGATTAATGAGTTACTTTTTTATTGCTAGCTATGTTGTCTACCATTTGTTAGTGATTCTTGGTCTTGTCTTTCTATGCAACCGGACAAGATCACACAAATTTGTGTCTTGAAAAGTTGAGCTTACTTTTCCACTACTTCTTGGGTTTCATTCTAGTTGTGCAGTGRGGTTTGTAATCACTATGATAATATTTTATGTTATTTTATGAATTTTGATAATGACTTAAGCTTACATTATGTACCCATAATGTACCCATAATTGTAGGAATGCTTGGCAAGCCTGTTGGATATCAAAATCTCTACGGAAAACTTAACTCATTCAAGAAGGGATCTAGGTCATCTATAGGTTAATTGCTAGTAGATAGGTTTCCATTATTTATCTTTTATGTATTTAGACTTAGATTTGATTTTTTTGAATCTTTGCACAACATCTTGATAAAAATACTTTCCAAATGTTTTTGAGGACTTATTTTTATGGAAAATATGACATTTAACTTACAAGTGTTTAGGACCTTTGAAGTATCAGTGGAAATGAATCCAAAGTGTTTTCACACTTTGAACTCATAACTCTATTACTTCGACCATCCTAAGTGCAAAACTTATWATTTGAAATCTTTCAATGAAGGTTCTGACAGTAAATGGCTAGAACTCAGTCGTCTGAAGAACTCAAGGATTGCATCTAAACTTGGTCAAACTCCGGACTTGTGCTTACCTTGGCCATCCAAAGCTAGTTTATGTTGAATTTGCCAGYGAGGCCTCAAACGATGGCTGATGGACCATCATCCATTCGAATGTTCTTGCACTTTCGCCCGAAGGTCTCTTTTTCCATCCATAAGGGCTCAAACAATACTCTAAATGCACTCCTGTTCTAATTTGGCCATCCGAATTMGTTGAATTATATTGAGAAACTATTCTCTTYTTTACTGTTGCAAAGAGGGTATTTAAGGGGACTTTGGCCCATATTTTTCAGAAAACCAACCCTAAGTATTTCAAAGCAAAAATTGTAATACTCGGTATTGTACTTTTATGAATTTTTGTTTGGTCATGTGAATTTGTGTGCCAACTAACTTTGGATAATTTTTTGTGTAGTTAATGTTTTTAATTGTACGTTAATAAGTGCGAAAATATTGTGTTTGTTGGATTACAGTCCTTGGTTGGTTAGAGGCTCGACTTGTAGGCCTATTCGTTTCTCAGTAGGAAGTTAGACTTTTATCAAAAGAAAGCCCATTGAATTTAATTTAAGGATTGGGTTAGTTATAGACGGGAAGGCCTGAAGGGTTTGGGTTATGGCCCAAGTAATTAAAGAAAACAAAGAAAAAAAGAAAGAAAAAATATAAAAAAAGGAAAAGAAACCCAGAAAAAAAGAAAAAAAGTCCTTTCTTCTTCCTCTCCTAGTAACCCTACACTGCCGGTAGCCATCACCGTCCGCGTTGGTTTTTTTTTTCGCCAAGCTCAGGTGCACAGCTTGATTGGATCGCTTGCTCGCCTCTCTGCATCTCTGCTCGCTATTGTAAGCGACCCTCATCGCCACAACTAGCATGCTATCCTCACGATTCATCTGCAACGTGACTAGATCGAAATTCTTTTTGCTCCGATCACTCGATGAAGCGCACGACCCTTGCTGCTGTCCAGATCTGCTGGTCCGCAATTGCTGTCTGGCCAGATCCATCCCTTCCACACCGGTGCTCGAAGGACGCTGCTCACAGCACGCATCGCCAGTGCTTGATTTCTCGGAGTCATGATAAGATCTGCTCGCATCAGATTTGTAGTTGCTCGGAGAAACGATGCAGTGCGACCCGCACAACCAAGCCTCACTCCTCGCGGCTGCCCGTCATCCATCCTCGGCTCTTGCTCGTTGCTGCTTCTGGTTACRCCGCGGCTGGTTGCTGCATGCCAGAGAAGCACATTCGCATCTACCGAAATCCATAGCCGCTCGGGACAAAGCCGTCCGTCCAGATCTGGACCAGTCTCCCGGATCTGCCATCAATTCCCTCTACCTATCGCACTGTTGTTGCCTATTGCCCGAGCTCGTTGAGCTGCGAATCACTGCCACACCGCTGCTAYTATCACTCGCCGATTGTCCGGCTGTCGCACTGCCCAGATCTGCCTTCATCTTCTTCTTGTTCTTCTCTACTCTATCGAAGTTGCTATAGCCGCGCTAAGTTCTGATCTGTGTATCAGAACCGCAACTACTCAGGGAAGCCTTGCCACTCACCGCTCACCGCTTGGCTATTACCTTTGCTCTCGGTCGTTGCTGCTGGGCTGTTGTTGCTAGTGGCCGACTATTTGGGCTGGTAAGCTGAGTTTTGGCTAGGAACAAGAAGYAACAATAGGTGCCCAGAGCCAGTGCTAGTGAGGGCCTAGGAGCCCAGCGCCTAGTGCCCAGCGCTTAGGCGCCCGATGCACAGACGCCGAGACGCATAGGCGACTAGAACTATTGCGCGCACTGCTAGAGCGCACACCCGAGAATCCAATACTACTTTCGCAACACTTGGATTTTGTGAACTTAAAGGTGAAAACGTTATTGTTTGATATTGGAATTTATGACCTGTATACAATTATGTCCTAAAGCGAATTGGTGGGAGAACATAGATTAGGTTTAATACCCGAGCTAAGAGTTTAAATTGTACCCTTAAAAAGATGTGATAGTTGGTAATGTGGGAACTAAGTATAGATTAATAATTGGCGAATGACATTCTTGGAATAAACACTAAATACCTAAGTTGGGATGATCGTACTAAATAGACTTTCCTTCTGTAATCACAATTAGGTYGTTTCGAGTGCCTTAATGTTGAGAACTGTCGAAGGATTTCACTTCGCAATTTAAATAAGAACCCAGTAAYGTAAAGGACTCCGGGTAAGTRAATTCTCACATTTTATTAACGCTTATGAATGGATGTATCTGAATTCCTTAGGTAGATTAATGTGTTGTATATGAGATTCTATGCAAGTAAACCCCCATGCCCGCCTATCTCTTTTGTTGTGTGTTATGTRGTGGCGGTATGGGATTATGTTATGAAATGTGTTGATTGTGTGGAATGTTTTTATGTGTTTCATGTCTTGTACCATTATTATGTCGAATGGCATGTTAATTACATTTGTATGCATTTCATGTCATCGGCATGTAGTTAGTGTCCTACATCATTCCTGGCATGAGCCATTCATACATTTAGAAAGTGAATGGTTTAGGAAATGAAATTTTGAAAGGRAATGTATTTTATAAACTATAATATGTTCARGAAAATGTTAAAGTTTTTGGAAAGGAGTGTAGACCTAGCCATAAAAGATGTGAGTCAATAATAGGGCATGGGGGACCGGCGCACCCGACCCGACCCTCTTGGATGGTAGGGAAATGTAACGTTCACCTCTTTGGAGGTGAAAAGAGGAAAGGAAAAAGGAATGTAATGTTAACCGCTTGGGCAGTTCTACCGGTAGGAATGTAATCGAATTCCAAAGAATAATGGCCCACTGCGGAGCTTAATGGCTAGGCGTTACACTCAGTGAGCTCACGAATGTAATGAAATGAAAGGTTTCTACAAGTTATACATTTTGAAAGAAGGGATTTTGTAAAAAGGTTATGAAACGGAAATGTTTATAAAGTTTTCATTGAAAAGGTGAAGTTTTATAATTAATGACATGTAGCAAGATGGTGCGAGGAGGTCGCTTATGGGCAAACCAAGATACCCTGAAGCATATTTTAATAAATTTTATGGATTACGAGAGTTGTTGACTAAAAGGGTTTCTTTTGCTTATCATTAAGTTATTTCTTGTTTGGTTTAGCTACTTGTGCTTTAAATTCTTTTGGGTATCCGCAATTTCAGTTTGAATAAATGTTGGGTTGGTAAAAGAGTTGTTAGAATACATTATTTGTTGTTTGGATATTGTTGAGTTTAAATAGGTAGTTATTGAAGGTGCAGAGGAAACTCTGTTGGATTTTTATAAACTCTTTGACAAGGGTTAAGTTTCTTTTATTTATTACAGTAGTTGATTATTTTACGAGTAGGATAATGTAATAGTCTCGGCCTAGGATAGTTCCTAATCTAGGGGTGTTATARTTTTTGTATCAGAGCTTAGAGTTTTAAAAACGATTYTGTAGACTTCATAAGAAAATGATCTATGAAATTCTTGAAAAGTATATGAGTATCAAGCCATGCCACAAGCTTTCCTTCCTGGACCATCTGGTAAGTTTATGTTTGATTTAATTCTCGAATGAGGTTAACGTTAAGTGTTATAATATATTGTCCATATATCTATTTAATTTTGGGGATGATGTATAATGTTTGGAATTTTGAAGATTCATTTAGACAAGAGGCATTACATTTCATTTGTAATATCTAAATGAGATTGTTAATGTCATTTCTTACCTGTCCACGAGATGATATTAAAAGTGTAATGAATATAAATTTGATGTCAAATTTAGGAAAAGGTGTTTGTACAATAAAGTCTCTRAAGGAAATCTTTTGTTAGGAACTGGGATACTGAATCTATGTTAAAATATTGTTTGAATGCTTAAGATGTGAGGCTGTCTTGTTATGTAAATGTTGAGCAATTATAAGGTGACTGGTTAGGTTGGATGGACAATCTTTGATAAGTAAGATATCGAATTTCTTTTGACAATGCTCAAGGAGTTTTTGATCTATTTGAATAGGTTTACCTTTGGTTGGGATAGTTCTTTAAACAAAGTATTTTTCCATAAGGAGATGCAAACAGTATGGGATTTTGATTCCAAGATGCTRAAAGGAATTAAGAATAAATTTGTGATTAGATTTCGGACTATAAGACTTCGATTTTGACTTCTGATGATTTTGGGCTTTTGATGAGAAGATCATTGAATTGAATTTCTATTTTAATTGAGATTGTTAAATTTTCTTCTTTAAGAAGTTGATCTGATTTTAATTGTATTTGAGGAGATTAAAATGTTTTTGAGGAAATGAATTAGAATTTGTTGGAACAAATATGGTAGGTTGGATCTAGCGCAATTTAAGAAGTGGTGATGCATGTGATCTTATCAATATATAAAATAGGGTTTATGGATCTTCCAGAATTATAAAAGGCCAAAATGTGATTAATTRGGGAAAAAATTAAAATACCACCGGGTATCTAGTGTTCTTTTAATATTCCAAGGAATTTTTGAGATTTAGTTGAGAAACTAGTCCTGCTAATATTAATGGTACACCTGTTATATTCATAAGAAAAAAAAATGGATCTATGAGGCTATTTATAAATTGTATAAAGTTGAACATGGTGGCAGTAAAGAATAGGTACTGGTCACCTAGGATTGATTAATTGTTGATCTATTTCAGGGTGTTATATATTTTTCTAAGTTTGACATGTAATCTGGCTACCATCAGTTGAGAGTCAGTGAAGAGGAATATCTCGAAGATCATTTTTTTAAACTTGCACAGATATTACAAGTAGTTAGTAACGTCTTTTAGGGTAACCAATACATCTGTTATATTTATGATTTGTTGAGTTGGATGTTAAGSAGTACTAGGATCAATTCGTCATAGTCTTCATCGACAAGATATTRGTTTACTCTTGATCTAGGGAAGAGTATGATAAATACTTAAAGATCATGAAATTTAATTGAATAGCGTATTATTCTAKGACATATTATGACCAATGAAGGTATTGTAGTTGATCCATTAAGATTGTGATAGTTCGGAAATGACCAACACCTACCAATGTCAGTGATGTTCATAGTTTTCTTGGGTTAACTAGCTACTATTCAAGATTTGAAGAGGGATTTTTCTAAAATTATCTGGCCCATGATTCAATTTACTAGGAAGAACACGAAGTTTCTCTGGAATTCAGAATGTGAACACAATTTTGAGGAATTAAGGAAATAACTAACAATCACTTCAATCCCAAACAATTCCCCAAAGCTGTGACGAGTTGTGATATATAGTGATACCTCAAGGGAAGGTTTGGGTTGTGTCTTGATGCAACATGGCCAAGTGATTATTTATGTCACAAGACAATTAAAGGATAAGAGCTTTACATTTAGAAGATCCTTTAGTGTTGAACAAAAATTGCTAATAGGAAATATTTGAATTTTGTGATTTCTACGGAGCTCTTCAATTTGGCGATAGGCTGTTGTACCTAATGGTAGGGGATTGAAGGAAGAGATTTTGAAGAAGCTCATAATATAATTTAATCGAGTTATCCTGAAGATGTACAAAGATTTACGAAAGMAATTTTTGGTAAGTTAATATGAGCCATGACATAGGATATTTTATTTCAGCATTGCCTTACTTGCGAGCAGGATRAGCCTGAACATTAACGAGTTTCAAATCTTTTGCAACCTCTCATGGTTTCGRAGTGAAATGGGAACAAATTGATTTCGCTGTTGGTTTACCTAGGACGAGGAAATGATACCATTTGGGGCGATTGTGGATCGTTTTACTAAGACGACACACTTTTTACCCTAAAGACTACTTATAATATGGAGAAGTATATTGAATCATATGTAGCAGAAATTGACAGACTTCATCATGTCCCACTATCCATTTTGTGGTGGATCATGACCCAAAATTTATTTCTTTATTTTGGAGGAGCCTACATAAGGCCATGGGTACTCAGTTAAAAGTTTAGCACAGCTTTATACCCACAAATGAATGGATAGTCAGATAGGACAAATCAAATCTTGGAGAATATGCTGAGAGCTTGTGTGATTTATTTTCAAAGAACTTGGGATGAAATTCCTTCCTTTGGTGGAATTTTTCCTGTAACCATATCTATCAGGCTACTATTGGTATGACCCTTATGAGGCACTTTACGGAAGGAAGTGCAAGTCGCCAATTCATTTGGGATGAGGTTGGTGAGCGAAAATTTTTAGGTCCCGAAATAGTGCAACACATCGTAGAGGCAGTTGAAAAGATTTGTCAAAGGATGTGAAATGCTCAAAGTAGACAGAAGAGTTATGCGAATAGGAGAAGGAAGCAGTTGGAGTTTGAGGTTGGGGACAAAGTCTTCTTACCCTCCATTTGTTGGACCTTTTGAAATCCTTGAAAGGGTGGGCGACTTAGCCCATCAGGTTGCCTTCCCACCAACCCTACCATGTGTACATGATGTGTTTCATGTTTCCAGGCTAAGGAAATATGTTTCGGATCCCTCCCATATTCTAAGTTATGAAGCTTTGGATCTTCATGAGAACCTATCGTACGAAGACATGCCGGTGGAGATATTGGGAAGGGAGGAAAAAGGTATTGAGGAGGAAGTCGATAGCGCTAGTTAAAGTTCTCTGGAAGATTTATGTAGTTGAAGAGGCTACTTGGGAATGAGAGGAGGAAATGCGTGAAAAGTGCCCACACTTGTTCGGTGAGTCCTAAATTTCGAGGACGAAATTTATTTTATGGGATGGGGTATTGTAAGACTAGGTATTTTACTTTTATGAATTTTTGTTGGGTATGTGAATTTGTGTGCCAACTAAGGTTGGATAATTTTCTGTGTGGTTAATATTTTAATTGCACGTTAATAAATGCGGAAATATTATGTTTTTCCGGGTAGAGTCCTTGGTTGGTTAGAGGCTCGACTTATGGGCCTATTCGTTTCTCAGTCGGAAGTTAGACTTTTATCGAAAGAAAGCCCGTTGAATTGAATTTAAGGATTGGGTTGGCTATAGACGGGAAGGCTCGAAGGGTTTGGTTATGGCACAAGTAATTAAAAAAAAGAAAAAAGAAAAGAGAAAATATTAAAAAAGGGAAAAGAAACCCTTAAAAGGATAAAAAAAAAAAGTCATTTCTTCTGTCTCTCTTGGCAACCATACATTGCCGGTAGCCACCACCGTCCACGTCGATTTTCCTCTCACCAAGCCCAGGTCCGTAGCTCGACTGGATTGCTTGCAGTCATAGTCGACTGCTCGCTTCTCCGCATCTCTGCTCCCTGTTGTATGCCATCCTCGTCGTCGCGACCAGCATGCCGCCCTCACGATTTATCTGCGACGTGACTGGATCAGAATTCGTTCTGCTCCAATCGCTCGACGAAGCGCACGACCCTCCCTGTTGTCCAAATCTGCTGGTCCGCAGTTGCTGTCTGGTCAGATCCGTCCCTTTCACGCTGGTGCTCAAAGGACGCTGCTCGCAGCATGCATCGCCAGTGCTCGATTTCTCGGAGCCGYGACAAGATCTGCTCGCATCAGATCAGTAGTTGCTCGGAGAAATGCTGCAGCGCKACCCGCACAGCCAAGCCTCACTCCTCGCTGTTGCACGTCGTCCATCCTCGGTTGCTACTCGCCACCGCTTTTGGTTATGCCGCGGCGGGTTGATGCACGCCAGGGACACGCGATCTACATCTACCGAAATCCATAGCCGCTCGGGACGAAGCAATCTGCCTAGATCTGGACTAGTCTCCTGGATCTACCGTCGATTCCCTCTACCTATCGTGCTGCTATTGCCCACTGCCTAAGCTCGTTGGAGCTACTAATCACTGCCGCACCGTTGCTACCATCACCCGTTGGATATCCGGCTATTGCACTGCCCAGATCTGCCTTCATCTTCTTCTTGTTCTTCTCTGTTCCACCGGAGTTGCCATAGCCGTGCCAAATTCTAATCTATGCATCATAATCGCAACTACTCGAGGAAGCCTTGCCGCACAATGCTCGCCACTTGGCTATCACCTCTGTTCTCGGTCATTGCTGCCGGGCTATTTTGCCGGTGCTCAACTATTTTGGCCGGTCAACTGAGTTTCAACCAGGCACAGGGAGCAGCAACAGAGGCCCAGAGCCCAGTGCCAGCGAGTGCCCAGGCGCCCCGCGCCCAGCACCCAGGCACCCGATGCACAAACGCCCAGGCGACCAGGGCTGTTGCGCGCACTACTAACATAAACCCCCATGCCCGCCTATCTCTTTTGTTGTGTGTTATGTGGTGGCGGCATGGGTTTATGTTATGAAATATGTTGATTGTGTGGAATGTTTTTACATGTTTCATGTCTTGTACGATTATTATGTCGAATGGTATGTTAATTACATTTGTATGCATTTCATGTCATGGGCATGTAGTTAGTGTTCTACATCATTCCTGGCATGAACCATTATACATTTAGAAAGTGAATGGTTTAGGAAATGAAATTTTCAAAGGGAATGTATTTTATAAACTATAACATGTTCAGGAAAATGTTAAATTTTTTGGAACAGAGTGTAAACCTAGCCATGAAAGATGTGAGTGGAAAATAAGGTGTGGGGGRCCGGCGCACCCGACCGAACCCTCTTGGAGGGTAGGGAAATGTAATGTTCACCTCTTTGGAGGTGAAAAGAGGAAAGGAAAAAGGAATGTAATRTTAACCGCTTGGGCGGTTCTACCGGTAGGAATGTAACCGGGTTCCAAAGAATAATGGCCCATTGCAGAGCTTAATGGCTAGTCGTTACACTCAGCGAGCTCACGAATGTAATGAAATGAAAGGTTTTTACTAGTTATACATTTTGAAAGACAGGATTTTATAAAAAGGTTATGAAATGAAAATGTTTAGGATGTTTTCATTGAAAAGGTGAAGTTTTATAATTCATGACATGTAGGGCATATTTATGCATTCATGCATAAGATTTGCTTAATAAGCTTTTTAGCTCATTCCATTTCTCTCATTTTACATTTCAGGTGATGTATAACCAGATGGTGCGAGGAGGTTGCTTGTGGGCAAACCAAGATACCTTGAAGCATAATTTAAATAAATTTTATGGATTAAGATAGTTGTTGACTAAAGGGTTTCTTTTGCTTATCATTAAGTTATTTCTTGTTTGGTTTAACTATTGTGCTTTAAATTCTTTTGGGTATTTGCAATTTCAGTTTGAATAAATGTTGGGTTGGTAAAAGAGTTGTTAGACACATTATTTGTTGTTTGGATATTGTTAAGTTTAACTGGGTAGTTATTGAAGGTACAGAGGAAACTYTACTGGATTTTTATAAACCCTTTGACAAGGGTTAAGATTTCTTTTATTTATTATATTAGATGATTATTTTACGAGTAGGATAATGTAATAGTTTCGGCCTARGACAATTCCTAATTTGGATTGTTACAAAAACACAATAGAGCATCTTCAAAAGTTAATCTTTCGTTGATCTATACAAAAGATCAAGGAATTGTGAAATCACTTCCAAGATCTTGATTGCCTATCCCTACTTTTGAGAGTGAAATATTGTAAGAAGCTTACCTYTACTTTTGACAAAAATATTCCAAGGTTGTCTAGGACTTAAAAGCTTTACTGAATATGAATCTCTAGGTGTCCAAGGGTTATTGTGTTTGTAAAATTAACTCGTGGGTGAACCCTTGTATTGGTTGTAGAAGTCTTCTTGAATTTTTTATAGCGGATTTGAAAATCCTAAAAGCGTGAACCTAGGTAGTGAGTGTAGATTTGAAAAAAAAATCGAACCACTCAAGATTTGTTTCCTTCAAACTAATGCTTGTGATTGTCTTGCTTGTCCTAGTATTTAGTTCTCACCAAACACATAACATTTATTACACCCACCAAATATTTGATATTTTTCTAAAAGGATGAAAAGTTTGTATTTATTACAAAAAATGTAAAAATCAATTTACGCCCCCCTCTTACGTAGATTTCAAGGTTCGCATCACTTCTCCCTTTTCTTTCTTTCTTCCCTTCACTGCCTCTGCCGCTACATAGGATTGAGTTCACTAATGCCTCTAGACTGTTTTGGAGTTAAGGAAGCTTTTCCCCTAACGAGCAGCAACTTTAGTTAAGATGAGCTTGAGTTTATCCCACAAAATTGATATTTGGCTTAATTTGTCTTTTAAAASCATCGTTTTTATAGTAAAGTGAAGCTGATGTTGCCAGAGACAATGAGATTTTGAAATCTATTCTATTGTAGCGATTTGGAAAGAAAGATCAAATCTTAAATTTATTTTTTGTGTATATATTACATGTATCCCCGGCAAAGATAAGATTTTAGAACCTGGTAAGACGTCCACGTTTGGATTAGTTACAGCTGAAAAAAGGGGTCATCCATCTTTTAGGCTTGACCATCTTTGCATCGTCTGATGACTCCAAGGCTACAAAATTTTTATATTTAAGTGAAGTTGTATCCATTCACTGAAAAGATCCTATTGGGGTTAGGGCTTATAACCCATTTATACAATTCCCTCTCTTTATACTCTTCCCGTAGAAGCAAGAGGCAGGAATCAAACTCGCATCCTTTTGCAGGTTGAACCTTGGCTCTGATTCCAATCCATCCACTGAAAAGATCTTATCAGGTTGGGGCTTATAACCYAATCCATCCACCAAAAAGATCCTACTGGGGTTGGGGCTCATAACCCATTTATACAATTGTCCTCTCTTTATACCCTCCTATAGGAGTGAGAGGCAGGAACGAACACGCGTTGTAATACCCGAGATTTAGTTTTTGTTTTCCTTTCAAACTTTATATATATATTTATATATATATAAGTTTAATGTCCTAATCCACTAATTTAAATTATATTCCATGATGTCTAGGGTAAATTAATTAATTTACGACTAAAGGACTTGGGAGCCGAACATTCAATGAACCCATTCAATAAAATAATAATTTCCTTGATTATTATTTGTTATGTTAAGTGTTTGGTAATATGTTCATTTAAGGTGAAATTTTATTAGTTTACTTTAATTAGAAGTCCTTTATGTCAATTAATTTAGATTTCACCCCATTAAGAGCCGTCCTCTTTCTTATTTTCAAATTTAAAACTGAATTTGGAGTTCGATTTTTGGCTAGAAAAAAACTAAGTAAGATTTTAATTAGGTTTAGTAAATAAGTAATAAAAATGCCATAAAAAAATTAATAGGTAGGTTAAGTTACAAAAAATATATATATATTAAGTTGAAGATACTATCCATCTCCAGAAAACCCTAAACTAAATCCTAACCATAGCCCCGCCAACAACTGCACCTC
>MEJB01000057.1:396230-415065 GCA_001752375.1 Rhazya stricta | reverse complement strand
GGTCGAGCATGGGCGATGATACCAATCCATCCACCAAAAAGATCTTATCGAGGTTAGAGCTCATAACCCATTTATACACTTCCCCATCTCTTTAATCATATGRTGTCTACTTCCTCAACACCAATTATTTTAGATTCAACATTTTCCATCTCAACTTTACCCTTTTCATCTTACTCAAGATCTCGGCCTTCCACTTCTAGAAATATTGATTCTCTTTATGAGATTTTGTATACACCAAATGAACAGCTTCCTGACAACTAACTGCCAATCATAAATCCCTACCATATATTTACCAAGAAGCATTCGTCCCTCATCCCAAAAGCCATTACCCAGTTGATAAAGCCTTCATCCTCATCACGAGTAAAAGAATATGTCCAAGCGAGTAATTTCCCGTCTTGTTCTATTCTAGCAACTTCAGAAAAGCAGTTTGTAACCCTCAACATCCCATCGCAGTTTCCATCCCAATGGATGCGATAGGGTTACACACATCTTCATTTCTGAGGAATCAAAATAGGTCTTAGACTTCATGCCAGAAAAGGTCTTGCTGCCATAACAAGATTATCACTCTTAGACTCCATGATAAAGAGTTACCAATAAGCATGTATTGGTACCATAGTGACAACGTTAAATGCAGGAACAGTCATGGTGACTTGGTTTCCTAATTTTAACATCAGTCTTCAAGATCCAAATCTTYTCAAAGCTTTCAAGGTACAAGTTCAGATCACTGCCTTAGATATGCAAAAAGATTCATTACAAGTTACACTTCATTACCAAATGGTTTACAGAGTTCAAAATCACACTTGACTTGGCATTACCATCCTCCAATGAAGTAGTTTTTTTGTGGAAATAAATTCTACATCTGCAGCACCAAACCAGATCCAAGTACCCAAGAAAAATTTCTCGAGATGAGCTTGTCAAACTCCTACCTAAAAAATGGATCACTAGTAATGAAAATCTTCATCAAGCTTCTCAGAAACCCATCTAAAGTAAGACGTCAGATACAACTCCCTTCTAGGTGGACATACTAAAATTATTTTCAAGACTGAATTATCCACATCAGCAACAATGCCTATATTCTCCACCCAGTTTGCTTTACAAGATTTTTTCCATCCTTCAATATTGCTGTAATCAAGTTTTCACCTAATGGTAGACCTATCTATGAATATAAAGATTAGGATAGTCATAGCAAATGGGATATATTCTATAATTGCAGCTACTGACAGAAACGACATGAGCAAGAATGGTTATCGTGTCTTGAATCTAAGGAAAAGCCAAAATCTAGATCTAAAAAACATAGATCCAAATCTCTTCAAATGAGACATGAGGCAAGGGATCCTATAGTAGGATTGCTAGGAGAACCTAATGGCAAGTTTGATTACTATGTCACATATGGTAGTCCTAAATCTACTAAACTATCACCTAATTCCTTCTCTTCTTTACCCCTTGATATAGATGATGAGCCTGATTTACCTATGATAGCCATGTTTCAACCAAAAGAATTCCCACCCCTTAGAACATAAACAAAAGATAATGTCCAACTTCAGCGAGAGATCCCTACTCCAAATATTGTTGACTCTTCAGGACAGCATCAACTCTTTTAGCAGCTACGAAAGTTCTAAATTGGTGAACTAGAAACTCCTGGACCCAGAATGGAATAGTTTCAAAGATATCCTCATAGCTTTCTAATTTAGATCATAAAGTATCCACCAAAGTTGATTTCATATCTAGCATTATTGCTGAAATTCAGTCAAATATTGCTATTTTTCGTGAARAACTCATGAATATGGAACGAAGATTAGATGTCAATTTTTCCTTGTTCTTTGCCAAGGAAAGTGAGAAGAAAAGTCTCAAAAATCACTAAGATACTTTGAAGAGGATARAAGGAGAAAATAATCCCAGTATCAGTAATACCAAAAYCAATTTCCTCCATTGTTCCAAAACGTTAAACCTTTTCAAACACCTTTCTCAGTAACCACCCCTTCACAACCTATGATATACAGTACCTCTCTCTAGTCTCTAATCGCTTCTTTATGGGATCACCAGTATTCCAAACCTTCCACGTCCATCCCTAAACCACAACCTAAAAGACAGTATTCTAGACCACCACCCCCTACACCACCAAACCTCTGCCTTGTGATCCATCTATATCTCAAACTCCGTTACAAAATCAGWAAATTTTTTAGAATCGAGGAATTCTCCATGCCTGAACATGTATTACAGCTAGAAGCACAACAACATAAGCTACATTTCTTCCTAAACTCTTACCAGTTCTTGATGGCTCAAGACGTTCTACCTCAGGCTCAATTTCTGACATCGAGTCCACTTCCCAGCCAGATATGTTCCTGGCAGCACTAGAACAATTTGGTTCTAGCTTCCACTTCGAAGTACCTAATCCATATGAATCATATGTCTAAGAACCAGAAGTTGAAAACCAAAATCCATATTACTTCAAGCAAGAACAACTAGGACATATTATAGTCCACTCTCTAGGATCTAGATCTTTCACCCTTAATGACATACCCCTAGAAAAATAGTCTGACAGGATCAGTGAATTTCATTCCTTGTTATACACAGAAAATTGAAGACCCATCAATCAAATGCTGCTATTCTTTGCCGATTTATAGCAGGATTTTTAGGTATGTTAAAAGCCTATTGGATTAATCTTGGTGCTTATCGACAACAGATTTTTGTTCAATAGACTTTTAATCATGCTGTCAGACAGTACATGAGAATTTTCTTGGTCATCAGTAAGAAAATTTTGACATGACGAGAGAAGAATTCTTTAAAGCCAAATGCTATTCTTACAAGCGTAAGGTTTTGCAGCAACACTATAAATTCATGGCCAAAAGATTCTTTGTCATTGGTGGAACAGACAACAGAGATTTAAAGCAAGTACTTATGAATTCATTTGATGAATTCCTTGGCCAACAAACAGTCAAGACAATTCAAGCTCAAAATTTGTCAATTGACTAGATAACTCTCGAGCATATTTTTCAACAAATCTTTCTCGCCGTTTTCTATCTATGTGCTAAACAACAGCTGATGAAAAAATTCACCCAGCATGCAAAACAGCTTGATATCAACTTGTAGTCCATGTTTTCAGATAGAGTGCCCAAAGAAAGAATGTAACTGTGGACTAAGATAAAAAAGCCACTATAAGAAGTACTACATGCAGAACAATTCGAAGGAATCCAAATTCAAGCCTAGGAAAGGAACGAAGAAATTCTTCAAGAAGAAAAAGTCCAAGTTAAAATTTGATAGATATTTCTTCTGCAATAAAAAAGGTCATTATGTAAAAATCGTCCCATGAAGTCAAAAGAGAAGAAGCAACATCTGATTGCCTTTATCAACAACAGCATACAAAGATCTTTTCAATCATGACCATGAATCTGTCTTATCTGTTGATAATGAGTTTACTCCAGATGCTCTTTGTGTTATCACAAACGATATTGAGTACTCAAGTTAAGAAGATAATTCAGAACCACAATTAGAGGAAGACTTTCATGAATACAGTTGTCAAATCTTTAAAGTTTCACCAATCCAGCCCAAAACTATGACTATTCCACAAATCTATGTTTCACTCTTCCTGTCTCAATATGTCAGACCCATTCACCTCATTGCTTTCATTGACGCAGTAGCTTCTACATCCATCGTGAATTAAAAAATACTTCCTGATAGTTTTTGGTAGCCACGTGAAAGAAAAATTAAAGTAGTTAATTAAGAATTTTATGCAGTTAATTTAATTCATAGACCCATTAAGCTAGAAATATTTCCCGAATGCACTATAAAAACTAAAGTCTTGGGAGATTCATCTCTTGGAAAAGATTTAGTTTTAGGATTCATGTATTCTCAACATTGCAAAGGCGCTATAATGTATTGCTTAGAGCTGAGGAATTCAATGGAAAGATCAGTTCAAACCTTTCACCAAGCCCCCACAGTTATATCAAATTGGTGACCCTTCAGAACAATAGCAAGTTGAAGATTTCATACAGATGCTAATCACTTGAAAATGTGTAGAAATTCACACAGAATTTCTGGAAAATGCTCTTCTCCTTTATGGATTAATTCTAATTTCTTCATTCATTTACCATTCAAATTAAATGAAGATATTAATCCTACAAAGGCTAGTCATTTTGGCATGCGTCCAGATCTTCTTCAACAGACTATTACAGAATGTTAGGAGTTACTCAAGTAGGGTATCATTGAACCATCGAAATCTCCTTTGGCGTGTGAAGCATTCTATGTGAACAAAMGAGCAAAACAAGTCAGAGGAAAGCTTCGATTAGTTGTCAATCACAAACCAATAACCTTTTCCTTTATGGCATCAAATTCCCTTTGCAAAATAGAAAAACTCTCTTCAATAAGCTTTCAAAGCCACATGGTTCTCAAGGTTTGACATTAAATCTGATTTTTGCCAATTGCTATCCATCCAGAGGACAGACAAAAGACAGCATTCTGTATACCAGACCATCACTACCAGTAAAAAGTTATACCATTTAGGCTTAAGACAGCACCATCCTTATTTCAACAAGCGATGATAAAAATATTTGAACCTATCCTACACACAGATATTGTCTACATTGATGGCATCCTTCTATTTTTTGAAAACTTTCCAACTCAGATGTACCTGCTACCCAAGCTTGCAGATATAGTTAAAAAGTACGGTATCATGCTTTTAACCCGAAAAATGAAATTGGCCCAACCAGAAATTGAATTTCTTGGCATGCATATAAAAAATACGTCTATTGTCCCTCAACCTTACCTGGCCCAAGCCCTTCTAGAGGAAGGCCAGTAATTTCTTGGAGTTATTAACTACATGAGTGACTTTATTCCAAAGTTATCCCAATACACTTCTCTTTTGCAGGACCAACTAAAAAAAGAGTCCTTCACAGTGGRCGAAAAAGCATATTAAGGCAATAAAAAATCTTAAAGGTCTCATCCAACAATTACCACCATTATCACTTCCATCCAGCACCAATGATTCTCCAAACAGATGCAAGTGATTGCTTCTGGGGAGCAGTTCTCCTTGAAGACCACAATGATCAAACAAAACATTTGTGGTTATAAGAATGGCAAATTCAAAGAAACTGAGTTGCATTATCACTCCACCTTTAAAAAGATTGTTGCAAGGAGATGTGGCATCGAACGATTTGAATTCTTTCTAATCAGGAATCACTTTCGTGTCGAAATGGATATGTCTTCTTTTCCCAGAATGATGGAGTTCAAGCCGAAGACTGTTCCTCACAGATAATTACTTCAATGAGCAGAATGGTTCTTAAAGTACAGTATCTCGGTTGTCTATTTAAAGGGCAAGAAACAATGTTCTTGCAGATATGCCTCTCAAGACCTAAACGCTCACAGGTGCAATACATAATCCCGATCATTTCTGAAATYCATCTTATCTCTRAAATGTATCTTTCTCATTACATTTCTTCATGGCCTCCTGAAATTATTGAGTCCATCCTTGACCTCACTCTTGTTAAAACAACTAATCTCCATTACAAGCTCTTTCACAAACTCCTCCTTCAAAAATATGGACCCCAGGTGTTTATAGGTATTGAGAATGACCCAGCTCACCCCTATCTAACAATTTTCCACATTTGGGATTTTAATTCATTTCCTAGAATAGCATTCTATTATTTTTGGTATCTTTTGGAAGCTTACTCTATTGCTTTCACTTTTATTGTGGACAAATTGTTTGTCTATCTCTGGCTATGTCACAATGATACAGATATTCCTCCTGAGAGGAAATATTTCTACAAGATACTTTGTTGGTTTCAAGACTCAAGATGTTGGTAMAGGTTTATTGCTGACAGGTGCAAAAGATATGTAATTATCATCTGCATATGCCCCTGGTAAATCTCATGCTACAAGGACAATCACCAAGTGTTCATCATCTTCCAACTTGCAAGATAATAGGCTGGCATGATTTCAATATTTCCAACCCTTTATTTCAACGCCATAATCCAGAAGACAGGACTTGGTTTTGGTGTTCTGTGGCATATTCTAATAAAGCTGATGTCAATCTCATCCGTAAAACAATTCCATTACATCCAGACTGGCCAAATCACCCATATTATGCATAGGGTTATTACACTGAAAAGCTCGTCCAGAGTATCACGCCTATGATCTAAATGGACGGAGAGAACTCTTTATTTGAACCATATATTCAGAGAAATATTTTGAAGGATTACCATTTGCTTACTTTCTTACAGACAGCAACATCGATTTTGATTGAAGATTATTGAAGATCATTGAAGATCATCATCAAGGATGAAAATCTCCCCTGGGAGATTGATTTATGCATTGTCTCTTCCAATGTGAGTGTGTTGTCAAATTTACTTTTAGTATATTGTCATTATCAGTTTGATTTTAGTTATAGTATTGTCTCTTTATATTTGCTTTTAGCATGTGAATACCTTATCTTTTGTAAGAAAATAGTATAATGTATGTTTGAAATCCGTGGTTGAAGTCCTAAATACTAAGGCCTTCCTTGTTGAAGAACATCACTTGGTTGACAACTATTCTCTCATAAGAAAGTTTGTCATTCATTAAATTATGTGTTTCTAAGTTCTCTCTCTTCTCTGTCACGAAGAAGCTATAGTTAGGAGCTACACTTAAAATCTTTTAGATCTTTTCTCAGTGTTCAATACCATATGGAAAGTATGCTCTGAGCATGCAGTTCCGACTTATCCTGATCTGCTAGACGAAAGGATCTTGATTTAATGATTAAAATGCATGCTTGACCATGAAAGGCCAAGAGAGCTGGTTTTGCAGAGCTAAGCAAAATTCCAAGGCCTTCAAGCTCTCCAATTCCGTGTTGGTTTCTTTCCAGATTTAAGCGACGATGTTCTRTAGTAGCAATGGCAAATGAAACTCATGAGTTTGAGGAAGGAGGAAGAAAGGAAAAAAGAAACAAAAAACAAAGGATAAAAAAAATTAAAATTTTATTTTAGAAAATAATAATTAATATGCCCTTAAAACTTAACTACTATTACCAATTTGAACCATTATTTTTAATTTAATAGTCAAAAATCAAAATTTTGATAATTTTATAGGTCAATTAATAAAATTTATCCTAAAAACATTTTACAAGAATCAAACAATAGAGAGAAGAATTTACAAAATGATAAGAGAGAGAGGAAAAAAAAAAAGCAATGTTTCAAAGAAATTGCGAAAATCATTTCTCAAAAATTAGACTAATAGAACCCAAGCAAAAACAGAACAAATATACCCAACCTCAGTCTCGGGCGCTRTCGATTTGATGGCCACCACTTATCTGGCCCAGATTCAAATATAATTCTGAACAGAATTGAAAATAACACTTAACAGACCACTTGGTTGATGAAAAGCTGAGTGAGYTAGAATTAACTTACTTTTCCTCCCTAATAAATTTGAAAAATTTCCTCCAAAACGTAACCTAACACAAACTAAGAATTTGAATTTAAAATTTTCAAATTCCAAACCTCTTAAATTAAACAACTTATCTTAAATT
The DNA here is from genome assembly GCA_001752375.1 of Rhazya stricta. Taxonomy (NCBI): domain Eukaryota; kingdom Viridiplantae; phylum Streptophyta; class Magnoliopsida; order Gentianales; family Apocynaceae; genus Rhazya; species Rhazya stricta. Next base: position 407,570 of record MEJB01000057.1, on the reverse strand, counting down.
AAATCAAATTTCTTTATTTAAGCATCCAAATAAAGCCTAATACCTTAAACAAAGCTTGTTAAATTTTGAAATATGTCCAAAGAACAGCTTCAAAAGACTGAAGGACCCATACTAAATACAAATTTCTGAATCTSTAGAGACAAAACATATTTCCAAAGCTCAATAAATTACTTTATAATAGACTTTTATTTGCACAAATACATAGAACAGCACACCAATAACATATGGAATACATCCAGAATTTCAATAGCCGTAGGAGGTTCTCCTCATCATCCGCATGAACTCCTCAACATTTACCTCACCGTCACCTGAACATTTCAAAGCAGTGCAGTTCCTTGAATATGATCAACTTCTTGGAAAATATAAACAGCATGCATTTTTAACTCTTCAAAGAGGAGAAACTTAACATACTCAAACTAAGCACGTTTYATAAATTACTAAATTATATTTCTTCCAATCTGTCGATAAACAAACCAGATCATCTCGCAAAGAGGCAGAACAGAAGACGTTTACTCAGTTATATAGAATTCCGTAAGCAAAGGTCTAATAACAAACTACAGGAACTTATATTCATTTTGTAATTCATGAGATCTTCCTCCAAGAAGCCGAAAGTAGTACAACGCAGTATATTGCAGTAAGTATTTAAAATGAACTCCCACATTATCTTCCAGAAGGCCTAAAGGAGTAAAAATTAACATGTGACATCATTCTTAGCAACCAGTCGAGGCTTTCCAAGCCAAATACCCAACTCCTTCCTAAGGCAAACCTTCTCATATGTGCCCTGTGCACTAGTTCACCATCTCAATTAGAGGTTCACATTCTAGCCAAAGATCTGTGCGCATGGTTAAGAATTCAGATGGCATGTGATGGATGAAGAATTGTACTTCAAATTTTATCTATATATGATAAATTTTAAATTTTAAAAAGAATGAACAGAAATGAAATTCTTTTATGTGGTCTCGGCCACAAGGAGGTGCCAAGATGATCAGGAATCCAAGATTTCGGGCCAACACAAAGGTTGTGCTCGAAAACATACTTAGCTTGGAGGATTAACCTCTAATCATCAGCGACATTAGCTAGTTCGGCATCGATCCTTCATCAAGCAGATATGTGAGATAAAACCAATGTACATTTACAATTTGCTTATTCTTCTACGGCTAATGTTCCTTGGTTAATTTAATTCAACAGTGTTATTTGATCAAAAATGGGGTGGTACCACACCAAGTAGGTAATTAAGTCCTCATTCCATATGAAAGTATCACTTAGTAACCAACTTGGCATAAATAAAAGCCTATAAAGAAGCACATGCACCCAAGAAACAAAGATCACCACTGATGTTATATGAGATTCTAAATCAAAGGCGTGAAGTGCAAAAATTAACTAGTCGGACAGTTTTGGACAGTTTCGACATTGCTTTATAATCTGAGTATAGTTCTCTCATCAAAGCTCCGATTCAGACGAATCAGGATGCTACGGAAAGCCAAGAAGATCTATAATTTTCATGTTTCAAGTATTTAGTGATATCTAAGGAATGACGATCGAAATTTGATGTGAAGTTGCTGCACTGTTACTCTTCTGGAAGCATGATTAATGGTGCTATATCATCTTGAAGAGATCCTATCTTTAAAGATTTCCTACTGGTATTCTAAGTAGTTACTTAGTTTACATCTTAATTAAATAATTAGTTTCTATTTCTTGCCAGACTAGGATTAGTTAGTTTTGTATTTCTTTTCCAGCTAGGATTAGTTAATTTTCTAATTCCTACTTCTTGTTGTCTATAGATAGCCTTGTAACATGACAAGATCTTATGGAACAAAAGTTGAGATTAGTAATATTTTGCGAGAGTTTCTTTCACCATAAACATATCAAGCTATTGCTTATGGCATTCTACAATCTTGACTTATCATCTAAGACTCTTGAGTTAGYTCTTTATTGCTAGGTGTGGTGTCTACCCTTTCTAGATGATTCTCAGTTCTTGTCTTTCTAGTCAATGAGTCAAGATCCCACAAACTTGTGTATTTAAGACTTGGGAATACTTTTCCACTAGATTGTTGGGTTTCATTCTTGTTGTGGGGTGAGGTTCACATCGACCACCCTCTATCCAGCGAGAAGAGAACGGCTATTACCTTCAATTTCCTCACTGCTCTACCTTCTATACCTCAAACACCATTTCATCTTTAACCTATAGCATTTACGCACCTAACTCACTCATCACCAGTGTCCACGAAACATGCCAAAAAGTGCTTACCAGAAACTACCCGGGCTTAGGATTGCTTGCTCAGAGGAATGAACATCCCAAGAATTTGGATGAAGTATATTTTGCTATAGAAGTTTAGCAAGTTCATGGAACAGTAAGCATATACTTATCGTATGTAAAAACATACAAAGCAGCAATCACATGAAAGATAAACAGCAGAAACTTACGATCACGATCTGCTTCATCTACCATATCCTGAATTTCTCTATCAGTAAATTTTTCTCCCAGTTCCCTGGAGATACGCTGAATGTCTGCAACAGATATTTTCCCCTATTTAAAAGTTCCAAAAGACCAGTTATTGAAAAGCAGCAGTAGTTTTGGAAATAATACACCCAAGAATATAATAATAATGGAGCACATTTTTATCTTGGTCAATGATTTGGAATGCTTTCATGAGCTCCTCTTTGGTGTCCCTTTCTCCAATCTTTGCTGTCATCATGTGCTTAAATTCATCAAAATCAATAGCACCACTACCATCCTTATCTACTTCTGCAATCATTCGATTAATTTCCTGGATCAACAATTGTAAATCAAATCAGGAAACAAATTATTTAAACATTGGAGTTCCGATTGCAATCTTGCAGTGTGAGATAGTCTTTAGCATACCAAACAAATAAGTGCAACAAAGATTTCAAACAAATAAGTGCAACAATGATTTCAAACAAAAAAGATTATTAAAGTTAGTCACGAAATGGAAACACTATTACATGTAAAAGTTTTATGTTTTATTCATAAGAAAGAGAATTCAATCATGAGGCATCAAACGAGTGCAACTAATAGWTGTCAAAATAATAAAAAAAAAGTGTCTCCTTTGACCTTCAAAATAGAAGATTCTTGCCCTTCTTGAAGCACAGAGGTCTCATAAAAGCACAACAAAAATGTTGTCGGTAAATTTTGGGTTATCTTTTTTCTCATTCTTATGTMAAACCATTTTGATTTCCATAACTTTTGTGCTTAGGAGTTGAGGAAAGTAATTCTCAGTTTGGATTTTCCATCTAAAATCATTGCAGATTCAAATTTACATTGTGCATTTGATCTTATAGATGAACAAGAAAAAGTGCTGATGAAACTCAATGGGAACATGCAAGGGTGCAAAAGGATATAATAACGAGTTTTGTACTGAAGGTCATTAGGTTTTTACTGACTTTAGGATGCCAATTGCATTCTATTTTCATTTTTCTTCTCTATCTTTCATTCTTTTTCTTTTGAATATTTGTTATTTGTCATGATGTTTGTGTGTTGGATTTAATTATATGACTGTCTCAACTTTAAATGGTAATAAGAACTGTGATGTCCTCAAGGTTTCTTTACATAGTTGTAATGCATAATTCTCATTTTTCCTCTAAGAAAGAAGCCTTTCGCTTTGCATGTTGGTGCTCTTTAGTCACTAAACCTATCTGTGTGCCTTCAGTGTACAAAAGGAACAAAGTCACAAGTTTCTGCAACCCAAAAACTCTATTTTTAACATACTTTAGGGCATGGAAAATTTCATGCATACGAATAACGTTGTCAAAGAAACTTCCTTCTGCAGTTGCAGAAAATTTACGTTTACTCCTCAGTTTTTGGTCACTCCTTTCCTTCAACAAGGTTCAGTAAATGCAATACAGAACTGCCATATCTTATGCTTACTACAAAGTATAACCAGTAAATGCCCAATACTTCCTTTGGATGGTCCAAACTAAATCATGAAGCCCCAGACAGCAAATTCCAGAAGACTGGCAATTGCAGAATGCAGGAGCAAGTGCTTAGTTTAATACTCTGACATTCTTGCTCATGAGATAGTATTCTACTTACCACTACGGAGAAGACCCTGCATCCGTTCTTAAACAAGATACAAGAATCCTGATTCCTCATTTTCATTTTGTAGATCTCGTCGTTTTACAGTAATTGAGGTAATACTAGCACCCAGATAAAATTTAGCCCCACAAGCAAGTAGGAACCCTACTCAAGAGGGCAATGTTCTCAAAGTTATTTTCATAGAGATTGCTATAGTCCTTTTCACTACTGGTTTGCTTTGGTTCTAGAATCTTACTTTCATTTCAACTATTGCACAATATAACAAAAATCAAGCATAACTTCAGAGGAACTCAGCGCAGGACAATCGCTGTTTATATGAACACCTAATAAATAAATGAAATGACTATGCAAACTCATATTAATATGCAGTGGGATATACATATCTCCCAAAACACAAATATAAGCATTCAAGCTCGGTGGCTTTCACATGAGTTATGTAGTTGATTTTAAATGTTTAGGACATTATGATGTCTATGCTATAGTTTGTGGAGAATGAGGCATGAAAAATATGAACATATTCTCACTTTACTCATCTTATAAAAAATTGCAGGCAATCACAGAAAGATTCCACCGTAAAATCCTTGCTCACCCCCATCGCAAACATATGTTCAAGTGCATATTTTTGTGAGCGAGTCTCTATGTCTAATACATAAATGAAATGACTATGCAAAACTCATATTAATATGCAGTGGGATATACTTATCTCCCAAAACACAAGCATAAGCATTCAAGCTCGGTGGCTTTCACATGAGTTATGTAGTTGATTTTAAATGTTTCRGACATTATGATGTCTATGCTATACTTTGTGGCRAATGAGGCATGAAAAATATGAACATATTCTCATTTTACTCATCTTATAAAAAATTGCAGGCAATCACAGAAAGATTCCACCGTAAAATCCTTGCTCACCCCCATCCCAAACATATGTTCAAGTGCATATTTTTGTGAGCGAGTCTCTATGTCTAAGCATCCTTCTGTCTGGTGGTGATTGGGGGCAGAGAGAGACAGATGACAAACTTTACATAAATAGCAGATTTTTTTTGTGTGCCAGCACTACAAGCAACACAGCAAAATACTCAACCGATTTTTAGCCTAGAGCAGCAAAATTTCAATATTTAATAGCATTGAAGAGGAAGTCATTACTTCTTGAACCAGACAGGATGGGAGTAAATTTTCTCAAAAGTCCGTAATGGTTTTCTACAATTTTTTCCTTATCTTGAACTGTTAAATAGATGAGGGATCCATGCAAGCTAATCCCCATGTACCTAGACGTTCAAAACCGGGTCAACTCCAAATACACAAAAGTCAACTGAAGCTGCAGATCTCAAACTTCTTATTGCGAAGTTCAAACATGACAAGATTTTCAAAATTCATAACAAAAAATCGGCTCAAGTGACTCACCTATATTGATCAAGTCAAACTCAATTTCAAACTTAAAATGTAAGATGACCATCACATCAATTGACCAAGACATATTACAAATAGTAAATATTCCAAAAGCTTACGACAGTGTATTCAGTTTCCCTAATGCCTAACACCCATAATCATTTCCTTTTAGGGTAAATACCGTCGATTGATCCTAACATATTCTCTGTTTTTGGATTTTGCCCTTCACGTTAAAACAATCTAAAGAGATAATAGGGCTCTTATACCCTGTAAAGAGAATTGTAGGAATTTTCTCTCGGTTTTCTATTCATCATATAACACATATATACACTAAGTAGGAATCCCATGATAGGAAAGTTCTTAATCTATCTTAATAGGAATAATAGGAAAGTACCTAATTAAGTCATAATCAATCTCTACAGTTTCTATTTAGAGCCTTAGTGAAAATCTCATATAGAGCCTTCAATTCTCCAATCTTAAGACTGAACATCATCTAGAACTTTCCAAAGGATGTTATACAGCCGAATAAGAAATCCACCCAAAAAAGCACGAATAAGTGCCCACGGTGAGATCCAAATAGTACCCAACAAAGGGTGTTACACATCTGAATGGAAATCCACCTAACAAAGCACAAATACGTGTTGGCGGTGAGATCTAAATGGTACCCAAAAAAGGATGTAAACACCCGAATAGATTTTCACTTAACAAAGCACATATCCGTGCTGTATGGAACCAAGCGATCAGAAAAACGACAACAAAACAAATTCAAGCAATAGACGTGCTCTTATGCCATAGCATGTGAATCATAGGGGGCAACTTGAGGCTTGCACCTGTGGCGCACGCACAGAGCTCCTGGCGATCGGACCATAGGACTTCTAGGCTTCGCCGATCGCCAGGTGGCGTGTCCTCCTAGGCTAGTGTGAGATAAAAAAATCATTGAAAGTGTGACCTAAAATATTTATTCTAAACCTACTATTGTTACCTCAAAAAGAGAAGGCATACAAGGAAAAGAAAAGAAGTAATCAATCTGAGCATGGATAGAGAAAACAAAGAAAACAACAATCTGAAAAGAAACATGCAAACTAGAAAGTAGGAAAAGAAGGAACAATAAGAAATCTACACGTCCTAAACAATCTTGATCGAAGTCGTGAGAAGCCGCATCCGAACAATTGATTTTTTAAACTTGAAGAACCAAAACCAGAGTTTCAACATCATGAAACCTACTCTAGAACCCAGTTAAAATAATCTAAAGAAATAACAGAGCTCTCATACCATGTAAACAGAATTGTGAGAATTTTCTCTTGTTTTTTATTCATCACATAACACACACATATATATATACACTACGTAGAATACCATAATAGGAAAAGTCCCTAATATATTATAATAGGAATAATAGGAAATTACCTAATCAAGTCCTAATCAATCTCTAAAGTTTCCTAATCTTTATAATTTTCCTAATCTCATTTACATTATGTAACATCCTCCAACTTTAGAGAATTATAAATATATGCCCTTCAATCCAAAATCTTCGTTAAACCCTAAAAAAAGAGGAGCATTTTAGTTCATCCAAAACAACCCTTGTCATCTTCTTCTCCCTCTCCATGTCTCAGTCATTGCCGCTGCCACCACCCATCAACTCTTGACCAATTTCTCTCTTTTTCTCTCAACCAACCACCACTGCTGCCCTCTCCTTCTCCTTCTCCTACTTCCCCTCTTCCCAAAACCATTGTTCCCGAATTTTCATGTTACATATTTCAGAGTTAGTAATGAAGCGAATGGAGTTCTGGAGTTGGTTTGCTGCTGCAATGGGCTCGCAGGTGATGGTGATGCCAATAGAGTTTTTCTTTGACTTATTCCAATGGATTTCGCTGGATTGTCCATAGTACCCAACTCCAATCTTCAATCTCCATTGATTCTTGTTGTAATTCACACAAAACGAACAACAGTCTTCTACCTAAATCAATCTTAATTACAAACCAAAGAAAATCAAGAAGGAAGAGTATTGAGGCCTGATAGAATGAATGGGGACAGCGAGGAGGTGGCCGCAGGCAATGGTGCATCAAGTCAAGAGGGGCCAAAGCTGGTCGCTGCCACTATCTATCTCATTATTAGCTTCCTTTTTCTTTTCTCTTCTGTTCCTTCTATGCGTCACCTTACATGAGAATGGTGGTGGCAGCAATTGCAATAGGGGGAACAGGATGGATGGTGGGGGAGGGGGGGGGGAAGGAGGGAGGTTATGAAGATTGTCAAAGGGGGAAGAGAGGATGAGGGAGATGCCTTTGAAAGTGGTTGTGATGGTCAAAGGTAGAGGCAGGCGAGGCTGGCTGAATAGGGTTTCTGTTGTTTTTTTAAATATTTTACTGTTTATATCAATACAGAAATAAAATAAAATTTGTGTAAAAGAATATCTAAATAAAAATAAGAGTAATTGGCTAAAATGCCCCTCTTTGATTAGGAGTTTAGTGGAGATTTTTATAGAAGGACATAGATCGATAATTTTTTAAAGTTGGAGGGCAAGGACTTCGTGTTTACCCTTCTTTTAAAGATAGAGGTCAAAACCCAAAAAAGGAGAACAGGTTAGGGTCAATAAACAATATTCAACCTTTTTTAACCATTCTTGAAAATATGAAGTTCCAATTCAGTAGTTCTGTACACAAATCAATACGGAAGCCACTCGAACGAATGTGAGAGGAGCAAAAGTATATGATCGGATAATTATTTTATCCTCTAGCTTAAACTTACCTAAGACACAAGGTCAAATCACTTCTTCACATTCAACAAAAGCAAGAAGACGACTCTATCATTTGAATACCAGGAAAGATCAGATGTGTGGAATAGGTGGGTTTAATAGATTTTGTCAAAATGAGGCAGTAGCGGACAAATGACGATGGAAGCTTGTAAGGATCAAAGATGTTGGGATTAGATTAGCAGACTATGGATGGGTCAAGATTCCAAATCCACTATTCCGGATCAAAGCCTTTCGGACTTATCTCCTACCTACGAAATTTCCAAATCCACTATTTGAATCCTGAATCCCACCCCGACGATGAAAGAAGGAAACCAGCCTCTACTGAAGCCAGAAGTCTAAGGACCAGTGAAAGCAAGGAATCTGTACTGAAGGGAAAAACATAAACATAAACCTAAAATTCACAAACTAAAAGCACAAGAAATTCAAAAAACCTATCATAGATTGGAAGATTGACCGCCACTGCTGTCATCTTTGATGGGACAGGAAGATATGACTATACAATTCCGCTAGTTCCAGTAAAGGAAGGTGCAGAGAAGCTATCRGTGTAGAAAGGAGATAATAGAATATGCAGAGAGAATCAGCGACAATAAGCAGTTTTGATGCAAGGTGGAAGAATTACAGAAGGTGCTTGGCTTTTTACTTTGGGAATTTTGGATTATTATTTATCTATTATTCAATGGGTCTTGACATGTGAAAACTTATCTTAGAATAATATGAGAACACATAAATGTTAAGACAGCTATAATTATTCTTAACGTAATAAAAGTTCATTAAGGAAGCATTCAAGCTGTAATGGCATCTAAAATCCTGTATAGGAGTTCAGTTCACTGGATCACATGCCCTAAAATGGAGAAGGTTTAGGCTACCAATTTGATGGTCATCTTTTCATTGTGCAGCAAACAACRGATGCTTCTGATTCAATTAGGCCCCAAGAAAAAGAAAAAGAGAATGAAAGAACTCTATTCCTTCTGCAACTATGCAAGCAATAGGATATGGTAAAACTTCTACAAGAAGGCAAAGGGTAAAAATTCTGAGAAATGATAACCTAGATAATAGCAACTAACTGAATCAGAAACGTCTAATGTTCACCTCTTTCCTTCAACAGAACCATGAAGATTTAATGATTTCTTAATTTTGAACTCCTAGTATATGCAAGAAATCATAAAACGTGTGTGTCAACAACCAGAGATCATTACATAGCATATGCATTAAGCATTCAGACATACCTCTTCTGTTGCTTCAAAGCCAAGGGCCCTGTAAAAAAAGCATATCAGTTTTAGATGTATGGTCATAGTCACAAAATCTTTAAAAGATGAGAAACACTAAGTACCTCATTGCAACATTTAGCTCTTTAGCATCAATATTACCTATAAGTCAGCAAAACAAATACCCATTCAAGTAAGTCAGGTTTAAGTTTAGAAAACATTCCTTCATCTGATCAAATATATTTTTAGTACCAGAGTTATCAGTATCAAATAGCTCAAAAGCCTCTCTTATCTCCTGCTCTTTTTGTTGGCTTAACACATGATGTCGGCCTCTGGGTTTGTCTTTCCTGGATTTCCCTCTGTAAAGGCTTGCCTGCAAGATAGTTTAACCAGTAAATCATAAAGAAAGTTCCCATCTGTAAGTACTCCAAATGGTGTTTCAAAGAGAAAAGAGCGGACATGGACCCATCACAAGCATGGGAGATAAAAGGCAAAACAAGTTTCAGAAAGCAAGTACATTTCTACAGGAATTCAAAAAAAAAATGCCTCCTGTGAAAGATGCCATTTGACAAACAGGAAATTGAATAGGAGTAGTAGTGCATACACAATATGTTCAAAATGCTCTAGCCATTATATTTGCAAAGACAACAGAAGGCACTTAGAATTGTTTACAACTGCTAAGGCAGACTTGGAAAACAAAAGTCTCAGGACATTCCATGATCCATATAAAATTTTAAGATTTTACATTCTTAACAGAAATATCTCGTTAGTKATTTTACATGATTCTGCGTGAAAGTTTCAACTTATACTAATTCAACAACTAAGAAATTACTCTCTGTGTCACAAAACTATAGAGGATTCAGGTACAAATTGCAATGGATTCACCAAGTMTAAAAGTAGTTTGTGGGTTAAAATACTCTACATTTTTAGGTCTTGTGGTTAACATTCACATCTGTAAATATATCCATAAATAAGTTGACTTTAGTTCCTTCAGTTAGATTCTCTATAAAACAGTTCCCCTAGACAGATTTTCCTCTCCTGAATCAAATTTCAAATCTTTGTTACCCATGATATATCATTACATACTGATAATTGATGAATTAGGAAGAAAATATGCAGCTGGCAACTGCATTTTAGTGTTCTGTCCAACAGTTATAACTACACTTTCTCAAATTGGACAATTAATGAGATGAGGTTGTTCTGCTTAATAGAGATGAGGTCCTTTTGAGATGAAATAGTTAAAACTTCTGTTGCTGCATTGCACATGTGAAGCATAATTTGATCCAATCATCACTCAAATACTTCAAGAGCAAGCTGAGATGAGCCGCAATTCCATGGCATCACCAGCTTCTAGAAGTTTCTCTTCTTTGGATCGCTTTATGTATTCGGGAAGATAAGTGGATGGGTATGACAGTTCCAATCATTGAGTTCTTTTCATTCTGGACTTGAATACAAAATCTCATTCCTTTTCCTAAACTTCTATTAGGCTCTCTATCTATTCCGATCTATTAGTTTTATTGTTTTCTCATTTGTACTAATACTAAAGAACTTACTTTGTGAAATTGACTAGAATTTTGAGTTCATTTGAATTGGTTCAACCATAAATAAGAACTAGTAAATTATTTCTACAGTTTTTGCACTTCACTCCATTAATTTAGGGATTGAAATCACTTTGATCCCATAAGCTAATATCTGAACTATTCAGCCCATCGTTTGATAGTTAATCAGACTCCTTAGAAGATAAAAATGCCACACCACCTCATATCCTGCAATGCTCCAGCCCCACCACCACCCTGCCCATCTCGACCTCCCTCGTACTTTTCTTTGCTCTTGTTTTTTTTTTTTTTTTTTTTTCTTTTTCCATCTTTGTTTCCTCCCCTACTTGATGCCAGCCTCTGCAACCATCTTCCCGGCCCGTCCCTCCTTGCCACCTCTCCCTTCTT
>MEJB01000057.1:356179-396218 GCA_001752375.1 Rhazya stricta | reverse complement strand
TTTTTTTTTTTTTTTTTTTCTTTTTTCTTTTTCCATCTTTGTTTCCTCCCCTACTTGATGCCAGCCTCTGCAACCATCTTCCCGGCCCGTCCCTCCTTGCCACCTCTCCCTTCTTCCTTTTCTCCCTCATCATCAGCCCCATCAGCCCTTCCTCTTTGAACTATTTCACTACAAGGCTTCTCGTCTACCCAAAAGATCCCTAGTAATAACCTTGAAAATACTTGCACTTTCATTGAACAAATGAAAGAATATTATTTTATTTCCTTTGGCTGCACAACTTTTCCGCATTAAACCAAACTAAAAATATTCTCAATCCATTGTGGTCCAGTAATACTTTAGCTAATCAACGAACCTAACAAACCAAAGCGAACAAATTCGTGAATTCCCAGATAATCATAGAGCAACCTTAACCAACATCACCTCAAAGTTCGTATTTCTGCATCGGCCAATTCCAAATTAAAGCCCAAAAAAAAAAAAATTGGCGAATTAAAAGGAACCCTAATACGAAATTTAGAGAACTTCATCAGAGAAACATTAAATATTAAAAAAATGAAACTTTCTTGCTTGAATTAAAGAGAAAATGCGGGAAAAAATTAAGGAAATTACGACTCGTAACGACATACGTACCATTGAGATCTATCGCCGATTTGCTGCTGAAGAGATTCTGTATTATTGATTCGTGTAATCAAAGAGGGAGCTGGTTAGACGCTTTTGATGRCTCCCGTGATATTTCCTTTGGAAAGAATTTCTATTGGCAAATATATTATATCCTTCTCTCCAAACGTTATTCGATTAAATAAAGGAGTAAAGTTCATACTTATTTCAATACCCACCAAAAAGTATAAACAGTCTATATAAATTACCAGTTTCCTAGAATGGATCTTTGTACCTCAATCTTGTCGTAAATATACATATTAATAATGAATTTTCTACCATTTAAACTCATAAAAACTTAAGGTTTAATTTGTATATAGATAAACGATTTTAATCCAATTCAATAGTAATGATAATATTTAGAGTTTGCACTTCACTTCTATTCCTCCTCCTTCTCTACCTATAAGATTTCTTCTCCATCATTATTAGCACCATTTTCTATCTCCTCTATCTCTTATAACCTTCAAGCTTTTAATTGAAAATAAGTTTAGTTCCATTGTAATTATTTTATTACTAATTTTTATATTATCGCTTCAAATAAATTAAATACGTAATAGATTAAGTTTATATAGTATTTCTTTAGTATTAATTTATTCCGAATTGGTGTTCTTTTTTAATATTAAATGCATACTTTGTATGTTATTTGGCCTTTTTGTTCTTTACTTATATTTTGCATAGTAGTTCTCAAAATATGCTTTTTTTTTAATGCATATTTTGACCACACAATTTGCATATGTTCTTCAGGAAGAATGCATATATTTTTTATTCTTCCTCAAGTAACAACGACTATTTTTGAAGAACGTGATAAATATCATGATCTCAATATTTATGAAGAATATTAAATTACTGTTATAGGTTAATATTATATACTCTTAAATTATATGTTATAATCTAAATGTTCCTGAAAAATATTGAATTATTATTTTAAAATTAATATTATTTACTCTGGTAGTGTATATTGTAATATAAATATTCTTGAAGAATATCAAAATATTATTCCTCTAGTAACAACCATTTAAACAAATTATAATTTGAAAAAAGCTCTCAGAGTAGCACTTGTCTTGAAAAGAATTAGCTAATATTATGTATAATTTCTAAAGAAATATGTACAATATATGTGCTCTTGATATTATCTCTTGGTTTGATTTAGAATTGTGACCATATTAAATTCCTTGCACTACATATTCGGCAAGAATTAATTGTGGTAGATACTTAATGTCGAAATCCACCTTAGAAGGGTGTAAGAAGAAAAAATGAATCCCAACAGGATTGTGCAAAAACACTAATTTTTCTTCATTATCATCTTCACAATGACTTGAAAGTAGAGTACATACCTGTTGTACAACAAGCATACAACAGATCTCTACCAAAAAAATGTTTCTTGATGGTTGAGAAAAAATGTTTCTTGATTTTGATGGTTTAGTTCATACGATTCACTTAGATGTCCCCAATYCTTTTACCGATCCAACAAGAAATATAGATCATTAAATTGGAGGTGATGTGATAGCAAAATGAGATTAATATCTCATTTAATGTATTTTCCTTTAAATTCTTCATGGACTTTCTTTTAAGTATTGAAGTTTTAATTTTTGAACTATTTCGTTATTTTTTGGTTAAGTTGCTTTATTTTTATCTTAATATTTTTTAATAAAAGATTTTAAAAATCATTACCATAAATCGATAGATTTTCAATCCATTGTCGAGATATATGTGTCATTAGTTATAATGCTATTATACCCATATTGAAGTATAAGGTGTATTTCTATCATTTGAAGATGAGATAGATAAAAATAATCTTATTGTTCAGGAAGAATTGTCATTTTTTGTCTATAAACTGACAAAATTTATATGTAATATTATCCTTAATGTTCCTAATAAATTTTTAAAGATATCTGTCGAAATGGGTATCATATTGAAGAAAGTGCTTCCAATATTTATTTATCACCACTATAGTCTCAAGAATATACTTTAGAGACACTAGTGTCTCTTTCCTCATGATCGTATTATGGCAAGATTAATGCAGTTAAATTGTATCATCTCGTAAACCGGACGTTTACTTGTGATCCAAACATTCTTATTATTTGTGATAATAGATTGAGTCATAGTGGATCTATAATGATGCCAAAAATAATTGAGAATTTGCATGATCACCCATTAATAAATCAAAAGATGTTGAACTCAAATGAATTTCTATATGTTGATTGTTCTCATGGGAAGTTCATTACTAGACAATCACCAATGAAAGTGGAAGTTGAAATTCCTATATTTTTATAATAGATTTATGTCATATATATAGACTCATTTATCCACCATGGGATCAATTTAAAGATTATATATTTTAATTGATACATCGATGAGATAGTCACATTTGAGTTTATTATCAATGGTAACCAGAAGTTTGTGGATATTATCAACTGCAACCAAAAGTTTACGCGATTACTTGCTCAGATAATTCGATTACAAACACAATTTCAAACTATCAATTAAAAATATTCATTGGAATAATGCTGATGTATGTCCATCCCATGGTTTTTAGCTTATTTCATGTTAATTGAGATYATTATTGAATGTCTTGTAGCTTAATTTCATACACAAAATGGTTTAGCTGAATATGTTATTAAACAGTTGCAACTGATTGGTAGACCATTGCCAATGAGAATAAAACTCCTTATAAATGCTCGGAGATMTGCTATTTTAGATGAAGTAGCACCGCTTCATATAGGGCCAACTGGTTACCATAAATTCTCTCCTCTTAAATTGGCGTATGATCTAATGAACTGGAAGTTCAAAAGATTATTCATTTGTAGAAAATAGCAAATTTAGGTGTCTAATACTTTTGTTGATCCAACAAGAATTGCTAAATCATATTTATCAGCAATAACTGTTCCCATTAGGATGTAAGTCCTAGCCGGACAAAGTGTTTATATTAGCTAGTAATTGTAAAACACGTCAGTTAAGTATTGATAGTGATTTTAAGACATGCTAGGAGTATGGGAGTAATTCTAAGGCATGTAAAAAATAAATCCTACCTCTTTATTCTAAAGCATGCTAGAAGCATGGCCAACCTCGTGATTCTATAGATAAACATCCTCAAAATAGCTGGTGATTATMTGATCAAAATGGTAAAGAGATTTTAAGGTACTTCTYCAAAAATATATTGAACCAAATTCAAGTTCCTCAAAGCAAAATACAAAGAGTTCATGATATAATAGATGATAATAAGGATCTTGAACTAAATTGAAAATGTCGACATAGACACGATTGGATAAAATGGAGAGATGTAATTGAATAATAATTAAACTCATTTTCAAAGTGTGAGGTTCTTGGACATGTATTCCAAACACCACAAGGTGTAAAACCAGTTGATTATAAATGAGTATTTATAAGTTGAAAAAAARATAAAAATAATGAAGTCATGAGATATAAAGCACGACTAAGGTTCAAGGTTTTTCCATTAAGACAAGATATTGATTATATAAAATATCTTGCCCCTGCTATGTTCGTGGGTACTACTGAGGATGGGACGAGTTGCAATCTATTTCTCGTCAGGCAAAATAGAATTCAATAGAAGCTAAAAATGAAACAAAAGTCCAAATGGAATTGCAAATCCCCAAAAGGATAGAATAAATCTAAGACTATTACACAACTCTAAGGGATACTGACAAGTACAACTCGCACTCTTGATACAATACAGTAATCCTAAGTCGAAATAAAAATACAAAATATAACTGCTTAAAAGTCTAGAATTACTCTGCACCACTTATTCATATGACCTATSCCTAAACCATGTGAGAAATCAATGATCTAGGCTTAATGAGTCCCGTGCAAGCGTGTAAAATTAATAAAGACGTAAATCATTTTGAGGTACTTCTAATCTCAAGAGAATTGACATGCCCTTTTCAAGTAATATTTTCTAAAGAAAAGAACAAGAAAACTTTATTTTAAATAATTCAAACATTTCTGGATAAATCATGTAAAACCGRGTAAAGCTTATTGTGCACTATATAGAAACAAGATATTCAAATCGTAACTGTGAGAGTTTCACTCTATGGGGTCAAAGTTACCAGTCTTATTACTCCAAGCAAGCATGCGACTTACAATCGCACTTCATGAACAATAATAAGTGAGCCGGCTATCGGAGTCACCTGTCCGCAGTTAACCTCCTAACCAGGGGTACAACCATCAACATAAGTACCCTAGGTAGCTAATAGTGCAATCGTTCCCCGAACAGATGCAACTCGTCATAGATACGATTGACTGATTTTGGTCATTTGTCAACTTCTGAAGTACTGTCATCCTAGAGGAGTAAGAAGTCCTCGCACTAGTGACCAACCAAGTGCAATATTTTTCCGTTGGACTAGTACTCAGAATTACCTACTAAGTATTCAATACCACAATTTTCCATCCAAGACATGTTTTACAAGATACATTGAAAACATAAAACTGGATAGTGTCAAGTACTACATTATAAATCAGAAGATTATGAAAAAGGACATAATTTGAGAAGTTGAACTCATAGCTACAAATCATTTCACGCTAGTGCATTTAAAATCATTTTAGATAACTCTTGCATGCATAAATAGAAATATTTTTCAATCATTCAAGCTACATTTTCTTGAAGATTTAAACACTTTTTGAAACATGTGTAAAAAATAATTAGGCAACTCACCTGAGTACGATGTGATGATAAGATCTCTAACTTTGTTCAGCAATACATCTTCAATATAAAGAAAATAACCTTAGTCKATGTCTTACCAAAATGTAAGTAATTTGAGTGTAAACTCGAGATTGATGACCCTAATAAACCTCATCTTTAGGGCTTTGAAATGGTTAGAAGTAAGTYGAGATTCAAAAAATGCGTAGTTTGATACAATAGCCTTAATTCAAAACTTTGGAGGGGTTTCCCAACTAAATCAATGGAAAAATAATCCTATTACAATAGGGATACAATAGGGATTGAATCATTGAACTACCAGTTTTTGTTAAATTCTTCCTTATCCTGCCTTACCTTGTTATTCTTATATAATCTGGGAATCACTTGAACATCTCTGGGTAAATTGGTTACCTTTCTCCAAAGTCTTGGGATTATTTCCCGTAGGCCTATAGGAAAACTCTTTCTAGAACCTAATTTATACATGTTTTTCTAACTACTGCCAGTTTATTACAATTGTGCTAACAATCATTTTTTCTGTAACGGTCTCCAGTACCATAAAATTGCCATACCAACATCTATAGATGCTTAGAAGGCCATGTATCTTTGGAATGTAAGAACATTGATTCCATGAGCTTAGGATAATCTAGAAGCCGAGACATGCCGAATTTCTTGAACCCTGCCAGTCTAAAAACTATTTTCTGGATAGCTTTGCCAAGATTACCCTATTCTAGTATATATAGAATTTCACATGTTTAGTTTTGTAACCCAAAACCTAAATCTACGACATTGAGTCTGAATTTATTAGGATTTAAGTCTCGCATAAGGACTAGAAATAACTGCGTGCTTGACATACCTGTTAACTGTGTGCAAGGGTTAAAAAATCTTGGGGAAGGAAAATCGAGTAGGTTGGATAAAATTAGGAAATCAAAAAAAACAAATTACTAATATGACAAGAGTGCATCTAAATTAACTTTATGTATGATGTTGCAAGCATCGAGACATAAGATAAAATTTAAAACAAGAATAGAGGTCTTAGGCTAAGGGAATTTGGCCAACCCCTTGAATGTATGCAAGGTGGCCAAGATTTTTCTCCTACTGATCACTATTAATTTGGAATAAAATGTAATTTTTATAAAATAGGCTCGGAATAGGGTTCAAATTAGGTTTTTCGTTTCAACCGAGCAAATACACAAATTTATTCTAATCATAACAACCCAAAGTAATTAATACTCTAACATCTAAGTGCATACTTAAAATAACCTATGACGGAACTTATCATAACTAATTTTCGGTACACAATATCCTAATTCCTAAATATCTTGATAAAATCGTATTTCGAAATGCACAGTTCTAAAATGATAATTAGTCACCGAAAAGTATTGGGTTTCTACATCCTTCCGCACTAACAAAAAATTCATCCCTGAAATTTTTACCACACATGGGAATAACTTAGGATACTTCTGTCTCATAAACTCCTTTGTTTCCAAAGTTGCTTCTTTGGCACCGTGATGTTCCCATTGGAATTTGATGAGGCAGATTTCCTTGTTTTTGAGTTTCTTTGTGCCGTTCTCTAGTATTTTTACTGGTTTCTCTTAATCGATAGATTGCGTTGCAATTCAATGTCCTCTTCATTCAATATGTGGTCGGTGTAGGATAATATTTTCTGAGGTGTGATACATGAAACACGTCATATATCCTGACTAGCTCTACTGGTAATGCTATCTTGTAAGCTATATTTCCCACTTTCCTCAGTATCTCGAGTAGTCAATATATCTGGGACTTAGTGTGCCTCCTCTCAAGTACTTAAACATTCCTTGATGTGGTCTAAATTTCAAGAAAATTCTATCTCCCACATCAAACTCTAGGTTTCGTCTCCGGTTACCGACATAGCTTTTCTGACGACTCTAGGCAGCTATTAACCAATAGCTTTTCTGACGATTCTAGGCGGCTATTAACCAATCCCATATTAGTTTTAACTTTTTGCACATCTCTTCCATCTCTGGTAGCTAATTATCTTTCCAGATTCCTCTATTTCCAATTTTGATGTGAACCCTGCCCTAACCCATAGTATGAAACCCGACAAAGAGTGAAAAGAACCCCAAGAACCATTAAGGAATACGTTTGTCGAGATTTGACCCTTTGCCTAGAAAGAAAAGAACCAAGACTACAAGGAAGAAGCCACATTTAGTCCAAGAATTACCTAGAATCTAAGTGATAAGTTGAAGTAAAACGCCACAAGTATAAGACTTGATAAGTTTAAAGTATGAAAGAAATAATCTCTCAGAATATCATTAATAATCTGAAATCTCATGATGTTTACAAAATCTTGGATGAAAGTTACTTAAAATAGTCAAATCCTAGAAAAAGTAAGAAAGAAACTAACTAGCTATGAAAGAAAACTAACAAAAAATTAGAAACCTAAGGTTAGGGCAGCACACAAACTAAAGGTTTGACGGGTGTGGAGGGACACGCTCTAAAGGTGTGGTGTGTGACATCTAAAAGGTCTCCAAAAATCCTAAAATATCATATTACAAAGTGGTTTACAAGCTTACCAAGGATAAGGAACATGTGCCAGAAAAATAGGAAACTACTAGTAACTAACTTTTCTAGAAGATAAAGGATAATCCTTATACTTTAGCAACTTGTCAAATCCCTTTTTGTGATGGGAAACCTTCAGGAATCTTCAACATCCTCCAAGAAATCGTGCCCCATTCCAAGAAGAGTCATATTTAACTTTGTCTTTGACTCAAAAAATCAAGAACTTCAAGATAGTTAACTGATTGACCTCCAACTTGACTTGGACTTGCTTTGGGCCTTTCTGATCATGAAATTTGTTCAATAATAGGACTATTTAGAGGCTCTTTAAATCTCTTGGCCCTTGCCCTTGTAACTGGGCCTTTAGGAAGACTTAACGGGTCGTGAACAAGCTATCCATCGCCACTTTTTTTGGACTTAGACAAATTTTCAGCTTCTTGGGCCTCCTTTGTGGCATCACCTTTATCAAATTTCCTCCCAACCAATTGGTGATCTGCACTTTCTCCCATATAATTACCTCAAATGGAGCTATTTGTATTGATGCCCGATAACTTTTATTGTAAGCAAACTCCGCATAGGCTAAGTTATCTACATGTTTGTTCCCAAAATCCATGATACACGCTCGAAGCATGTCTTCCAGGATTTTGATGGTTCTTTCCGATTGACCATTGGTTTGCGGGTGAGATGTTGTACTAAAGATCAATTTAGTCCCCATCACCTCTTGGAATTTAGGCTAAAATCTGGATGTAAACCTTGGGTCTTGATTTGATACTATGCTTACAGGTATGCCATGTAATTTGACGATCTCCTCTATATATAATTCGGCAAACTTCTCTAGTGAATACTTGATATTGATAGCCATGAAAGATGCCACTTTAGTCATTTGGTCGACTACTACCCATACTACATTCTTATTACCACAAATTTTAGGTAATCCTGTAACAAAATTCATGGTAAATTCATTCCCATTTCAATTCGGCTAGGGATAATGGTTGGAGTAGTCCTCTTAGTTTTTTATGTTCAGCTTTCACCTTCTGACATGTCAAACATATAGACACATACCATGCAAACTCTCTCTTCATGTTATTCTACCAAAAATGTTGTTTAAGGTCATGATACATCTTATTGCTTCCTAGGTGGTTTGTATACCCGCTCTGATGAGTTTCATCCAAAATACTCTTCTTTAATTCGACGTTGTCGTGTATGCATATTCTATTTTTGAAGTGCATTACCCTTCTTGATCAATACAAAAGCTAGGTAACTTTCCAGATTTTATCTTCTCTTTTTGTCTTCGACTCTCTTCATCCAGTTCTTGAATTTTTTTTTTTTAATCTTCTGCCTCGAATTGGAGGTTATTTAGACATCTACTATCAAAATTACCTTCTTCCCTACTTTAGCCTCCGAAGACTTTATTTGCTCTAAGTCTTTCACTTGCTAAATTCGGAGCATTAGCAACTTTTCCTATCTACTTAAAGCACTTGCTACAATATTTGTTTTCCTTAGGGTGATAATTGATCGGGAATCTGTATTCCTCTAGGAATTCGATCCACTATCTTCGTCTCATGTTCAGATCCATTTGGGAGAATAAATACTTGAGGCTTTTATGATCTATATAAATTTCATACTCTGCCCCATATAGCTAGTGTGTCCATTTCTTCAGGGCAAATACGATAACCGCTAGTTCTAGGCCATGGGTAGGGTAATTCAACTTATGAGGTTTGCATTTTCGGGAAGCATAGACCACTACTCGACCTTCTTGCATCAAGAGAGCACCTAATCCTTCTCCAGAGGCATCTATGTAGAGCACATATTTCTTTCCTACCTCAGGAAGTACCAAAATAGGGTGAACATATTAATCTCTTCTCAACTCTTGATAATTTTGCTCACATCTTTCACTCCATTTAAATGTTATGTTCTTCCATGTCAACTTATTTAAGGGACTAGCAATTTTAGAGAAGYTTTGGATAAACCGCCAATAACATCCAGCCAATCCGAGAAAACTCTGAATCTYTATAAGAGTCTCGAGCCTCTTTCAATTTAACAAAGCCTCAACCTTAGATGGATCAACTGCAATTCCTTCTTGTGAGATTATGTGCCCTAAGAAGGAAACCTCACTCAGCCAGAACTGACACTTACTAAACTTAGCATATAATTGTTGCTCTCTTAACTTCTGTAGTACAAGTCTTAAGTATTCCCCATGCTCTTCCAAAGTTATAGAGTAAATCAATATATCATATATAAAGAAAACTACGAGATTATCCAGGAAAGGTTGGAATATCCTATRCATCAGATCCATAAAAATCATCGGTGTATTCGTAAGTCCAAGTGGCATCACTATGAACTCGAAGTGTCCATACCTAGTATTGAAGGCAGTTCTTGGAATATCTTCCTCTCGGATCCTAACTTGATAGTTTTCTTGCCTCAAATCCGACTTCCTCATGCTTTGTCAACTATCTCAGATCCCTTGATAGTCTTCTTCTCATGCTTTTTACTTGATCAATCCCTTCATGTTTTGTCTCTAATTTATCTCATGCTTCCTTAGCAATTTAATAGGTAGTAATCACTTGTATTTGTTTTAGAGTAATAGCATTAAATATAGCATGCAGTGTTTTAGAGTTTCAATTAACTTTATCAAGTTCATCATTATCCCATTCAGGTACTAATTTAAAAAGTAGTACTATCATCCTTAGTGATTAAAGGGGGACTATAACCTGTAACTACAGAATCCCAAATACGTTCATCTAAAGCTTTTAAGAAAGTCCTCATTCTAGCTTTTCACATTGGATAATTAGTTCCATTTAATAAGAGAGGTCTATCAATAGAACCTCCTTCATGAAAATCAAAAAAACCATCCATAATAACAAAAACAATAGTGTCAATGTGTGCAYATAGAAATGTATGTGTTCACAATCAGAGAGAAACAGGACGTATGATAAATCAATCCAAAAGAATATCAAGATACACTTAGAAGCCACAAAAAAGGATATTATAATCTCCTAATTTATGATCAATTCATTCAATATTTCCAGTGATATCATGCACCTTTCTGTTCTAGTTATAAGGAAAAAGGTTCAGCTAGTTGGATCCATCATATTCTTAAAATAAACAACCCGCACACACATAGCTATATGCTTATTTTTCCATCTAGGTTTTTCTAACAATTCCATCTCCACATATTTATCATCTAAAGATATATCTTTCATTACAATAGTTATATGACAAGTAGATTTTTTTATCGGATAACTATGCCCCTGAGGCCTAGGTTTTAATCTCTTGATGTTAGTACCCTTGTGACTTCGGCTAAACAATTAACATTATTCAGATTAATATAATGCAAGAATAACCCGCTCTGATTCCAATTGAAGGTGTTGATTAGTACTTTTAGTGAGTTACTTTATAAGACTAAGAATCACCCATTGGATATAAATATATCACCACAATAAAGATGATAGAGACACGATTTAACATGGTTCGACATAAATTCCTACATCCATCAGACCACGTCCAGACATCAACATAAATTCACTAAATCAAATAATGTTCAATGGGCATATATCAATCATTCATAATAAAGTAAAAACTCTTTTTCACTATATCGAATCTTGTAGCCGTTGAATTGATTTCATGAGCTGTTGACTTCAATTGGCAGAACTCCCTTTTGTCGGTTGTCATGGAAAATCTGTCCAGCTCTAATTTTTGAATCCCTCAGAAAATCTGTTCTTTGTAAACTCTAGTTCAATGAACAACAAGGCAGAAGCCAAGCATGCAACAATAATCAATATAGAATAAATATTACTCAATATTAATCTATGAACAAATACAATTAATATCACACTCATAGCTTGATGTTCTTCTCTCCATGTTTGTTAAAGAAACTCCAGACTAATGTGCTAAGTTATATAAGTAATCTTGCAGGAATCAAAATAATTGAATAAGAGTAAATCAATAATCAAATTTCTAAAAGGATTGGAAATCCTTATCTAAAAAGATAATTATGATAACTTATCTTAAATGTAACTCAAGTTATATATTTAAAATATAAAACACGTTGCATTATAAATTGATGTAACTTTAAGATCATGATATTCAGTCATAATGTATTAATGAATTCAAAATTCAAATATTCCCATGAGAACCAAAATTTATGTACTTACAAGGTGAAATATGGGTTATTACAAGCTCTACATTTACAAAAGATGAATGGATCAAGATTMATGAAGCTATGATTGCCGCGACAAATAAAGATTATGGTGTAGAAAGGTTAAAAGGGAAGTATAATCATTTATGCACTCCACACCGATATTTCTCAGATCTTTTGGGACACATCAGTGTGTAACGGGATTCTATTACCAACAAAGTTGAAGCCACCGAGGAAATTTGGCAACACTTTTACATGGTACGTACTTTAATGAGTTATGAATTTTGCTAAATTTTATATAATAGTATGACAATTTAAATTCTTTTTACTTCCGTAGATGAACAAGAAGGAGTACACGATGTTCAAAAAGGAAGGATGCAGGCATTATGTGACACTTAGAGAGGTATTTAGTGAGACCACAACTATTAGAGGACTAGGGACGGCCTCTACTAAGCCTCCACCTACGTCAAACGAAGAACAACAAATGGAGGATGATTTTCTAAATAAGGGAGTGCATGTCCATGTTGAAGATGATTATAAAGTCAATGAGGTTGCATATACTTGCCATTATAATGAAATTGGTACAAGTGGTGAACATCGATGTGTAAAATTAGTAAAGTTGATAAACTTGAGGCTTGTATGGAGTAGCGGTCATCTTTAGTTAGTTCAACAAATGAAGAATCTGAACTTAGGAGACTCTACTTAAAAGAGAAGCTTCGATAATTTCAAGGTACATCATCTAATTGTGAAGCGACTAGTCAGAATCCATATTTTCCAGCAATTTGTTTATATATATCTTAAACAATATGGAAGATGTGTCTAATGAGGTTTACATGTTGCATTGTGGGCACCAACATCRAGACAAACTTCTTTTCGTGGGAGGAAAATAAATGTAACACAAAATGTGATGTTGGCATGTGATTTTGATATGAGATTCACATTTGTGTATATTGGGTGTGAAGGTACTATTAATGATTCGAGAGTATTCATTAATTCAGTCACAGGAAATTCAAACAACATTCAAATGCCACAAGGAGGCATGTCTTTTTGTATTGTAAATAATTTGATTTAATATTTTCAAGTATTACAATGTCTAAAACGTAATTTCTTTGACAAATCAATTTTACCTTGTCAATTCTATCTATCYGAACGTGCCTGGATTCCCTACCCCTTATCGAGAGCGAAGATGCCATTTRTTTGATTATGCAAGCGAGGAAGAYTGCGTGCGGAGGAAGAATTGTTCTTTGTTCGTAACATATAAAGGCAAGATTTCCTAATTTGAAATTGATTACCAATTATCCCCTTAAGAGGCGATGACAAATCCCTAGTGCATGTTATGCCATTCATAACTTTATCTGATAAGAGCATGCCTTAGATAGGTTGTTCATTTAATATTCTATAGAGCATATGATATTTGAAGGTGCGCTAAAGTCACGTCAAGAACTAGATGTCATACCTTTTGATGCTAGTTAGACAACTCGAATGGGATAAGTTAGAGATCAAATTACTATCCAAATGTGGAATGACTACTCAAGGGATAGATGATTTTATGAATTAACCTTCATTTTATGTACATTATATTACGAACATTATCTCACTTGCTATTAACGTATTATTCTTCTAGAACTTACAAAGAACTATTTATTGGAAAGTATATATTTTTTTCATTAACAATTAATTGTGTAACAGTGTGAGTATATAAATTTTTGAAGTAACAACATATTTATGCAAGATCATCAACTTCAAAATGTATAAATTTATTGTACAATAAGAAYGAAATCAACAATAAAATTTATTGTATAAAATATTACAAAATAATTTTCTAAAACATCCCAAGAAAATAAGTTTTTCAGTTTTCTATTTTCAAAAATAGTTTTTCAAAATAAGAGAAAGAACACATCCTAAAAAATTCACAGCATATTCAAAATTAAAACCTCAAAATGAAATCAAAACTTAAAACATTAAAGAGAACGCATCCTTAGTTACTTAACAAATTAATATAAACTTGAAGAGAGTAGATATAAAATAGGCATATAAATTAGATAGTTGAGTCCAAATCCAACAAAATCAACATATACATATCCAATGGAAGAGGAAAAACAAATTCTAGAGAGAGAAAATTAAAACATGAGGCAAATATTAAGGATAAAAGGTTTAACTAATTTTTAAACCCCTACTCTACTACAACCAAGGAAAATAAGAATGAAAGTGGGTAACCGGTTGAGTTTACAGTTGAACAAGCCCGGCCCAGCTCGGGCCAATTGATCGTCTTAACCTCATTTTGCAAATTGGGTTGAGAGGGTTCTAAAAATATTTGCCTTGGATTGCAACAAGTTGAATCTTAAAGCAAACTCTTCCACTAGTAATTATCCGCATTATTGTTTTACCATTACCATCTTGATCTCCTCATTTGATTTCGACATCATTCATACACAGCAGTGTGGGTGTTTTTATTTGTATTTTGAGAGAGACATGGAGAAGATGAATGTGGCGTTTGAGAAGATGAAAATGCTAGTTGGAATGGAAGTTGACGAGGAATCTGTTGCAGTTCAAAATGAAGATTCTTCTTCCTCTTTTGCTTTCATGGATGATATCAATCGCAATTGCACTTTGTCAACTAAACAGGTATTCTMGCTTTCGATTGTTATTTTCACAGATTTTTCATGAAATTCAAGCTTTGTAATTCTTTTTCCGTTTCGGGAGCTGGGTTTTCTGATTGGGAGCGAGTTGCTGATGGTGATGGGATAATTCTGCAGTACAATCTCAATTGTTGTACTACATTGTGCAGACCCCTTTGTACTAATCATCATATTACAGTGACAATGAAGTTGATGAACTGATACCTCTATAAAAATGATCAAATACTGCATTCTTGTTTAGGTGAGTGATTCTTGTTAGTAGAAGATAATTCATCTGATTTGATGGCAAGAAGCTAATTGCTGTGCGCAAAGAAGAAGATCGAGTTGAAGGAGGCAAATTATACCCAAAAAAGAATAAAAAAGGAAAAATATGAAGGTTGAGTTAAAGGAAGGAAATATTTGCTGTGGATTCTCAATCTTCAAACGCCCTGTAATTTGAAGATATGACTCTGTTTAGTGGTGGTATACAATGATATTGCTCAACGAAAGTAAAAGCCATATCAAATTTCTGACTTTGTCAAAGTACCTAAATTGCCAAAACTAGGAAATTTGTCCTACAATTTTCGCTATTCAATGTGCTAAGCTCAGTTTTCACTTCCATATTCTAATGGGTAAAGAACCAGAAGTAATTCAAAGATTAATAGAATTATTGGCCTTTTCTAGAAATTGCTTTTTATCTCATTCCATACAGATATACAAGAAAACATTATACCTTGACAAGTCATATCCAATCTCTTAGGTTTCTTTTGTACCCTATTATATTGGTGTTGCCTCTTTGTGTCTACTTAGATATCAATTATAAGCATAAAATAATTTCAAGTTGACGGAGACTAACATGAATTGGCAATCCTTACTACATAATATGTGGCATCTCCTTGTTATACCAGAACAATATACCTTAGGACAACTTCTCAAGTCTTCATTTACTATATTTAACAGATAAAYTAGATGAACTTGTAGACAACATCTTCTCTACTTCATGATCTCGATGGCTATTCCTGCAATCAGTAAGACGCTGACTTTTATATTGTAAAAGTGCGAAGTCATGCCTATAATGTCAGGAGTAGTCCATTGTTTGTCCAGCATGTATCTGAGAGTTCCRGAGATGACCTAAAAGCTCTGGACACACTGTCAGCATGTTGAGGCACATGTTTTGTCTAACAGGTGTCTGGCACTGGTAGAGCTTCTAAAGAGGGAGTTGGTGCTCTCAACGTTTATTCCAGTGGTTCTATCCCTTTGGCAATTAAATAAAGTCCTACTTGGAATAGCCGTAGACCATGATACAGAAAATAGTACTGTCAACAGATTTATCTTATAAATCTAGAGAAGAATATTTCAGGAGTTATCGTTTGTCGTAAGATAAGGGTTGTTTTAGAAAGCAGCACCGTTAATAATTGCCAGTTTCAATTAGTAGAAGTTTTAGCTTCAAGTAAATCTTCTTCCTTCTGTTGACCCAATATTTCTAACAATTTCACTTGGCCTGATGATTCATAGAAGTTCATTGTATCTAATGCATGTTTGTGTCTCRGTACTCCTATGGCGTGTTTTCTTTTTCTTTCTTCATTATAATTGCGGTTGTACCTCTTTTTTTGCAGATTCTATAATGCAGATGGAAAATTCATGGCCTTCTATTGATTTTCTAACAAATTGTTTTGTCTTTCTCATTGATAACAGAGGCTTTATGGCTTTGTCATATGCTTGGCTGCTGGAATAGCTTGTACACTTTTGGTATGTCACAGCTTTTAATAAGTTTCCTTGTCTGCACTTGCTTTTCCTCCTGGAATTCTTTATGCTTTTCTACTAGGATTGATGGTAGTAAGTGCAGATTCCTTTTCCTGAAAGTTATTAGTTTGATATACTCCATCTACTGACCTTGTGTCAAACATCAGAGAACTGAAAATTGAAACTAACGGGCTGTGTAAATTTAGGAGGTTTTGACTTCACCAGCTACTTAGAGAGGAACTGATAGCAATAAAATGGAGCACTTTTGATATCCGTAAATTTTGTTAAGTTACGTTTTGGGGCAGGGGCTTTACTACTTGAGGGTGGCTGGTGTCAAATCTCCATACTGGAATATCCTATTATTTTTATTCTTCTCTTCTAGATGATATGGGTATATTTGCTTACGCTACCTGATTAGGGTGATGTGATTGGAGTACTTGGAACTTTAACTTGAAAGATGGTTGTTTTATGGAAGTTAGTAATTACGTAGGTGTCTCCAAAAAGACTTGTGTGCGTGTGTCTTTGCATGATTTGCAGTTCCATGTGTTGCAGTGATTCTTCTTCTTCCCTACGACATGGAACAATAGTTTTGGTATTTCATATTTGGTTACTGTATATATCCTTATCAATGTTGAACATCTGGACTCTAATACATCTTGTGTTAAAAGTTTGGTCATCAGTTGGTTGGACTTCAAAGGAATGAGAAGTTACAGATCAAATAATCATATTCAAGGCTATTATGAAAAGAAATTACATTATAAATATTCTAGTTTCTCCAGGTTCATCTCTTGCTCTGTTAAGGATGGATTTAGTTCTCTTGTTTTCAGCTTCTTACAGTTGGGAATGATGAATATTAGATTTTGTGTTCTCAGCTTATTATTTTTGAATTAATCAAGTCCGTATAACCAAAATTAAGAAGAAAAGCATATAAAAGAGCAGCTGCAAAATTTTTAAGTGTTTGCTGTTATGTTGTAAAAGTTGTCTATATCTCCTTGGTCCCTCCTCAAAGTTAAATCAGAATGTTTCTTGATCTGGTTTTTGGTTGCATATTCCTAAGACCGAAGGATGTAGAATAACATATCAAACTTTAACTACACTGGCTGATTAGAATTTCCGTTTCCTTCAATTTAGTATGTGAATATCAAAACTGAAAGGACACAAAAATTTTTGAGAAATTTCAATAAGGCTCTCTGAGGAGGCATACAAGTACCTAGTCACGTTGTGTTTCGTATGATGAGAAGTATTCTTGATAATTTCATCTTTTGAGTTTCAGTTCACTTAAGCATATCTAAACTCTTAGACATCATTTCACGAAGAAACTGAAAATATTAGGAGATCAWACTATTGTAAATRATGACAGGTACGGAACTAACATTCTCTACTTTGTTGTGCAGTCAATGCTTGTATTCTTCAACCCGGTCAAATTTGGAATAACATTCTCATTTGGCAATTTGCTTGCTCTTGGAAGGTAAATTACAGTTTGCTTAACATTAGGCCGTTGTCATTTTTGTGATTTTAATGATGATTTTGATTTTAAAACTATATAGAGTTGATAAATTATCCGTAATAACATGATCATTGTTGGTTCATCACCAGATTTATTTTTAAAAAATTATTCAACTTTATGATTTTATGTTTTCTAGTGGTTCAATTATGTAAACTAAGTTGCTTTGGCAGGATTATTAGTATTTATCATAGTGAACCCAGCTGTTTGTTTTTAGTTCTTTCATCTATGATTCAAATGCCTATGCATTTTAAAACCCTCTTGGATCATGTCACTATCTTCTTTGTTTCTCTTTTCTTCTTGATTAATGTACACAATGTCTGCTATCTACATAGCAATTCTTGCTCTTAAAGAATTAATTCTTTGTGGAGTTAGAAGAGCTAACTTACAGAGGAATATATTGTTTCTCATTTTCCTATGGTTTCCATCTCTTTTGGCTGTACGGAAGGTGATATATTTCATAGAACTTAACATGATTGACAGCATTTGCTGAGAGGGATTTCATTTTGAAGAACACGTCTCTCAATATTAAGAAAGGARAAGGGAAAAGAAATGCCCTCAATACCTTGCCAATATTTTAAATAGCTTTGTCATAACTATTTGATGTACTTTAATTACACTGATTGATTGACGCTGAACTTTTTCCCCTTGAACTATTGATTTTATACCATTTCAGCCCTTAAAACTTATGAATGAAAGCTCCATCTGGTAATAAGTTCTTTCTGTAACTCTCAACTATGTCTCCATATTTTGTACCAATTCTTGAGCAACTGACAAGATAATTGTGATGGTTTAACATTATGGCTYTCAATAGCTATAAAACAATTTGCTAATATATTGGATTACAGTATACTTGATTTCTTTCCACTTGATTAAGATAAAGGAAAGAAAGTATCTTTTCATATTCGATTCATAAGTTTATGATCTCAACACTGGGTGATGGAACTGTCAAGAGGAATGATCATCTTTGTTTAAACCACTGATTTTTGCAAGATGAGCTTCAGAAAATCGTATAATATTTTATATTAGTTCACCTTTCTCCGTGCTTTTCATCTAATTTCACGCTTATAGTCTCTGGATTCCTAATTTGAAGCTCTTTCTCAAAAATGGCATACAATTTTGTTTTGGGGACTTAGTAACTTTTTAAAAGTAAACAAGTCATGATGCCACTTATAGAATATTTTATGTTTAATCCATCTCTTCCGCTGCTAATTTTGGTTCTTTTGTATGGCAGCACAGCATTTCTTATAGGTCCCAAAAGACAAGTAACAATGATGCTTGATCCTGTCAGGATTTATGCAACAGCTATATATCTTGCCAGCATTATAATAGCTCTGTTTTGCGCTCTATATGTAAGTTACTTCGTACATTTCCTTTCAGTCGATTTAGGTTTCAAAGGAATAATATGTTTGATATTGCTAAATGCTTTCAATAGGTAAGGAACAAGCTATTGACACTCCTAGCGATTATGCTAGAGTTTGGTGCACTTGTTTGGTAAGTCAAAGATTTTCAAGATATTTTTTATTTAAATGAGTGGGAAAAAGAACTATCTAGGCTTACTGATGAATAAAGTCATGCCTGGAATATTGATGTTCAAGAAGTTAGTCTTTCAAAACAACAGAAAATAAGGTTCCCTGTCATTGCAGATAAAGGATTACTAACACTCGCTATATCACTAGAAAACTACAATTGAACGTTTTCATCAATTGGTTCTTAGAAAGATTTAACTAAATAATCACAATTCTTGTTGGTTATCCAAATTTATTCTGTTTCTACCTGCTCTTGATTGGTATTATCTGCCAAAAAAAGTTATGGCCCTTCACTTATTGCTCTCCTAAACAGTAGCTATGGCAAAATATGATATCAACTATTTTCATATAATCAGCAATCTTGTCTTCTGTATCTCTTGCATTTTAAAAAGTTATGGGATTTTGCTGGTAAAATCACTCTATACCTTGAGCTTCGGGTGCTAAATCTCAATTATACATCTTCTGTCTCTAATGAAGGAAAAAGGATCACCTTAATAGATTTATCTAATAAAGACCAGAAAATAGTTGTTTTGGATAAAATAATTTCCCTACCTCGACAAGGATTCCAAGTTGAGACTAAAACCGAATAAAAACTGAATGCGAACTATTGGACTATTATTGACATGGGTGCATGAATTTAAGAAATAGTGAGAATTCTTGATCTCTCTCAATTCGAAAATCCAGAATTTGCATTCATGTCCTTGCATTGATTTATCCCTCCTAAATTGCATTAATTTATCCTAAAGATTGAATTTCAATTGGAATTTGGTTATTCACCATGTACGAGGATCCCCGCTAAGCATCCATGGCTGAATGGTTAAAGTGCCCAACTCGTAATTGGCGAATTAAAAGCGAACTCTATTGTAATTATAAGTAGGGAGAACGAAACAATACAATTCTTAGCAGGTAATTACTCAAATGCGGATGCTTTCGTAGCTCTCGCGCAAAGTTGTCAACTGATTGATAAATTCTAAAAAGCGATATACTAGCTAAACACAATCAGTTCTCTCCCTTCTTATCATTTGTCTWTGGTAAATCAATGACTTTAGTGGCACATTGGATTGTGATATCTTTGTTTTCATGTGCTTCTGAAATACAGATTCTGATTACCAAGACTCACACTTAGATTAACTTCTTGAAATGCTTTAGTTAGGTAATTACATAATATGAATATGTAATTTAATCCTACTTTTACATCCTCGAATCTAGATCTTTGTCTTTGATCTTTTAAGTATTTTAGACATTTTTATCCAACACATTTTCGATAGSTCTTGAAAGAATTTAAAGAATTCTCTTTTGCAATTTTGAATTTTCTGGAAACCTGGAAACGGTGGAATTTAACCTAATATTGTGCTTATATAACTTGGAAAGGAAGGAATGATCTCATTTAGCCTTGCTGCTTGTTTGTTAGCTACTACAAGTTTGCTCTATGATGGGGGAAAGTTTTGCATTTTGTCTGATTATGTCAAGGGAGTTTAAGAAGTCTTTAAAGAATGGATACACTTTCTATATTTACTTCGTTAATGGAATATTTAACAGATTTGTGGAGCAAGGAGTCCCAGTAACACTTTAATAAATCTCGATGGATCCAAGTAATACTTTCTAAAACTTCACAGGTTCTAAATGATTTTTATCTGGAACATTAACATCAACGCTTCTGCTGTGGTTTCATCTCCCATTTGATAAGATTGAATATATTTTCGGTTTCTCAAATGTTTCTAGGGCTATTACACATCCCACAAGTAGGGTTTTTCCTTTGATATATTTATTTGTTTCCATTTTTAAGGCCATTTTCCCAAAAGCTTGATTAAAATSCCCAAAGCTTTTATTTACCCTTTCTTTAACCAATTCAAATTCTTGATTCCATCATCTGGGATATTTATATTCAAGCAGCACAAAGCAAATATATAGAAATCTGCTTTACATGTATAATCTCTATTAAGATCTTACATTGGTTATGCAATATCAATCTAGACATGGTTTATCAATTAATTTTTCAGCCACCATGTAAAAACTCTTTCTATTGATTGAATTTATGCTCTTCATTAGCGCCTTCTTAGAGAAAGTACAGTATCTATGTAACTTTTGAATTCCTTCTGTTTCTGACTTAGGAGAACTAGAAAAGGGTATAGTAATCTAGGGTGTTGGTTGTTTTAGTAAAGGATATACTTCTACAAAATTCTCAGAATCACATATTACTTCCAACAAGTATCATAAAATGTCAGGAATATTTTGGTGATTGCCTTCTTTGCTCAATATCACATAATGTTTTTGCAGTATAATTTATTTCATTTTTTTACTCAAATTACATATGTCTCATTGTTTTATTAAATGTATTGCCTTTAACTTACTATATTACCATCGCAGAAGTATATGTAGTTGGAAACACAAACACTTAAACGTGTTGCTTATTTAAGGTGTTTAGTTCTTTTATATGCTTGGTTTGACAGCGTTGTGGAAAACTCCTGTTGCATTTGTTTCCTATACCTCTATGATATGTCTTTTCTTTTGATTTTATTTACAGGTATAGTTTGAGTTATATCCCCTTTGCAAGGTCTATGGTATCCAAGGTCATGGTTGCTTGTTTTGACACTGAATTTTAATGGTCGCAATTACTGAGACTTCTGATATCTGGACTCAGGTTGGTATCYACYGCTTCTATTACATCTCAAGGATATCTAATTTGGAATAAATATGTCCTTCACTGGTCGTTCCATGTTGTCTATAGTTAGCTCTTTTTCCAGGTATATATCTGGGCTATATTTTCTATGTTTTCTAATTCCATATGTTCTTAGCTGCTTCTACAGCAGTTGAAGATACAGATCATATAGCTTAGATTTTCTCTGGTTATTTTTTTGCTGTTGTGGATGGAACTTTTCATTACCTTAAAACGTGAAGTTTAGACACATAAAATTTGCATAACTTTTTAAACAAAAAATAGGAAAAAGGAAAAAAAATGAAAATAGATGGAAGTTACAAGAACTCTTTATATAACATAACTGCCAAATAAACAAAATATCCCTTGAAAAAAAAACTGCAATTGATAGAAAGCTCCAAATTAGTGTACTTATGAACTGACTTCCAAGAAGCCAGACAAGTCCTCAAGTCTTCTATAATCTCTGCATACGTCATGATAATTCCTTGGTACATGGAAAGTTCTGCTACGTCTTTCTTCCAATGTGATAAACACAAAATTAGATCAAGTAACCATGTGAAAACCAAATGGTGAACTGAATAATTGAGAAGATACAATATTGTTTGGATTACTTTTGCAGTCCATCCTTTGTAAGCAATGATAAATTCATTGGTAGCATCATAGCAGATCTTTATTCTTCATTGATGGTCCCTTTTATTTTTGGTCAGTATGGCAGAATCTCTTTTCGATGAAATGGTGTTTGGAGTGCAGAGATCTATCTCTTCCAAATCAACTTCACAGATTCTGTAGAGTCAGTCAATCTGGTCCAAAATTTTGAACTTCTTACATGATAACCAGAAAAGGAAGATTTGCACATTGAGTGAAGATTTTGTTTGATCTAATGAATGTGGTATAAAGCTTCTTTATTTTCATCTAAATCTTACTGATTGTCGATGAAATCTACAATTTTTTTTTCTCTTAGAATCAAAGGCTGTTAATGAATAGTAGGTATATCTTGATGCTACTGTGATTTTCGTAGTTTGGAATCTTTCATGTTCTCTTTTTTCTTTTCAAAAGCTTATTTATTATAAACAGAATTGTGCTGAAATTCTTTTATCTTAGTTATCCCTGACTTTAAGTATGTTATAAGGTCTAAATAATTAGAATCTGACACTGCTAGTTTAGGAATGAGGGACGCTTTCTGACACATGTTTTGATCTAGTATTGAACTGGGAGTCCTGAATCACTGGGACTACCTTCGCTAAGGTGCCAGTATTGGCTGCTGTCAACTTCTTATTCGTTCAAGGCGCTCGTCCTGTGGAAAGAAGTTATGTTAAGAGGGTGCAAAATCAATGATGTTAATTGAGAAGTTCAGTGGCAAAAAGAAGGGAAAGGAGCCGTTTCTAAGCTACTTCCTAGGAGACGTGAGTTCTAATTATGAAATTTTCAGTGCCCAGGAGACGAAGATTGAACTGACTCTCCTAGCTGTGCCTACAAGGCAAAGGCTTTATATCCAACGCTTTCATATATTTGCCGTATTACGGGTAGCTTATGTGAATATGACAAAATGAATTGCTAATCACTTATTTCCTTCATTCTCACTAATAGTTATTTAATTTTAGATTCTTCATTCCTAAGCAGTGTTTGATTTATCAAGCTTTTGGAAAGTGATTGGAAAGGAAGGTATTCCTTACCACTATTCATTTGTCCCCATTTGATTAAAATTAAAGTTTGAAGTAAGAAAAAATAATTCAAATTCACTTTTTATGTTAAAATAACATCACTTAAATTTATATAAGAAATTAAAAATCACTTATGCTTCGTTGATTGATGGGAATGTAAAAATTGTACTCAAATTGTGATTATTCACAATTAAAATCTAAGGAATTAAAWTTTTTTTAAAGATTCATAAAGATTGTTCGAATTACTCTCTTCTAGAGGGATCATCTAGAAAGCGATCTTGTTTGGAGGGCAGATGGATGTAAATGAGAAGGGAATTTGTATTTGCATTAAAATATTCGTATTAAGTGTTAAATAGAATTATCATAATTTAGCATTTTAAAGTATTGATAATTTCATAGAAAGGGAAGCAATATATGAAGAAGAATTTGATCATATTCCAAACAATTGAATATAGGGTCAAGTCATGATTATAAGCGGATGAAAACAAAACGAACAGAGTTAGAAGTATCACATGTCTCCAAATAGGAGATATATTCACCAGGAAGTTGATCAAATGTAATATTTAAAATTAATCCATCTTAAAAAATTGCAATATTTCATCATCTATAATTAAATATTAATGCAACACAAATTTCTCTAAGACTAACTATAAGTCCAACTTCAAGTGAAAGAATATTATAAATAGTACTTAAAATTATTTTAGGTTTAAAACATGCAGAAATCTAGCACAAAGGGCATTTTAATCTTCTTAAACAGCTTTTACATTTTTTTTTTTAAAGAACATCAATAAGCTTTTTCAATTGCTTTTTCTTGAGCAAACAAGAACAGCTCTTGGCGCCCCCACCCACGCCCCCAAAAAAAAACAAAAAAAATTTTATCTAGAAATCACATTTTTAAGTAGCTTGTAAAAAAACACCAGTAATGGAGAAAATTGTGGAAGTGGAAGACCTCTAATGAGAGGGAATATAATACGCTCAAGAAAAATATTGATTGCTTGAAGTCATCGGAAAATAAGGAAAAAATGTTTAATTTTTAATTTTTAATGATTTTTCATTAAAATGATACTTAACTGTTTATTTGTTTATTATTATTATTATTTATATGTATGCTTAGGTTAAATATTTCGGGTTTAATTAATTTGTTAATTAAATATTTAATGTTTATTATTTTTTTAGTTCGTGTTTTATTCAGTAGCAATTTTAAATTTATATTATATTATTGTATTGATTAAAATGCTAAATGATTTTTGTTTTTTTATCCATTTTATATATATAATGTTTATTTTCATTTATAAAATATTTATTGTTTATTTACTTTGTCAATTAGTACATTAATATTTTCATTTTGTAAATATTATGAATTCAATAATTATAATTGTATAAATTAATATTTTACTTACATCCACGAATAGCGGATAAAGGTAAACATCTGGTGGATATTTTGGAGACTTGTCGTTTTGCAATAAGTATGGAGGTCCATTGCAGGGGCATCAGGTGAATGCTTCATCGAGATGTCATCTTTCTTAAATGGGAGACGTTTCACTGGACACATACATTGATGAGGTGAATTCGAAGACTAGAAGTCTGATTTATAGGACAATCAACACCCCTGGTGCTGATTTCCCTATCGAGGATTCGGGCGAGAGTGAGAGTGATGGTGATAGTTTTGAGATGTTAGCTCTACTCCCGCATAGGCAGCTCAAGGTAAGAGTAGTATACCCAGCTTCATCGCACCATTGTGAGGGGTCCAAATGGAGGTCGTACTAGTATACGCATAGAAGATATTCTGCCCTAGCACGTAGATTGTCCAGTTGCTAGCTACTAGAGTCGGTCGAGAGGTAATGCGACATTTTGTAGTGGAGCAACATATATAGTACATACTGGACCAACTAGGAGTATGCCCCAGAATGATAGTCGGAGTTCGGAGTATGGTGATCGTCAGTAATGTTCAGAGATCGGGTTAGGGTGATGGTCAGGGTTTGGGTTGGGGAGATAATTAGGGTTCAGATCATGGTTTTGATAAGATATTGAGCCATGGCACCATTCACATGGGCAGGAGTTGGAACAAAGGGATGAGGAGATGGCTCATTTCGATAATTATGCACAAAACTATGACTAAACATATGAGTGGATGTTGCAAGAATCCGTGCCAGGAGGCCTGGTAGAATTTAGTCTTTTGCTAGGTTTTAGTGTACATGTTGCAATAGCAGTCTAGGCAGGTAACAAGCGAGGACCTTTGGTGTATCACTCTCAATGTAATACAAATTTAGTGTTCTCTCTTTATCTCTTTAAGACTTTTGTACATTTCAAAGAGTTTCCAGTAACGCTTCAAAAGAGAGTAAAAGAAATTTCATCCAAATCCTTATTGGAAAGATTTCAGACTTAACATAAAAGAGTTTCAAACGTCTAAACTGTCAGCCCAAACTGCCCTTCGAAAGGAAGTACAAGAGACCTTCGGACGGCTGATGTTACATCAACCAAGGCCTCATTGGAAGGACTTAAGACTTAACAATAGTAAGTTCCGGACGACCAAGATTTGTACAAATCTGAGATTGAACCAGGTTGAGAAGCAATTCTTGGAACCTTTAGACAGCTGAGTTCCAGCCTTGTACTGTCTGTACCTCAACTGAAGGACTTTGAAGTTACAAAATATGCAATTATGACATCAATTTAACAATACGAGTTCGAAGTGTGAAAACACTTTATATTCATTTGTATTGAAACCTCAAAGGCACTAAATACTTTAGTTAGTTAAGCACCTAAAGTTTTGCACAAGGATAAACCTTTAAACACATCTCAAAAATAATTTTGTAAAGTTTTATGCAAGGATTCAAAAGTTAAAGCAATGAAACACAAATCTAAATCTAAGTATATGAAAAATAAAATTAAAACTCTAAGTACTTAGAGTATAACCTGCAGATAACTTAAATCCCTTCTTAAAATGAGCTGAATTGCTTCATTCGATAGTCAATAGAGATTTTGGTTCCAAATAGGCTTGTCAAGTGTTCCTATAATGATTTATATGCAATGTAAGTACAAATCATTATCAAAATCCATAGAATATTATCATGGCATTTACATATTTCTTCAAATATTTAAATTTGTTTTACAAATCCCTATTTCTCTTATTTTTTTTTTAATTTCATCACACATGTCTATGAGTAAGGACTAAGCATTTTGATACGATAATTCCTCTTTGTTTCTAGCCTCTCTGTTAACTCCATGCTTCCTACAATTCGAATATGAAGGCGTAAGAAGGTTCTGTCCACACCTAACACTAATAATCTTAATTAATTATTTATTATTTTACTCTTCAATCCCATCCAAAACTAGATATTACCATATATGACCCAATTTGACTAGGGTATTACAATATTCTTTTAGGTGATATTGTAATCCAATAAAGTTATGAATTTATCAATAATTTGAAAATAGGAAATAAAAGAAAATCATTTATTCTGGATATTCGATTTGAGTCATAGTTATGACTGGAAGGACGAGAATCTTATCATATACATAAATTACAAATTTTAGAATAATCTTATCCAATTTAAATAAGAAAATTTCTCCACATAGGTGGGTAGGTAGAGAATACCTAGGGGCGCGAGACAACTCTCTAAGGAACTCGGGAAAATAGCCCCATAACTTCAGGAGAAGGGGTGCCTCCTCACAAAGGGGGTCGTAGTAACCAGGCCTGGGCGACTGTTTACCAAAACACAGGTCTTCGCAAAGTCGTAAGACCATGTATGGGGTCTGACGCCTGCCCAGTGTCGAAAGGTCAAGGAAGCCTGATGACAAGGTAGTCGGCGACCGAACCCCCAGTGAACGGCGACCGTAACTATAATGGTCCTAAGTAGCGAAATTCCATTCTACCTCATGAAWYGAAAAGGAGCCAAAGAGAAAAGAAATGAAATCCCACCATTTTTCTTTTAGCTTTAGATTTTAAAGAAAGGCYTGCTCAATAAGAGAATGGTGTCTTTCTGGAATAGTCAATCCCYAGAACAAGACAATATTAGGGCTTGCTTTTTTCACAKGATTTACTTTCTCGAAATTATGATTGTTGTTGTTTATTTTGTATCAGAGATTTGGCATAGGATTTTTGATAATTGCGAGAAGTTTTAATTTTAAATTAGGATAATTTTGGATTACCATTACTTAATTGGTTATAGTTATTGTAGAAAAAGGTCGTTTAGGTCAAATTTATTTCAAAATACAAGATTTGTAGATCTCATGCTTCCTATGGTATTTCAACTGTGGATATTATGAAAAAGCACACACCCTTAAAGAAAAGGAAGCAAATCTACCAAACAGCCCTTTATTGTAAGAAATATAATGAAAGGTATCAATTGTGGGTACTAACAAAAACATAAGTATCATGAAAGCTCCGAGTGCTTGCCTAGATTTGCCCCTATCATATCACTAATCCATCCTAACATCATTAGCCATAATAGGTTTCCAGTACTTAATTAATCAAATAATTATGACATTAAAATCATCACCTTTCGATGCAGCTACTTTTTACCTATGTTTGCATGTTAAATGCGACTTTGCAGCTATCTTTTTACCTATGTTTACATGTTAAATGCGACTTTGAAAGCAATTTAATTATTCATTTGCTTTTGTTGCATTGCTCATATTGGCTAATTAATTGTATTGAAATATCCCGTGATAAAAGTTTTATAAAAGTATACTTTTTGTATCTTATAGATACTATTAGTTTACAAAATAGACAAGAATATATATATATATGTAAAAATATAAAGAAATGAGAAAGTTTGGTTTGGAAGTCATGTACAAAAGTCACTGTCTTAAAGACGTGAAAATCTCCCTTAAGTTTCGAGTGTATAGTTATGGTTCCTAGATAAAACCCGAAAGTACTTAATCACCTTCACAATGCCAGCACGTTCACTGAAAAATCTCATGAACTTATTCAATCGCATTGCCCAAGTATACTTTTATTATTCAAGAGTATAGAAAAAAGAGAGGACTCTTATATGAAAAAGAGGAACCTCTCAATATCTTCCCTCATCCCTTTTATAATAGTAGGAGTGATTTTATAATCTCATTGCAATAAACAAATAGTGGTTACAAAACATAAAATCCTTTAAAGTTACCAATATTGATTCGTAATAGTTACAAAACTTGAATATAAAATAGAGTTACGAACCTCAATTTGTAGGAGTTACAAAATTTAAATATAAGATAGGAGTTATATAATCATAATAATTCATTTTTAAAGTTTTAAAAACTTCATTTTATAATCGTCACTCATAAGGTGTAAAACTTCACAATAAAATTTGAACAACTTCGCACTATATAGTTGATATGGGTGCTTTCCGAACTTGAACTCATACTTAGTCTAACAAGGTTTATTTTGAGAGAAACATAATCGACAAAGCCTTGAATTAGATTTTTTGTCCAAACATCAACTACCTATACACATAGTACTGATCGAATTAATTAATTTAAAGCGAGTAGCGCTATTAATGACTGTGCATTCTTGTCTTTATTTTCATAAGAGTCTATAAGGATAGCCCAATTCCATAGCCACGGCCTTGTGACAACTCTCAGTTAGATAAGTCTTCCAAGGGTACATGTGAGCTATACATCGGGAAAAATCACCTTGGTCTCATTTTGGTTAAATCCTTCATTAACATCACGGTCTATAGCACCTTATCTTATGGATGGGAAGGAGATCCATTATATTCAGTCTCCCAAAGTTTTTGTGCTATAATAAGTCATGTAAAGCAAGTTGTCTCTACCGATTAAATATTTTTCGTGGGATCTCCACTCATAAAGGTTGAATTACTCCAGAAGGTGAATCCCTTGTGGACTTAGACCCACCCTCTCTCAAYCATCAAGGATCTAGCCTCAGCATTAGTCATGATTTTCCTTTCAATTCAAATCTCAAACACTTTTGTAATCTTTGAGTATTATTGTAATCTTTTCTTTCATTCAATTGACCAAATGTTCATCTTGCAAAAAATAACGTATAACTATTAGAGACATCTAATATATATGTAATTCAATATAATAAATCCACATTGTCTTTATATAGTAATAAACCTATTATATAAATCCACACATTTCATAATTATTCTTGTGAWTATCATTTACTTTTGATAATGAATATTACAAAATAGCATAATATGTATATAAATGAACAACCATCATTTTAAAATTCAAATTAGTAGGACTCTTATGCCATACTGTATACAAACTATTAAARAATAAAAATTATTAATTTGTTTTCTTTATTATAATTTCCTTCAAAATAATTACCAAGTGATTTACTTAACGTCAAATTTTATCAAACAAGTTAATCAAGTTAGAAGTCGTTAGAAACACGTGATGAGAGTTTGACTTATCATGTGCAGCTATCAAGTGAAACTATACTGCTCAAAACAATTCTTTTTTTTTTTTTTTCATTTTTTATAAGAAACCCAAGAATTCTCAGTTCCGCTTGAGCAACAACGAGTACATTAGGGGGTGCATAGCCAACCCATGCAATCAATCTCTCCAAATTACATCCAAACTTTGCAAGCCAAAACCWAACCCATCTCCAGAGCCAAAATCTCAGCATGCTCAGGTACCGTACACCGCAATGCCATTCGAGGCTTTGGACCCAAACTTACACCCATTAGAAGATCATGCAAGAGCTCCCACACCGGCAGCAGTTGATTGCCATGCCCCATCAATATTAAATTTGATCAATCCTTCTGACGGAGGAATCCGTGGTTCAGCCCCCCTTCGTGTACACTGGCCCGGTGCGGATCAATGCTGCACACAGCATCGAGCTCCATCAACATACTCCTAGCAAGCTCAACTAGAACAGTCTCCTCCCTTTGCTTGCCTTAAAAGACCCTTTGGTTTCTTTCAACCCAGACGCACCACAGAATCATCACAAGGAGTTACAAACATTGCTTGTAGAAGTCAGGAGCTACAAATATCAATTTGCAGGATGAATATAAGATGAGAGTTAGAAAATAATAATAATAATAATAATAATTTATTTTTGAAGTTTTAAAACTTTTAGTTTAGAACTCTGAGTATCCTTGAAGGTCCCTTGACTCAAGCGAAATGGTGWAAGTGCGCCCTTGTACTGTTATTTCATGAAACAACTTCCAAGAATTTCAACACAAATATGTAACGATGAGAATGTTGAACCATAAACACCTTCGAAAGTCTATTATGAACCCAGAATTAAACATTGAATGGTTAATGAAATCTACCAAGAAAAAACAACCACAGATGGATCATTTAAAAAAAAAAAAAAAAAAGTTTGATATGGGTTTCTCGTTACATGAATTTCCCTTGGACAATATCAATCCAATGAAGTTATTCCGTTAACAAATGATCAAGAACTAAGCTCAAAATTGTTAAGAAATTCAATTCTTGAAGCCTTCAACTTGCTGAGAAGCTTTTCTTGGCCAAATTGTGTTTGTTATTGTGCATCCAAACCTTAAGAACACTCATTTTGATACCAATCTCTTGGCAAAAATGGTGTACAGAATTAGCATCCAGCTTTTGTATCTTCCACCCTACTTTCTCAGCAAAGCTCAACATCTTTTCCTTCTGTTCTAGGGTGAATCTGGTCCTGCACCTCCTTCTCCCCACCTCAATTGGCTTATCAGTTTCCGACCTSTGAAATTCAGTCTTCTTTAATAAGAATTTCGGTAGATTTTCTTCTGCYGTGGAGTTTTCGAGACCTACTTTTACTTTTCTCTCAGCATTATTATTTAGAACTAAAGAGTGAAGGTGATGGCACTGAGAAGCACACGACTCTCCTTGTACCACTTGTTTGTGGAAGTTTCTATGACAATTGCAGGCTAAGCATTTGAGGGCTTCAAGGGATCCTTCTTCTCCAGCAGGCATGAACTCGCCACATCCATCTGTGGCATGTCCTCCAATAGATGCTGCATGATTCTTGAGGCACTCCATATATTTCACTTCTTTCTTTCCTGGTCTAATATCTTGTAGACTAGAACATATCGAGGCACCGGAGTGTAGCTGCAGTTTTGGCGAAGGGCTAGCGTATTGGAGGTGAATCTTATTCCCGTTCCCGTTATCAGAGGGGATTGGAGAAGAATTGTTTACGGGTACTTTAGCATGTTCTCGGCTTGAAATGCTCATTTGTGTTTCAATGAGTGAGTCACTTGGAATGAGAATGGACATAGAAAATAAGAAGAGAGTGAACAGAAAAGAGAAGGCCTAACTGATTTGAGCAATATGTTGGAGTCAAATAAGTTACAGATCTGAATTTATCACGGAGGATAGAGCAATTAAGTACACTTGACGAGAAAGGAAGCTATTTTGGCAATGATATTACAAGATCAGCATTTTTAATATATAATTAACAGACATTTAATGGGGTTTTCAGCAATTGAAGTTGTTAGCCAAATATATATATATATATATATAGAAAAT
This sequence comes from Rhazya stricta, assembly GCA_001752375.1. Taxonomy (NCBI): domain Eukaryota; kingdom Viridiplantae; phylum Streptophyta; class Magnoliopsida; order Gentianales; family Apocynaceae; genus Rhazya; species Rhazya stricta. The sequence goes on along the minus strand of MEJB01000057.1, from coordinate 364,099 downwards.
GCTTAGTTAACCTTCAAGTAATCAAGTGGAGATGTGCTTTCTTTGCTTGCACTATCAGACTATATATATATGACATTCTTTTTGGTAGGCCCTTTGCAATTCGAATCTAGTACTTCAAAAGTATGAATTGATTAAGAATAAAACGTTAGGGGTCATTTCCAGCTGTCCATTTTCTCTGTTTATGGTGCCCAAGGGTCAATATTATAATATTAAAAGATAATTGCATATTTTTTAGGGTTTCTTCCATGAGCGGACGAAATTTGGTAAAGAACATAGTCAATGATTTTAACTTGTAACATAAATAAGCGGAATCGATTCAGTGAATGCGTTCAAGCAGAAGCGCATCCCATTCATCGAATGTGTTGAATCCTTACATGGAATACGAGGCATACAATTGACCTTCTTGATGTTCATTTTAATTTTTTCCACTCATAATTATATGTCATCGTTAGAAATAACTCTGGTCACTTGAATCGTTGGACTAATGCTAAATAATGCCTTTGCATGTCACTTGAACCACCAAGAAATGATTGAGGAAGGACAATTCTTTTTCCAACTTCATCTCCTTTGGTTTCCCCTGCATTCACCGTGCAACTATTCCCTGGTATAACTCCATCTGGATTCTTGATTGATGTGTTCTATAGAAATCAAGTCTAGTAGTTTCGAGCTTTATATACATGTATATTGCATACTAATGCAGAAGTCGTCCAGCCCAGAGGATTATTGACTTGCTGGAATGCTAAATCTGGAGCTTAAAGCAATAATATTCTTGACATGATACATTTGATGCTTGGGATCAGGTAACTCTGCTTAAAAATATAATAGTATATTTTTGAATTATAGTTGTACAAAATAATTTAAGTATAATAAATGAATGTTTGTAAAATTTTTAAATTTTACCTTGTCATTCATTTGTGATGATATCTTGTGCAGAATTGGCTCGTGAGAAATTTTGGATAGTTGTAATTGTAGACTTAATGAGTTCATTGTTCTTAGTATTCAATCTTCTATTTCTCTTGATATCTTGATGCCAACATGCCCCTCCTCTTGGAAAGATCAAAGGATACTTTGATGAATCATAACAATTGAAATAGTGTTGTATTTTATGTCGATTCCCAAAATGTGCATGAAGAACAATATCCCTCTCAAAATGTATTAGATTATCATTTCCTTCAATCTATAGAGCAGCCACTTGATGGACAGCTGGTGAATTATAGACAAGTTGGTCGACTTTAACTTTTCTTACGATAAGTATATGTATATTCTGAATCAATGATTGATCCTTTATGCTGTGGAGAATTGAACATAAGAATTTTCTCACAGAACTTGCATTAGTTGCAGAACAATGCTTTCATGAAGACCAGCATCTTTTGGCACAWTAATCATGTTTTCTAATTCATCGTGAACATCATAAAAATACAATTGAAAAAATACAGGCTGATTTTCTACTAAAAGTGCGGGAAGGTGATGGTATATCTTTCCTTGTGCTCTAAATGTGTACACTCCTTTGTTTGACTTTGCAAGCTCTTTATCTAAATTTACGCCAAAAGATCTGAAGGAGAAAATGCTATTGTAACCTTGTAAGTTTTTTCTAAACAATTCTCCCTGGGTGGATTGTGAGGTAAAAAGATCATAGAGTTCACCTAGCATCTTGTTCTCAACAAATTGAAYCTGATAAATGAGAGACTTTGAAATTAAAACTCATATATTGCACAATTATTTGGTTGAAGGAGGTCGAAAATAACTTATACCTGACCATTTTGGCAACAAAACGGTGGTGTCTCATACTAAAATTTTGCTACATTGCAAAAAGTACAAGAACATATTTTTTGCAACTCATGTATTGGAGAAGAAAATGATAAATTTAATCCAGTGGATGTTAAATGAAGTTTATCAAATAATGTTATGTTCAAGAATAATAGAAATAATTGATGCAGATAGGTGCCGCTGGAAAAATTTTGAACATGGAACTTGATATGAGGATGTTTGACCTTCCATGGTCTCGGTGCATGATGTGGCTGTTTTCTTATTTSACATTTCTTGTGCTTTTCTCTTCTTTCGTCGTTCATTTGTGAGTTTGAATTTTTCTTACTCTTTCTTCATGTGAAAGTCTTAAAGATCTTGTTCTTCTACTGCCATCATCCATTCTTATAGCATCACTACCTATAAATGAAAATGAGGCAAAATCAAAGAATTTATTGGTGCAAAAAATAGCAAATTTAATTTCGTTATGTATTCAGCTTGACTTTTAAATAGGTATAAATATGTAGGAATATGTATTAACATTTAGATGATGCATATGGGAATGAAAATTGCAAGCTGCTGTCTGAAAAATGCATTTTCCTGTGGACKCGTTATTTCAATTGYAGTCAGTTAACTTTTATAACTTACTTGCATTAGAAGTAAATCCATTATTTGCATGTACACAAACAAACATAATTCCTTAAGGAAATGCCCCCAAAAAAATTTAGAAAAGACAAAAACATATAAAGCCCGTTTTAAAAGAAAATAAAAAGAAACGTAAAGAGGGGACAAACTTTCTTGTCAAAATAAGTTTCCATATTAGCATGCTCGTGGACCAAATATAAGCAAATTTCAGTTCACAAGATACTAATTATTTATATAAACAATCTATCATGTAAGTGTACAGTATCTTGATGATATTTAATCATTTTCAATGAATAAAAAGAAGTCCTCTTTCAATCTTCCTAGCCTATTTTCTGAAGTCCTTGTTCAATCTCCCTAGCGTATCTTTCCTTGAAAAACATTATTCAGGTATTTGTCTAACACCTTATTTTGACCCATCGAACTAACTTCCAAAACTTTGACTAACCCAAAGCAATTGCCAGTATATCCCAAAGGGGCCATAGGAATTACCATCTCCTGAGTTTTGAGAGTAATGGGGATTCTTCAACCTCCTAGTCCCGACGTAACCGTAGTAGTAAAGAAGTGGGAAAAGGAGTATGGAATTTGGAGTGTTTTTGGGTTCTAAAATCAATATATGAAGGTGTTAGTTTGCATCATTTCTAATTACATCGAGAAAGAAAAGATTTTCAACAGTTTATTTGGCAACTCTAGTTTGAAGTTAATAGCTATAGTTTATTTTCATGGTCGGTGTTTTCGATGTAATCTTTGCTTTCATTGCCGCCTTTAGCTACTAGAATCTTGCCACCCCAAGATTTTACTCTAATTATAAATTAGCGGCAGTTTTCTACTTACTTTGCTTTTATCTAGGTTTCTTTCCCTATCTATATATATATATATATATATATTATGTGTGGTTGCTTTGTAGATGGTACCCCTCTGATATGTCTTAGATTTGGTTAAGTTTTGGAGGAATTTTGTGGATTAGGACAGTGTATCAAATCTTGGAATACAAAGTTGAATTCTTTACTCTTTCACTACGGTTTTTGTGTAGCTTATTTTTACAGTTGTACATGTGAAGAACGTTGTGTGGTATTGGGTAAATTTGGTAAATTTACCTGGTTTGAGTTTTGATCTTATGGTCTTATAGAGAATTTTTAGTTAAATCTTGATGATTGAAGTGTGGTAGTTCAATTTTGTTATTCCCTTTTTGGGAAAGAAATTTTGTGCTTGTTTTGACTTTTGATTTGAAATGAAGCTGAAATATTTTGACTTAAGTGAAGTAATTTATAAGGTAAATTTGAATGATTTTTTTCAAGGAAGTTGGTAATTTAATTGTGTATTGCTCAGAAATAAAGAATTTTGGGTGGAATTTCAGGTCTTCAATGAGTTGGGTCTTAATCTCACGGAAACTATTGGTAATACTGAATAAAAAAACTTGGAGTATCTTGAAATGTGCATTATTTTGCCCATTATCTGCTCTAMGCCCACAATACTTAAAGATGTTAAAAATGCATGAATGAGTCCACATGGCAAGCTTTACTCTTAATGCACCTGGGCCAACCGTTACTAATGTACCTCAAGATCAAGGAAAACTCCATCTTTATTCACAAATATGAATTCGGGCATACTCTTTCATTTTTATGTTGAATTCTTGCCCTGGTCATTATCTCACAAAAGATTATATGTATATTCAGAATATTTAGCAATTTTGTACGTATAAACATCCATCAATCAAACAGATAACTTTCTCAACCAAATTGTCAACAAATTTCTATCTGATTTCTCAAGTCAAAGGTACAAAGAGTATCATAGATTTGTACTTCTTTTAGTGGTAAAATGAATTCCTTTAGGGTAATTTTCCAGTTTGGATTCCCTATCCTTTTGTTTTCCTTTTGTAGCTTAGGATCAATAGTTTCCRTGCTTGATGTTCATGCTGCTAAAGAGCTCCTTGAATTCGAGCACCAGTATGATGTCTACTTGCAAAATTCTTCTATCTTTGATTCATGAAACATTAGAAATCTGTATTGGGTGCTCCAAAATTCTAATTTCTTGGATTTTTCAAGAAGGCAAGTTGCTGTTTTCAAGATTGTTTGCGCTYTAATTTTAAAAGGACTGAAGAACAATTGAAGAAAGGCCATTTTGAGAATGCTTTTATTTGTAATCAATAATCTTAAAGAAAAGTCAATAATCACCAAATGAATAAAAATTCAACTTGAGAATTCTGTCATCAAAATCAAAATCGAAGCCTTATAGTCCAAAATCTAGTCATAAATTTGTTCCTAATTCCTTTCACCATCTTGGAATCGAAAATCACATACATTTTACTCTCCTTATGAAAAATACTTTGTTTAAAGAACTATCCCAACCAAAACTGAAGCTATTCAAATGAACCAAGAACTTCTTGAGCATTGTCAAAAGAAATTCAATATCTTACTTATCAAAGATTATCCATCCAACCTAACTAATCACCTTGTAATTGCTTAACATTTACTTTAACAAGACTTCTGAATCAATAGAGAGGAGTCTCACATCTTAAGCATTTAAACAATACTCTAATATAGAGTAAGTATCTCATTCCTAACAAAAGATTTCACACCAACATTAACAACATTCCACAGAGTTTCCCCTATAATATCAATATATCCACCCTATATAAAATCAAAAAATCTCACACCAACATCACCAACATTCCACATTAAATGAAATAACTCCATTCCCCAACATTAACATTTACCAACAAAATACTCGTAGATTTAAATTTAGTGGAAGCCTTTAATAGAATAAATCCAAAACAAATAAATTTAAGCATTCAACTAGTTCATAAATCAATAGAATTTTAATTAATGAAAATGACTTTTCGGTATCAAAGTCAGCTCCCCAAGCGATCTCCACATACCATCTGGCTATTCATCACCTGAAACATAAAATAAGGGAATATGAGATGAGCTACTAAGCTCAGTAAGTAAATCTCATGCATGAATGCGTGTGACATGCACTATATGTCATGAAGTTCAAAAATTCATTTTGTCAAAACTTTCCAAAAACTTTCCTTTCCAAATCGTGAGCTCACATGGGGTAACACCTAGCAATTAAACTCTACAGTGGACAATTATTATTTAAAAACTGATCACATTCTAACGGTAGAACTGCTAAGCGGTTAACATTACTTAAACTTTTCCTTTCACTTTCACCTCAAAAAAGGTGAACATTATATACATTCCCACCCTACAAGAGAATTAGGTCGGGTGCGCCAGTCCCYCACGCCCCATTTCCCACTCATACCTTTCATGGTCTAGGCTTTACACCCCTTTTCAAATTCTTAACATTTGGAAATCATTCAACATAATATTCACATTTTTTCCAAACTTCATTCCTCAAAAACATTTGAATTTTTCAAACCTCATTCTTTAAAACATTTGCTTTCTTAGAGGTATGARTATGCCTATGCTAGAGGATGGTACAAAATACTGCAACTACATGCTCATGATCATGGATCACACGAACTCTTAACTTTAAAATTTCCAACATGTCATCCAATAGTAAATTCACGCAATTGAAAGAACAATTTAAATTAGCACAACAACACACATGCATCATAACTAATGAGGATGTGGAAATTCACTTACATTAATATAAACCATGAACTCACATTCAATTCACATAGAGAGATTCAATCATAATAACAATACACTTACATCATAACTAATGAGAATGTCAACCCGCGACTCCAGTCGCGGTCGAGCAGTCGACGAACTGATCTCTGGTTGCTGCAGAGCAGTCTGACAAATGAGCGAACCAGTAGCATTGAATAGGCGGTGGTGCGGCGATGGCAGGTACTCGGTGTGGCATCAGTGGCAAGGGGATAGGAGGGCTAGTAAGTGTAAGGGAAAGGGGGTGGYGGTTGCTGAGAGGTTCTGAAGATGGGGGAAAAAGAAATTAGGTTTAGGTTCTGCCCATAACGTCAATGTGTCATAGTATCCTAATAATATTAGACAAAGAATATTCATTTGAAAGTTGTTTAACCAAATAAATTCATTTAACATAGGTGTTCATAATTAATACATTCATCATTTATCCTATGGGTGACATTAACCAATAATTTTTTAATTTAAATTTCATCTTGAAATTAATCGAACTACTAAAAGTATAAATTAATTTCATGATTTCTAATCTTTCTTAAAACAACAGTAATAATCACAATCACCAAATACATTACTTTATTGTACAAACCTAAATTTCACATTAAATTATATTCCAACATATTTTTAGAATTATATATSTCTTTTACGTAATCATATAAACTTAAATTCCACATTAGGTTATATACAGATATATTATATATTTTTCCATGATTATCAATATATAAAACAAAACATAAGCCATTCGGTTAATTTGAACAAACAACTAAGGATTCAMCTTAACACCCGAACCCTAGGTGTGGTATCAAGTCTCAGGCGTAATGATGTCAATTGTGCTTGGGAAAAGGATGTGCTTCGAGCTACGAATAGTAACCCTGGTCACATACGTGCTGCGCATGCTGGGCTTAGGCAAGGGCAATTCTGTTTTCCAATCGAGCAAAGAGTTCCGGTGATGAACTCCAGCGAGAGGCAACCGGACAGTGAATAGGACAGAAAGCGGCAGTGCTCGCAAATCTGGCCGAACGACACCTTGGCCCGACAGTGGTCGATCTGAGCAGTACCAAATCATGAAGCACCTGGTTGTGGGCGACAATTACAGGTGAGATTCGATCACGATRAAGAGTTCTAGCCGATTTGTGACGCATGCAGATGGCGAGTTGATGACGATCAGTGGGTAAGGATGTCCAGTTGGGTAGTGGCTACAATGACTTGTGCAACTCGCGAGCAGCTCTAGACAGTGAGATGTCTCGTTGCGCGATAATGACGAGAACAGAGGAGATGGAGTGGTGTCCGGCACTAACAGAGAGGAGGGGGGAGAGAGAGAGAGAGAGAGAGAAGGCCGATATCGATGAGGGTAGAGGGAGGAGGCGGCAGCGGAAAGGGAGCTTAGGTTTTGTGTTTCTTTGGAAGGAAGATAAACAGTCATCTTCTAATTAAAGCAATTTTTTATTTTTGTTCAAAAAACTAACTTAAAACTAATCAAAATTCCTTTGTGGGCCATTTTTATTCCTTAACCAACTAAGCTCAACTAAATTAAGATCAATTAGTTTTCCTTTTGGCCCAAAATCAAACTCTAAATCTGCTTTTAGGTTTGAACAAGAAGATAATAGATTCTAATGGGTCAAACTTAAATTAATTAACTAAAAATTACAATTAAATTAAACTAACAAAACTTTACATTTAAATAAATATACTCATACAATAATGCACAAATAAATAACCAATCAGAGAAATAATAATTTATTTCTAATTGGCACATTGAATGTTTCGGCCTCCAGTCCTTCCACATCAAAATAATTACACTACTAATAATCATGAACATATCTAATTAGTGTATTAGAATATAAATTATATAATTATATGAAGTTCGTAAAAATGAAAAATAAATCTCGGTATTACATCTTGAGCTTCATGA
>MEJB01000057.1:240098-350174 GCA_001752375.1 Rhazya stricta | reverse complement strand
TTTATATTCGCGTTGTGTATGAATTTCAGTCATGTGGGCATGTACAGTAGGGATTCTACTCAACTTTTGACAGAGCCATTCGACACATTATGAAAGGTGCAATTGTAGGGAAATGCGAATTAAAGAAAATGTAAAAAGTTGATGAGAAGGCTTAAGCGGTGTTGAAAGCGAAAGTTTTTGCCAGAAGTATAAAACTATCAGCGAAAAGTGAGAAGTGCGGAAATGGGGCGTGGGGGACCGGCCGCACACACCCTACCTTCTTGGAGGACTAGCGGAAGAAATATTAATTGTCACCTTCCTTCGAGAGTGAAAAGTATGAAAGAAACCTTTTTTTTTTGTCTTTTTAATGTCAACCGATTTGCGCGTTTTATTTTTTACTGGTAGATGTAATCGGGCTCCAATAAGGATGGTCTGAAGGCTTTTAGGTCGCGCTTAGGTGTTACACTTTAGTGAGCTCACGACATGAAAGGAAATGGCAATGTCTTTACTGCTAAGTAATTTTGAAGGAAAGGTTTTGTAAAGAGTTTTCGAAAAGGGAATGAAGTTGATAAGTTTTTTATCTTAAGGCGAAAATTTTATTATTCAATGACATGCTAGCGACATGTTATGCATTTATGCAATGAGCGGTTTACTTACTGAGCTTTTTTAGCTCATTCTTTCTTTATATTTTCGCTACTTTCAGATCATTGTAAGCAGGGGGCGAGGGAGGTCGCCTTGCTGGTGAGCGTGATGATACGGATAAGGGGAAACATATTTCAGATTCAAATTTGTATAGTAATAAGTTATTATTTTTTAACAATGGTTTAAATTCTTGAAGTTTCCACAATTTTTGTTTTGAATAAATGTTGGGATAGTGAGGATTTGTTAAAACACATTTTTACACTCTTTTGGGTATTGTTGAGTTTTAAATGGATAGTTTGATTATTTGCGAGTGGAGTGWTGCAATATTCTTGGCTTAGGACAGTTTCTAATCTGAGKGTGTTACACTTCCAACTATTGCATTTATAGTTTTGGTAAAGTATGGCTTCATACACTTAGAGAAAGCATTCTATTGATTGATGGATGTTTATAATTTTGGAGTTTTTGGTGTCTTTAGAGGTATATATGTGTAGTTTATTTGTGTATTTGCTCTTCCTGCAAACTGCTCTTATTTGACTTTTCTAGATTATACAAGGTTTTGCTTAATCTGTGTGCTAATTTATGCTAATTTCAGCAATTTGTTTGTGGAGCATGCTTTTATTTCTTGTTATGATAGTGAAATGACTAAGCTTGTCTAAAACCATAAGGAATCACTTTACTTCCTGAGTTATCTTGCTAACATAGTATTCATTAAAGAAAATGAAATGAAAACAGAATTCTATAGGAATTGAAGGTTTTAGTAAAGTTATGCAGCAGCCATGAAATCATTTTTGGCATAAAAAACCCAACTAAGAGTTCATGAAACAAATAGGATCAGGAAAGTAAAATCAAAAAGATAGCTTACTGATTCTTTTAAAAGCTTTACGGAGGTTGATCTTGTAGAAGGGTCACTGGTCACCGGAGGTGCTTGATTAGTGGATGTAGGTTGAGGCTGCCTGAGTGAGGGATTTCTTTTGAGTATGGTTTACTGGGTACCAAAGATGTTTCATGCTTCAATATGATCAGAACAAATATAAGAAAATTTGTGCTTTTATAGATTTTTTTTTTAAAATCGAACATATGAAATACTTTGTATTTAACCTAATAAATGAATTCACAAAATTTTATAAATATTGAACATAGTAAATATTTTGAAACTTGTATCTTTTTTTTTTTTTTCGCCTTCTCAAATTCCTCAATTCACACAACAAGGAAGGCTTCCTATAAAGGCTAAAAAAGCTGTTAAGATGTCCTGAATTCTTACATCATTTGTCTGTTGCTAAGTATTGTACCTCTAAGGTACTTGTGGTTTTTTGCATTCTACAATGTTGTAGCAGAAGAAACCTAATTCATTAAAATATACAAGCAAACCATTAATGCAAATTAGCTGAAACATTAATCTTTGATATAGTAGAGAATATTTGACTAAATAAATTATTGCCTTATCTTCTCAGATGATGGTTTGAATTTAAAGTATGTAGTCTAAGATCAGATTTACAATTACGGGAATAAAAGAAACACTCTAGCCGCTGCCTTTGAGAAACACTTGTTATAACCATTGTAGGTACCTATTTATTGTTCAAAATCGTGGTCTCATGTCTTGTCCAAATCAATGTATTTAGTCCTAAACTTATTTTGTTTTAGTTGTTATAGCCTATGTAGTTGCCTATTTGTTTTCCTTTACTTTSGAACTTGTGTTATTTATTTGTTTTAACCTTTTCAAATTGCTCAATTTACACAATAGTCAAGGGCCTCCAATAAAGCTTGAAAAAATATTAAATATCCTGAATTCTTCCATCGTTTGTCTCCAGCTAATCATTGTACGTCTAAGGTCCTTGTCTTTTTTTGCATTGTAAGGGTACTGCTAGATTACAATGTTGTAGTAAAGAAACCTAATTCACTAAAATATATAAGCAAAATGTTAATGCAAATCAAGCTGAAACATAAATCTTTTATATGGTAGAGAATATTTAATTAATTAAGTTATTTTCTTATCTTCTCAGATGATGGTTTGAATTTAAAGTAGGTAGTCCAAAATCAAACTTATAATGACAGGAAAAGAAGAAACACTCCAGCCACTACCTTTGAGAAATACGTGTTATAGCCTATGTAGGTAACTATTTGCTGTCCAAAATCGTGGTCTCATGTCTTGTCCAAAATTAGTCCATTTAGTCTAAAAAGTATTCTATTTTAGTCATTATATCCTATCTAGGTACCTATTTGTTGTCCTTTTCTTAATTTAATTTTTATTACTTTAGTACAAAAAATTATGAWGCTTTTATTTGATTGGCTTTTTCAGTCTGATAGAACATGAACTACAACCTAAGTAGATTCGAAAGGTAAAATTGAAGGAAGAAGTGGGAAGAAACATCTGGCCTCCTATTACATGGTCATGATTATATGACAAATTTTATGTGGCTGCTAGATAAGTAATAAATTAAGGTGTGCAATTGAGTGTCACGGGATAAAAGAGTCTAAAGGTAGTATATCCTTAATATTGAGTATCTGATAACTTGCAAGATCACTAACTGCAGCTTAACCCATTGTTAATGGGAGAGAGTGATGATTGGCTCCCCAAAGGAAGAAGGAAAAATGAAGAAATTATCATTAACATAATTTTGATTTCCCTTTCTCTAGCCCTTTACCGGCTTTATGTGTGGATGTGTTGCTCATTGTTTGTAGATTTCCTGTGTAGCGTCATAACAAATTAAGCTGCATTCATCAACATGTGTGATGGAGTCCAAATTAGTGAAATATAAATAGATATTTGATGGACTTTGGAACATAATTATTACACTAATTATGTGTTCTATTAATATTTTATTAGTTTAGAACTCTGTGGAGGTAGTAGGAAAAAATGAAGCATTATTGGAGTGATTTAAGATAAAATTACAGAAATACACAAAATCTACCATGTGGGTAGGTGGATAGACGATTTTGGAGAATTATTTTAAGACTGGAAAAATATTTTTTTAGAAASTCCTATTGTCTAAGGAGAATTTGGTGGGATGTGTATTCCTCGTAATCAATCAGTTATTTGATTTGATTATATTTTGAATATTTGAATTAGTCAGTTAAGACAATTTAGAAATTTTTGTTGTTTCCTATCCTATATAAAGGGAACACAGGGGAACACAGACACAGAGACTACATCATATTCTTCATTATTCACGTTAGACATTAGCGTTTTCCATATACTTTTTATTTCTAAGTTCTCCTATTCTGGTTAAGGATTAATGAAGCACTAGTTAGTTCATTTGTGAGATCTAAACGTGTTCATATACTCAATTATTAACAAGTATTTTTTACTCTTTGCAATTATTATTAATGGTTGTTGACTTGATTGAATATTATGTAAAAATATTTTGTTAAGTATAATAGCTTGTAGCTAAGTTAAACCAGGCAAATCCATAATTGTTTGGTGTGGTTTAACAGAGTGGCGAATTGGCATTTTTTCACATGCTATCAGAGTGATATTTGCCAAGGGGGAAAATACACTAGTTTAATGAACCTGCTATCTGAGTTTATTGATTAGGATTGGGTCTCTCTAATATTTAATGCTGTCGATAYATAAAATCTTATATGCTATCTCTAGGGTTGTCTATCGATTAGGAGATAATTAACAAGGCTTTTCATTTTACTTATCGACACTTAAGCAGAGATTGGTTGTTTAAAGCTTTCTTTGATAACTATAAGTGATTTATTTGTGAAAATTGAGTAAATTATTGAATTAATGAACAAATGCTTAAACTAGTATGTATTTAATTACCTTAACCAGAACCTTGTTCTATTGAAAGTTTATTATAATTAATTATTTCCTTGTTGAAATTTAATTGTTGGTTCATCCTTTGTGTTACCCAAGTTGAATTCATTGTTAGAGGAAACAACAAAAGAAATTGATTCACTGTTCCCTACAGGAGACGAATCTACTCACTATTGTACTCAATTAAATATGATCTTTTTTCATGAATTAACAATGCATCACATATTAACACCGTTGCCGGGTAGCAGTTTTAAGTAATAAGTTTCTTTCAACCTTCTCTAACTCCTTGTTTTATGCTTWTTTCACAAAATATTTCTCCCTGATCTTCAATATGAACTCTTTCATGGTTGGTGCATCGCAACCACTTGAATTTGGACAAGACATGTATTCAAAAGGATGAATGAAGTAAGTATGTCTTATCTTGAACCTAAAGAATCTGAACTAGCTTCTAATGTTTAACAATAGGCACTGGGAAATATACAACAAGTGGAGACTTTTAGAATTTGTTCGAGCATGGATCATCCTACTCATGAATGTCCTATACTTTGAGATAATCCCTATGAATGTSAGAAATAGAGGATTTCCAAGCCCACCACAATCCTTATGCAGATGCTTACAACWMTGGATGGAGTGATTATCATGATTTCAGTTATGGAGCACAACCACAAATTTCTCAACATTCTCAACCTTGGAAGCCTCCTCAACCACAAGARCTCCCTCCAAATCTGGAGCCAAGAGCGCATCTTGTAGATCTTGTTGAGATAATTGCTAAATATATTGAATTGTTTCAACAAGAAAATCTCAYATCTCAACAAGAAAATCAAAGGCATGAACAAGAGATAATGGCAAACATATGCAACATAGAAACCCAAATATCATGAATGACTATCACAATAAGTAAGTTTGAAGAAAATCATGTGGGGAGGTCTTYTCAAGTTTATATAGTTCCAAGAGAAAATGKAGGTACCATGACCATGGGAAGTGAAATTGAGGCGTAGAGTACTTCGTTTAAGGAGGAAGCACATGAGGAAGATGATGAGTATGCACAAAGAGAAAAGGAGAGAAGGAATTAATTACTCTAAATCACAAATTCAGCTATCCAAATCAAATGATAATGAACAATCAAATATACTAGCGATAAGCCCTCTATTCCCTTCAAGATTAACTGCATTCAAGAAAGAAGAGGAAGAGTAGGAAATTCTCGAGACTTTTCACCAGGTTGAGGTAAATTCCTCTTTATTTGATTCAATTAGACAAATATCTCATTACCCTTAAGTCTCTTAAGGAGCTATACATAAACAAGAGCGAGATAAAAGACAATGAATTGGTAAGTGTGAGGGAGAACATTTCTATTAACCTCCAAAAGCAACTGGAACCTAAATGGAAGGAACCAGGTATACTTACTGTCCCTTTAAAAGTCGATGATGCTAGTATTGGGAATGCCTTGTTAGATCTTGGAGYTCATATAAATATCATGCCTCTTTCTCTTCACTCATCCTTGAATATTTCTTTATGAAGGAAAATAGATTGATAGATCTAATATGAATGATGAGAGGGTTCAGGATGAGGTTTTAGTTCAAATTACTTATGAGATTGTTGTTCCAAATGAATTTTATGAGTTTGATATAAAAGATGATAATTAATCTAATTCGATTTGTAAAACATCTTGGACAAAAATTGATAAATATGATGGTACACTCACCATGAAATTTTATAGTGAAACTTTCAAATATAATCTTTGTGATTCTATGCGACACCCTGATAATGGACCTTCAGTTTTCTGTATGGATGTTTTTATTCCTCTAGAGCAGAAATTTTTTTATATGAATAACAATGATAAGTTGAAAGTTGCTCTTAACAAAACTTTTACTACTGAGGAGTGCATAAATTCTTGAAGATGGATCCTAGTAAATTACATTATGGATGGATGAACCCTTCTTTTGTTACTAACATACTTCTCATTGTGCAGGTGAGATCTACGTTTTGGACACTAGTTAAACTTTTCATGTTAATGGTCATAAAATTTAACTTTCTTGAGCTTTTAGATGTCTAAGGTTGAGAAGATACAATCGGTTCAAATGATATTGATTAATATGAACAAAGAGAATGTCTAGCCAAGACATTAAAGAAAGGCGCTTGTTGGGAGGCAACCCAATGATTTTTATTTTTTTCATGTTTTTTTCTTTTCATTTTTTTAATTTCCCATCTTGAGTGATAATTGACTTCCTTGGTCAGTRAAGACAAATTTTCCAAGTACAATTTTTGCAGTTACTAGAATTTTCCAGAAGTAGACTTAATTTACCGTCAGCCCATATGGTCATCTAGGGCAAAATTCACTCAAATTTATCAGATGCTCATATGGTTTTCTGAAAATCCACCTACAAGATGTCATCAAGTTTTCAGAAGCATAGTTCAAATACCATATGCCGATATAGACTTAATACAAAAAGATTTTTTCAAAAAATAAAAAACAAATATTTTTTTATATATTTTCAAAAAATTCAAAATATTTTCAATTTTTTATTTTAAATTTCAGAAATCCTAAAAAATTTCCTTTTCTTTTTACTTTCTTTTAATTCTTACCTTTTTACCTATACTCTGCCATCTCAGCCACCACTACTGCTTGCCGAACATCGCCGACACTGCTTGACCACCTTGCCGACGTCACTCCAGCCTCCCCCATAGGGCAGTCTCTCACTTGTTTTCCCTTCAGCTTTGTTTTTATTTTCACTTTTTGTGGTCTTTTGTGTTTCTTGTTTGTTTSTGTTGCGTGTATTCTTTTTGTTCCTTTATGTTTCCTTCCTCATCTATTTAGTGCTTCATTGAGGACAATGAACCCTTTGAGTATGGGGGAGATTTCCTTGTTTGTTATTTTCAAACTAGTAGGATTTTGTTTGTCAAGAACGTGAAAAAAAACACAAAAAATAAAAATATTTTATTTTTTATTTTTTCCTTCTCTTTTTGATTTTTGTTTACTAGTTGAAATATTTTTAGGATCTCAAAAATTTTAATGTGTTGTATGTCATTTGTTGAGTTGAAATCCTCTTTGATAAAATGTAGAAGTAGTTACTTCAAGCATACGTGAATGTATCCCTCTTAAGTAACTTGGATAATGAACATACATAGATCAACCTAAAAGACCACTTATAAGTGAGATTTGAGCCTCAATGAGCTTTCCTTTCTATATGCTCACTTTTTCTTTGATTGAGTGRTTGTTGCACATTAGGTAGTTATTCTAGAACTTGCACCATTATGCATGTCAAAGRCCACATAGCGAGATCTATGCACAAAAAAGATTAAGGCACTTAGGAATATCCTTTTTGGCTTTTAACTACTACCTTTGAAAAATTATCCCTAGTAAACCCTTTTGAGCCTTATTATCATTCTCTTTGATTAAGCCACAAGAATTTAACCCCTTGACCATATTCTTTGTTTATAGACTATCTTTGAACCTTAATGTCAAAGGAATGCATGACTATTTGTGAAAATTGAGTAAATTATTAAATTAATGAACAACTGCTTAAACTAGTGTRGATTTAATTACCCTAACCAGAACCTTGTTCTATTGAAAGTTTATTATAATTAATTATTTTCTTTCTGAAATTTAATTGTTGGTTTGTCATTTGTGTTACCCAAGTTGAATTCATTGTTAGAGAAAAAAGAAATTGATTCACTGTTCCCTGCGGGAGATAACTTTGCTCACTATTGTACCTAATTAAATGTGAGCTTATGTATTATTAAATTTTGGTAAATTAACGACACATCAATGTGCAAAGGCATCCACTGGATCATCATTAACGGTTGAAGCCACAAAAAGAATTTTAGAACCAAGAGAATGCAAAAAAAGGACAGATGAGAAAATAGGTCACAAGAAGTAAGCTCCTCAGTGAGAGGAAAAGGGCAAAGAGATCATCAAAAGTTTAAGCTTTAATAGCCGTCTTACTAGTTAGGGAAGGTGGAAAAGTTGCAAGAGCCTCTTCTTTGAAAGACGTCATAAGATAAGTCAGCTAAATAGATTTACCAGTAGTAGAATTGCAACAGAAAAGGCGTATTTTACTTCAACATGGAGACTGAAAACTTAGGGATGTCAATCCTCACCTTTTCCAGTCGATAAGTTTGTTCATGCCAACAAGGCAAGGATTTGGGGGGCATGTCTTGATACAAGAAAATAGCCGACGGAAGTGGCTAAGGGAAGAGAATGACAAACTAGCCTCCAAAAYAAACAAACTTTTTATTGGCTGAAGGATGATCAACTAAGGTCAAGAGAGAATCTCATTGGAAGACATTTAGAGAACAATAGACTACGAGATACCCACCGATCAACACAGGAAAATAGGTAAAGGTAGCCAATCAGACAAAGGACAAAAGACACCTGACTTGAGTCTTCCTTCATGACCTAACAGCTGAACGAAGAACATGGACGTGGGCCGAAAATGGGGCGTAGAACTAGGAAATGAAGAAAGTGGTTTCAGCTTACTTTTCCTCCAAGCAAGAAGACCATTTCGGTCAAATTATATAAGGAAGAAGATGAAGAACTTCTAGAACCTCCGATTCAATCCACAATAAAATCATATTAATTATTACAAAATGATATCAATTATTACTTCAAAATTGTATTTTTTTTTTCATTCTACTTTATTGCTTTCCTAGTCTAGCCTAGATATGTAATTTTCCAGCTTTTAGTTAATGCATACAATGCATTCTTTAAAAAGCTTTCTTTAACATGCTTTATTACTACTTTATTTACAGATTTCTTTAGGATGCTTTATTTATAGCTTTCGTTATTATGATTTTCTTAWAGCTTTCTTAGTGTAGCCTATTACTTCTTTCCTTTCTTAATTCCTCTATAGCTTTATGACAACTTTCTTTGCTGCTCATTTACATCTTTGTTTACCACTTTGCTRCAGCTTTGCTTAATCAGCTTTCTTAGTTTGTTAACTAGTTTGATCTAGCTATCACTTAGTTGCTAATTTCGATTACATAACATCTGCTTATTTTTTGGCTAGATATTTAGCTGATTCGAACTTTACTCCACAAGGTCTATGATAAAATGGATAGCAAACCGACTTGCATACTTAGCTGAGGACTTTCTTTAGCTAACTCAAGAATGCACCCTGAAAAAAAAGGTCGATACGGATTTGACAAGCCGATYTACAGTTACCTAGTCAAAACTCAAGTTTCGTTGTGTTGAGAATCTAGACCCACCATGATCAAAATAGCATCACATCCGTCTAACGACTACTAACCTTCTGAGRTTACCTATATTGGCTAGGCATTTTTTGCACACCAACACATATCAAAATTTTCTAATATATCSAATTCATAAATAAAAATAAAAGAAAAAATCATTTATTTTCCACAAACATTTAGTTTTATATAGCTAGAAATAGTAAATACCATACATAAGAACTTAATAATCATAAACTAATCCGTGATCCAGGATCCCAAGCCTTCACTGCAAAAGTCGTCATCGAACTCAAATTTGAGGATTACCTGCTTTGWAAGGGGGGATGCATAAGTGAGCACACTTACTTAATAAGTAGAGATAATCTCCTTTCACTGGGATTGAACAAGGTTTTATATTTATATTATTTAAATAACTTTTAAACTTTGCTTGTAACTTTTTTCTAAAATTTGTTAATATTTAATTCATAACAAAGACGTTCTAATAAGGAGGAGATGTACAATAAAGAAAGGAGAACAACAAAAGAATGTAAATATATTAAAGTAACGACCAAGAGAAATCTATTTATCAATATGGAGYCGTGAGAAGGGGTATAAAGAAAAATGACAACGGCAGAAATAAGTAAAGAAAGAAAGTGTTCAGATAAGAAGAATGGAAAGCTTGTCAGTAGGAAATGCAAGGAAAGAAAATCATAAATTAAAACAAAAACGAGGCAAGAAAGTCAACAAGGATAGCTACTGGAACCTAAAAGAAAAAAGAAAATAATAAATAATAAGGCTATGCTTGTTAGTGGAAAGATTGTAACCATTAGAATGATAAGTCAAGAGAGAAATTAATAAATTACAATGAGAATCGAGGTTAACAATACATRGCACAAACCAGAAAATGATGGAAGCAACAAAAATAGCCAGAGAAGTCGGTATGACTAAATCGTATGTAAAATGAATCAAAATTTCCATAACGAAGATCACTTTATAATTTAAGTCAGTCATGTAACTAAACAATTCCAAACGTTYGAGAACAAAGTCAAATTAAGGTAATTGAGTCAGATCCTGAATTTAGGTCTAATTATACCTSCACTAGATCGGTCAAAACAATAGAGTTTTAACTTTTTATCTATGCTGGTTGGATCAAGCAGTTAGGCAGAACGTGTTCCCACTTAACAATATTCCGAACAAAATTTTCAAACTTTCATGAATTTAAAAGTTATCAATGTAATACCATTTTCAAATATTTGATTCAATGTGGATGAATGAACACATACGTCATTCTTTTCTAATTCAATCTCTACTGAATTGCTAAAGAGCCCCTCTAATTATTATTTATTTCATCGAGCCCTTGACTAATTAAATTTACTTTTTAACTCTATGTAACATCAAATCTTGAAAAATGACCCAATGGGTAGGGATATTTAGTTTTAGGGTGCCAATTTTATTTCGAAGTTGTCTTCAGTAGTCCCAAAATCTTYCCCCCCTCTCTTATAGCATGGGATGATTGATTGTATTTTGATGTGATTTTGGAAGTCCATTTACTATCAGGAATCATGATAAATTAGTGGAATTGTTGCATTGTCTGCCACCTTCTTTTTCTAGTCTCGTTCCTCCTTTTGTATTATTATTTTTCCCTATTTCACACAGATACAAGAGGAATTCGGTAGTCTTTTTTGCATTTTTTAAGTGAATTTCTATATGGTGTATTCTTGCGTTGGATGGTTTCTCCATTGACTATTCGATATAGCCTTATATATAGGAATTAATATGTAATTGCAATCCATAAAGTACAAGTTGAGATTTATTTCTGTGAGTATTGAATGTCTTCTGTTATCCAACATTAGTTGCAAAGTAACATGTTGAAAAAGATTCATTCTCATGTAATTAACCATGATCATACACTATTCTATATAAATATTACTTTTGCTCAGCTTCAATATATGTTGACAGAAGAAAATAGCCAGTCGTAACAACTAAGGGAAGAAAAGTCATGTTGGCAAACTAGCATCCGAAACAAACAGCTCCCTTCGGCTGGAGGATGATCGGCTAAAGTYTGAGGAGGAGTCTCATCACAAAATCTTCAAAAATCCAACAGATTGCCAAGATTCCTGATGATCATCTTGAACAAATCAGCAACAACAGCCGATCAAATAGAGGATAAGGGACAACCAGCCGCCGAAAATGAGGTGCACAACTAGGGAGTGAGGGGAATGGTTTCAGGTTACTTTGCCCTAAAGCAAAAAGGACCATTTCAGCCCAGTATAAAAGGAGAAAGAGAAAGGATGAAGAAAAAGAACTTCAACACCCCCGATTCAATCTACAGCGAAATCATATCAATTATTACTTCAAATTATGTTTTTACATTTTGTTTTAGAGCTTTCCTATTCTAGCTTATATGCATAATTTTCCAGCTTCTAGTTAATGTTTACTATGTTTTCTTTAACATGCTTTCTTTACAGCTTTCCTTAACATGTTTTATTTATAGCTTTTCTTAACATGCTTTTGTTTACATYTTTCCTTAGTTTAGCCGATTACTACTTTCCTTAGTTAATTCTTTTATAGATTTCTTTATCGCTTATTTACAGCTTCTTTACCACTTTATTACAACTTTATTTAATCAACTTTCTTAGTCTGCTAGCTGGCTTACTTTGGCCTATAGGCAAACACTTAATTGCTAATCCCGGTTACACGATATCTACTTATCTTTCAGCCAGAGTCTCAACTGATCCAAACTTTATTCATAAGGTTTTTGACCAAACGTACAGCCAACCAACTTGTACACTTCTCTGAGGGATTTCTTTAACTAACTCAAGGACCCACCCTAAAAAAAAAAAAAAAAAAAAAAAAAGAGGTTGCTACAATCTGACAAGCCAATCCACAACTAGCTAGTTAAGACTCGGGCCTTGTTGTGTTGAAAAAAACCAAATTAGCCATGACCAGTATAGCCGATTGCGTCCACCTTACGGCTACTAACCTTTTGAGGTTAGCTTAYATTGGCTAGACATTTTCTGTACACCAAAAGTATATAAAAAATAATACTTCAATTTTATAGATTGGGATGTCATTTTTGCATCCTAATTTTCATGGAATTTTTCTTTTCTTATCTCTTTTTCTTTTCCCCATAAGATGTCAAATCGAGCATATAGTTCATCGRTGAATACCTAAAATGTGAGTTTTCCATAAGAAACAAGCCTCCATGGATCTAATTCTTCAAGTACTAACCAATAAATAGAGAAAACTAAGAGATCCAGGCTCGATATGCTATTTGGTCTCACTTCACCAAATATGAAATCAAAGAAGGAAAGCAAATAGCATATTACAACTATTGTAAAACATATTATCTGCTAATACTACATCAAATGGTAGACATGCTTTTAAAAAATCACACGAAAGGTTGCATGAGAAATTCACACAACAATTAGACTCATGCAACTCATGTAAAACAACAATTATTTGCTCATGGGGATAAATTTGTTCAATAGTTAATTRGAGATTTAATCAAGAAGATACTAAAAAGCCTTGTGCATATATGATTATTTTAGACAAACAACCATTTAGTTATGTTGAAACAAAAAGATTTAGGCATTTTATGTGATGCAAACCTCACCCACAACAAGAATGAGACCTGACAATCTAGTGGAAAAGTATCTCAAGTCTTCAAGACACAAGTTTAAAGGATCTTTACTCGTTTCCTAGAAAGACAAGAACCAAAAATCACCAAGAAATGGTAGATGTCACATCGAGCAATCAAGATCTAGCTCAAGAGTCCTAGATGATAAGTCATGATACTAGAATGCTACAAGCAAGAGTTTCAAGATGAAWGAAAACTCCCTCAAAGTATTATTAATCCTCAAAGTATGTGCTATTTTCATCATATATGGCTATTTGTAGATAATAATAACTAGGAATTAGGAAACTAGCTAATCCTAGTCAGAAAGAAGTAGGAAACTAACCAATAAAGAAATATGAAACTGGTTAAAAGAAAACAATTAGGAAACAAAACCTAGTTAGGATAATAGTATAAAATTTTTAAGGATAAGATCATTTAAGATGTATCACCATTAATCATGCTTTTAGAAGTTTAATCATTTGTAATCTTGTGGATTCTCCATTTTCCATTTGGAATTTAAATTCAAAAACTTCTTGAACATTAAAAGTGTAACAACTTCACGTTCAATTTAGACTTTGATTTCATATGTATCTCTCAAAAACTCAAATCATAAAAGTTATTTTTTTCTAAGTTTTTCATAGCATCTTGAATCTTTTCTATGGGACATTGGATATGAGATTTATGCTCAATACAAAGCATTATCAAAAACTGTCAAATATTGCCCAATTAGCTTTACTTTTCATTTAAGACCTCCATTTAGAATTGCAAATTCACATCATTATGTTTGTTACATGTTTATTGTTAGATTGTTATGAATTGTATTTAGGAGAGAAAGAAAAATGGAAGAGTTTTCTGAAATAGTCATTTGATACGATATGCATTACTACGCACCCATGGACTTATGAGTAAAAAATTAATTATATAGGTCTCATTGCTCATTTTATTAATAATCATTGGGTGTTGCACAAGAAAGTTTTATTTTTTTGTCATATAAATAGTCAAAAGTTGGGTTTTGGGAAAAGGAATTGAAAATATTTGCTTGATTGGGGGATTTACAAAGTTTTTACAATTGCTATTGATAATGTGGGTTCGAATGATGTTGCAATTGCTTACTTGAAGAAAAAAACTTCTAATTGGGGTACTAGTTTGTTATATGGCAAGTATCTTTCATGTGAGATATATCACTCACATAATAAATCTTGTTGTGTCGATAGTTTAAAAGAGACTGTTCCTTCAATTAATTATGTTTGGACATCAATTATATATATAATCCAATATCTCAACCATGATGGCATATGAATACTTTGGACCAAGTGGAACACCCAGACCATGGGCAACTRACATTTGGAAGCCTTGCAATATGCCTAAACACACCTACATTCTATAGCTTGTTGCCAAGATAAAAAAGCTTACTAGGGACATGCTACACTAATCGATCGACATCAGTTGTGTGCTATGTGACAGCTATCAGAAAACAGCTAGCCACTTGTTCTTCCAGTGCAAATTTTCCTCAGTTGTTTGGAACAACATTAGGGCCTAGCTGAGGATCAAACGAGGTATAACCAAAACTCTACTAGAAAAAGGTCTATTGAGATGCTTATATAACAACATTTTCAAAAAACATCGCCATAGACTATTATCTRTGACATGTTTACCTCAAATGTCATTATCAATACACTTGAGATGATGTTTTCTAACAAAATTTGTACACACGTCTCTTTATTGCTCTCTATCGCAATGTTTGCAATGAAATTTGTGCAAACGACATCATATGTTGACTTTAAACAATACTTCCATATGACATTTCCATGATACTTGACATAAACATAACATATTTCAACATTTGATATATGTGGGTCATAATGTCGTAATAGAATATAATCTGAGGCAACATATGCTAATGACGTTTGTCTTTTCCTCACGATAAGACTGGATATACCGACATTCATACAACATTTTTCAAAACTCAGAGTATATGAAATTTATGCGACATTTACATACGACATTTGTTATATGTATTAGCATAAATGCATTTTATGCTAACTTTTTTATACGTTGGGAGGAAATGTCATTTTTAATAAGAATTTGAGCCAACATATGCTAATGACATTTGACTTTGCATCGCGATAATAATAGATTCAAAGATATTTGGACAACATTTTTCAAACATCGGAATATGTGGAATTTAGGCGACATTTATAGACGATATTTGTTATATGTGTTGGCACAAATGCATTTKATGCCAGCTTTTGTATATGTTGGGAGGAAATATCAGATAAATAAGAATCTGAATTGAGATATGCTAATGATGTTTGATAGTGCGTCAAGATAAGAATAGATATGACAACATTTGTATAACATTTTTCAAACATCGGGATATACGAAATTTAGGCAACATTTATATACGTCATTTGCAATATGTGTTGCCATAAATGCTTTTTATGCCTAATTTTGTATATGTCGGGAGGAAATTTTGCTCAAAATAAGAATTTGAACCAGCATATGCTGACGATGTTTGACATTGCATCGCAATAAGAATAGATGCAACAACATTTGTACAACATTTTTCAAACATCGGGATTTGTAAAATATAGGCGGCATTTATATACGATATTTCCAATATGTATTGGCATAAATGCATTTTATGCCAAATTTTGTATATGTTAAAAGGAAATGTCATTTTAAAGAAGAATTTGAACAGACATATGCTGACCACGTTTGACATTRTGTCACAATGAGAATAGACATGACAATATTTGTACAACATTTTTCAAACGTTGGGATATGTAAAATTTATGTGACATTTATATACATCATTTCCAATATGTGTTGGCATAAAGGCATTGTATGCYGACATTTGTATAAKTATAGAGGAAATATCGTAACAAATAAGAATTTGAAGTGACATATGGGGACGACATTTGACCTTTAGTTGCATTAAGACTTGATCAAATGATATTTGCAAATGACAATTTGCAAACTTCATGTTATGTTGAAATTTAGGAGACTTTTGCATAATGACATTTCTATCATGCGGTGGCATATAATTTTCCATTTTATATTCTTTTCCTCAAAATTTTTTGATTCAATGTAAGTCATAGGTGACTATRAGCGCTGACCATGTTGTATGTGTATCTTTAATATGATCATCATAGTYGACTATGACATCAGTTGTGGATGATATTAGTGTACATATGTTACTTAATACATCTATATCCCATAAAGGAGTAATTTACAAAGTAATCAAAAGATATTAGTTGAATAGCATCTATAGTAAACAACAAAGCTTGGAACAAAGATAAAACACATTGTTTGACAATAAATAAGAAAAATGCAAAAATTCTCCAAAGCAATCAGTCTTCATTCGGTTGGGCTTCCTCTTATTCTTAATGCTCTGGGGTTGTCTCTGAACATTTTACGTGTTGTAGCTCGGCGAGCATGCATTGTTAATTATCTCTTTAATTTCCTTGAAATTTTCATTCACTTTCTTTTTCAAATTTTTTGAAACTTTTCACAAAAAACTTTTGCTTCCCTATCTTCTCAACCTTCTCTTCAATCTTCATTACACCAGCTTCAATTGATTCAAGTTTGGAAAGTAAACCTACAAATTTTGAACCAGATGGCTCACCGTGGACATGTTCAACACCATCAACGTCATTCACTGTCAGAAATATGATATTCTTGCATTCTAGTCCATTTTCCTTTTGATCTTTTTGCTTGAATATTTCTTGTCCCAAATTATTCTTTCCTCAGAACAAATGACTCATTCTCTAAATCAACTTCGAAGTGCTCAAATATTTTGGYCAATATGCAACCATATGATAGCTTCCTCTTATTGGTTAGAACATGCTCAATGTTAAATAGAAACACAACCCCAMAGTTAAATTTTTCACGATTTAATATATTGAAAATTAGGCTTTTTGACAGTGAGAGAGAAGAATAAGAAAGGGTAATTTTCGAAATTAAGGCTTAAATGAAGAAGACTTTTATTTACTTACTAATTTAGGGTTTACTTACCTTTTCAATTTAATGTCTAGAATTTAAAATCACGTATAGACATGGATTGTGCGAGATCTATATCTTATTTCTAGTCATCTATGCGGGATGATTATGAAGTTGGTTAATGTATAAACCAATTGATTTATTGTACTTCATTGTATCTTTGTTTTCCTTTCACTTATTGATATTCTGGAAGTTGAACTGCACGGTAGTTAGTTTCATAAACTGAAACAATTATTAGATRTAACATTTTCCCTATAAAGATTTATAATACATGATACTTGAATATGGCTGTTGCATATGACTCTCAATTACTACTGTAACCATGTTACAATTCTTCCTTGGAAGATGGATTGTCTTTGTCATTTTCTTGAACACCAACTTATGTGCTATCTATATCATTTTGGACCCAAATGACATCAGTTTCCATGAGTTGTATATTTGGTGCAATCGATACCTTATCCTCCATTTCAAAAAGATCACATGGCCTAGTTCTTACAACTATATGCCACTCCTTTTGTGATGGGYCTTGCACATAGAAAACTAATTTGAACTGTGATGCAACAATGAATATTTCATCACTGGCACTTGCACGTGTATGCACGAATCTAGACATATTAATAAGTGTGAATAAAAACAATCTCTCTTGATGCCCTTTCCTCGCTCTGCATCCACCAAATCACACTCGAACATCACAACTTTGAAGCATTCATAATAATTCAGTTCAATTATATCATTTTTGACACCATAATACTCAACTTCTCTATTGCTGAGAGATGTTTTAACTGTGACAAGTACTCCATTATTCTGAGTTTTCCTCCTAACCTCTCTTTCCTTAGTATTGAATTTGAAACATGCTACAGTGTAACCTTTAAATCTTCGGGATAACATTGTTTGGACCTTGGGCTGGCCAGTTAATCTGAGTATTAACTCGAGGGCTATGCATATCGGTCAAGCTAGAAACCTGTAAATTAATTATATTTCATATTACAATTAARTAAAATATATAGCATAAAATTATGGTAAGACTAGTTCAATAATATGCATAAAGAAAGACTTACATGATCACAGAACTAAGTAGTGAAAGTCGCATTATGCTGTGTTACTATCTCATATTCTGTAATCAAACACTCACAATTCTTATTCCGCTTTGATCTCTTGATGTGAGTCCTGTGCTCCCTTTATACAATTGAGAGGCAGATTAAGTAGTTAATAGCAGCAATACATTTTTTGACATTTAAAAAAAAAAAGCGGTGAACAAAGCATAATAATTGGTAATTTATGAGTTTCTAATTAATATGATTATTCAGTGAATGGAGAGACCAAGTCACAATTATACAAGACAGTTCAATATGTTTGTATCAATGTAATATCATTAAGAATTATGTTATCAACTTCTCCTATTGGACAGTTAAGAATTATAGTGAAAGGCTCTTTATCTGTGTTATTATTTTCCAGAGTATCATCATTTCTCTATATTCTGTTAAACCTTGTTTCAACATTGTCTTCAAATACCTTGAGCAACGAGTTATGCACTCGTCTACTATGTAACCTTGTGCAAATAATCCCTCTGGATAACTTCTATTCTGCACATATCCCTTAAGTGTGCCTAGGTATCTGTAACAAAGTCAGACTATAGTTATAACAATAATATGCCATTTCCCAGAAGATAGTCGAGTACAACTGTTGAGTATGATTATTCTCCATTCACATGCTGACTTATTATCAAATTCCTAGAAACCAACATATACACTCATAAATATAAACAAGATAACAACCCGTGTAGTTTATTATCTAGTGAAACAAGCATTGACATACAYAGAAATATCTAAACCAACATGTAAAATTCAACYTAGGCAGTTTATATGCAATAGATTTTGACATAGTTGAGTATAGATCTTAATTATACCTTTCAATTGGGAATATCTAACAGTAATTCACTGAATCTACTAACCTTGCTTCTTTTACCAAATGGATGATTAAATGCACCATAAATGTGAAAAATGATAGAGGAAAGATGATTTCCATTCGTGAAAGTGTTTCCCCAACCTGTAACTCAMGCTTATCAAGACGTGTAACACTCRATGCTATTGAACAAATATCTTTGAAGTAAAAGCACAATTCAATTATTGCTCAGGCCACATTGTCTTTTACTGCTTCTCTAACAGCTAGAGGGAGCAAGTCGTGCAACAACASATGGCAATCATGTGTCTTTAATCTGGTCAACTTCTGTTGTTTTAACTTTACACATTTGAGATATTTGAACAATAATTAGCTGGCACATTCATACTTTTCAACACTTGCAACATCTGATTCTTTTCTCCATTTAACATTGTGTAGCAAGTTGGAGGCAGTAGAAGGTCCAAACGCGAAATCAGGTTATCTTTGGAWTTCCTCTCAACATTCAGCAATATACCTAAAATATTGTCACAAATATTTTTCTCGATACGCATTACATCAAGATTATGTTGAGTCAATTTTGTTCTCAATAGGGTAAAGACTAGAATATACTCCTTTTACTCCATCCTTTTAGTTGTCGAAACATTTTTATTGTCCTTATCATGCAGTTTTTGTTCACCACTTAATTGAGCTAATGCATCATCCCTATTGACCATAGTCGAAGCTTCTCTCCACTCTATTTTTCTATTGAAGTTTTGCCTCTCATATTTGTGGGAAGGTTCGGGCCGTATAAATCTACAATGTCCGAGGAAACAATATTTTTCAACATGATTTAATCATTTTGAATATGTATCAAAACCACAACACGGGCATGCAAACCTTTTTTTGGTGTTCCAAT
Source organism: Rhazya stricta (assembly GCA_001752375.1). Classification (NCBI taxonomy): domain Eukaryota; kingdom Viridiplantae; phylum Streptophyta; class Magnoliopsida; order Gentianales; family Apocynaceae; genus Rhazya; species Rhazya stricta. The sequence continues at coordinate 330,212 of MEJB01000057.1, read as the reverse complement.
CAGAAAGTATGTTGTATGTCGGGAAGTCTTTAATAGTCCACAATGCTACAACCCTTATCCGGAAAGTAGTCTTTGAATGATCATCATAAGTAATACAACCATTATCCCACAAGTCAATCAACTCTTCAATTAAAGGTTGCAGAAATACATCAATTTTATTTGACAGCGATTCTAGACCTGGTATGAGTAATGATAGTATGAACAAGGGTTGCATCATACACAACCACGAGAAAATTTACATCGGCATAAAACCACTGGCCAGGTTCTATGATTTACATTTATACTTTGAAATGGACTAAACCCGTCACTCGCTAACCCAATTCTCACATTACGTGGATCTTGCTAGAAATTTTTATGTTTAATATCAAAATGTTTCGATACATGAGCATCAGCTCGGTGCCTCAATATACCATTGTGAATTCTTTCATCATAATGCCATCACATTAAAGAGGTTGTCTTGAAACACATAAAAAACCCTGGAGTCTTGGCTTTAAAGAAAACCAACGTAGAACCTTTCTCGGCTTTATTATTTTGCTTTTTTTGGACTTGTAGCTAGATTGACATCAATTGAGCTTTCATCTTCGACCCATCTTGAGGCACCAAAAATAGAGCAATTAGAATCATTGGCACTGCCTTCTAGAATAACATACAATTACTCGGACATGCATGAATTTTCTCATAATTGAGTCTAAGGTCATCAATAAACTTGAACTAGGTAATTGTTCCCCTCTATGTGATGTTTCTCTAAGTGGTAAACAACAAATCATTGAAAGCTTTCTTACTCCATCCATTCATATACTTCTTGTGGAATAAGTCTAGAATGAAAGATGGTTTGTTGTGTTTCACCCATCAAATAATGGTTAATCTGTTTCTTTTAATATCATGTAAAATCTTGTTGCATTCATTATCATGTTTACTAGAATGATCTATATGATTATCTCCTTGCCTTAAGTGGTCATGGCCAAATGCGATGTCATGTATAAATTGTCTAACATTTTGATTGGCCTCACACCGTACCTGACTTCCATAGTTGAATATCAAGCTTAAAACTAAAATAAATAGTATATGTTGAAGATAAGTTACCATGGAAACACTTATGTGCATAACAAGTCAAAAAACCATATTCCAGAAGATGCTTAACAACAGATTCCTTACTAGCACGGAGTCCATTACTTAATACAATGACCAAAAAGCATACCGTCTTAAGAGGAAACGRATGGAAACTTAATAAATCTTGTTACTCTCTCTAAATACTTATTGTTGACTCTAGTCTCTTCGTATATCTATCTGTTATCCATTGGAGAATTTGAAAGATATGCAAATGTGGTTACTCCAACATTTACTCGCTCTAAATCTTGTTACTCCCTCTAAATCTTACCTACCAAAGAATTGGAGGAAGATTAAAAGCTTGTTCTGCTTTATGAAGATATAAAATTGACAAATTAATTAATTGAAGGTCAAGGGTTTAGGCAATCTGGTAGGTTATGAATTAAATTCAATTTCTTGAAAAATAGAAATATTGATACGTGACATATTGTACTTAATATGCAATTTCTGTTTATATAAGACATAATAAAGTGCAATTACAATTCCTAATATGCCCTTTCCTCTCATACATTACTAGGCTTCTCAACTATGGATGTCGAGTATGTAATGAACAGATTTTTACAAAATAATAGGAAGAAAAATTAGTAAAGTAACATTGAAAATCCATTAACTTAAAATTTATTCTATTCCACATTCAAATAGATATATTAAGACATAATGTAGTATTACACAGCTATATTTCTAATGTTCTATAAATTGACAGCATTTCAACTTCCAAAAAACCCCAAAATTACAAGTATCTAAAATTCAAAATCAAAGCAATTGGAGCCTTTAGAAGACTCATCAACATCATCACCATATTCTTTATCAGATATATAGATTATCTTATCATAATCAGAGTCARTTTATTGTTCAGATTCTCCTTGCTAAGGTGAAAATAAAGATAGTTCATCTCACAGTCGTACTCAGGTAATGGCTCCTCAACTTCCTTTTTGTTAGGTTTCTCTGCCTCTTGGTCAATTTCCTATACCTCTTTTGCTTACTCTTCCTCTTCATCTTCATTTTTCACATCATCTTCACCATTTTTGGCTAGAGGATAAAGGGCTAGAGATTCTCTCGATTTGTTCAACTCATCTTCACATTTCACTACCCAAGGTAGACACCTAAGAAAAAGGTTCCGTTGAGCAAGTGCAGAATATTTTATAGCATTARCAGTGAAATACCATCTCTCAAAAGAAATCATAATATCATTCCCTAATTCATCTGAAGAGAGGAAGTAGCACCAGAAGATAGAGCATATTTGGGCAAAACTCAAGTCCACCCTTTCACGTTGAACTACATAGATTAGCAATGATTTTTTCACCACTATTTCGGGTATGGCAATGAAGTTATAGAATAGTGTGAGTATATAATTCCTTATGAGGAACAACATCAGACCAATGAAATTCATGGTGTCAGAAACTTAAAGAAATGAAGAACTTTTTGTTGTAGGAATGTATTTTCGTCGAAGGGATTCAGATGACATATGTTGCTTCAATTCCAAATGTGTAGAAGAAGAGGTTATATAGAAGACCTAGCTAAGTATGTGGATGGTCACCCTGCTATAGGGTGGAAAACTTTTGGAATCTAAGTAGTCCTTTCATATTTATTATAGACTAATTCAAGATTTAGTCATTTCTAAATACACACATAATCTAACTTCACAATTATTTGAAATCTAATTGTATTATACATTAGAAAGAGTTGTCAAAAATTAATTCAATTTAGCACATTTCAAAAAAAAATAAGCAAATTTACAACCCAATTGATAGATTCTATCTAATTAAATAATTTAGACGGATTCTATTAATTGTCTAATATGCCCTTTGGTTTATTGTGATTCCAAAAATTAAATATGCCCTTTAATTTTACAAAAAGTCTACACTTTGCCMTCCAATTGATATGTTCTATTTGAATACTTTAGACGGATTTTAAGAAAAGTCTAATATTCCTTTGATTTTATGAAAGGTCTAATTTTTTACCATATTGCACCCCAATTGATACTACGGTGAGGTAATTAAAGTGTGTATATGCCCTTTGGTTTGTAATGTGTGTATGTATATGGACATTATAGCCATTGTACATGACAGACMTTATAAACATTAGGCATATTCTATGTATACATTATAAAGATTATGCATTTTACTTATTTTACTTTTTTTGTCCTTATACATTGAAGACATTATACACATTGTAGAGATTTCTATCTCACAAATTACAGACATTATAGACATTTGTTGACATTATATGACTTATAAATATAAATTTTGTTTTTGTGTGTCTATAATGTCATACATGATAGGCACATATAATTACCATATCTTATAAATTGTGTTTGTGTGTATGTTATAACATCATAAATTCTAGGTAATTTAGGTACATTATAGATACATTATTTATGCATTTAGAGACATTAGGTAGACATTAGCGACATTATTAACATTACACATAGGTAAATTAGGTAGACATTATCGGCATTATTAACATTTATACATATAAATTATAGGTGCATTTAGAGACATTATAGACATTATTAACATTATTTCATAAATAGGATCGATTAAGTAGCTAAATACTAACAATATATAATGAAAATTACAATTAAAAAAACTGACAAATATACATAATCAAAAAGAAATATTACATTTTATTTTTTAATTTATTATTAAATTAAATAAACTTTTGGCAATGTTTTCATGTATATATTTTTATTAATTTTTTATTTAATAAAATATAAATAAAAGAATAATATACAACATTAATATAATTAGTTGGCAACCATAATGTTAAACTTTTAACTCAATTACGAAAAATAAAAGATTATCAGTTATTAAATTTTCATTCAAATTTGCAAGTCCAATTTTTAATCCTTGTTTAAACTTCCCTTTATACCTAAATTAAGCCTAATTGATAGCTATCACTAAATTACCTAAATTATTAGGTTATAGGAGGATTCCCAAGTAGCTTATCCCATTTATTTTTCTCTTCCCACGGTTTCTCTCCCTCTGACTCTCTTCCACCTCTCCACTCTTCTCATAGTAGTCTGATSATGTCTCMTTTATCATCTCTTGTAATAGCTTCTTATGCTTTTTGCTAACTCATCTCTCAATATGTTGAAATGCATTCGAATAGAAAAATCCAAGGACATTGAACAGATAAAGAGAAGAACATACCTAAGCAATATATAGGATTCCAATAGATCATCACAACAGAGCAATGATTCTGAGAGTGTAGAAGCATATTTACAGTTTGAAGATCCAAACCAGATTGATAATGAAAGAGAATTTTGAAAATGGTGAACATTATAAGTATATCTACTCGTACATACTACTCGATTATGGCTCATGAATCAATTTTGTATTACCAATAAGCCTTTTATTGGTTGACTAATACGTTTGTAGTAGGATCCCAACAGTCACAAAGTACAAGAGAACCTACAAGACTTGTAGATGTTTGGAATATATGCCTAGGAGAAGAGATTGAAGTAGATTTTAACATATTTAATTAATATGTCGACAATAGAGGATTGAAATACTTTTGTGGAACTGTGGCAAGAAATCCAGATCTAACGCCGCTTAAGTATGATGACTGGAGGTGCAATCTAGCAAGATTCAAGGATGAAATATGGAGAGTCATCACATCAAAATTTAAATTGGAAGCAAGTCGAAAGTCATGGGTGCTCACTAAGTTGAAAAATGTTTGAAAGAATTCAAGCACACTCTATTCAATGACAATTTCTCAAAACACAACAGTCTATCAGAATTGGAAGCCAATATTGATCCAAGGACAAAACCAGATCAATGGCACAAGCTTGTGAGATGGTACTCTCCGAAGTGGCAAGTATAGTTTTTGTAATCAATTGGTCACTGTGAAATTGAGCATCTGTCTGTGTTATATAGTTAAGTACCATAACCCACTTCATAGTCGTGCATGAGACTAACACTATTTCTAAGTATTTTGTGCAGCAAAAATCTAAAAATAGAATGAAAGAAAGAACTCAAATGAAGATGTCATATGCATCTAAGGTCATTACATTTGCTCGAAGGACAGAAGTGTAAGTAATTTATTACTACATCTATTAGTATGTTTTCTTAATTTGTGCAAAATTTCAAACATTACTTTGAGCCACATAAAATATTAAGAGTATTATCTAATATTTAGGTTAAGAAAATGGAAAATGTCTAGTAGAGCAAAGATATATGTGGATTATCACAAGAAAAAGGATGGCACACCAGTTAATGAACATGCTGGGAAACTACTTATCATTTCCCATAGTCGACTATACCACTTGACTATTAATCATTTATCTATGTACAAGAAAATACAACAAATTTTGGATGAAAGAATGCATGGGACTGCCATGATGTACTTTGTCCTAAGCTTGTAATTGGACCTAGAATCCTTTTTGAGTTGTACTTCTACTGTTTTACTATGAATTGTATCATTTAGAGTAATAGTACTGACTGCTGAGAGGCAGGTGGCGACTCGTTCGGCCCCAATGGACCCTAGAGGACAGCGGGGCACCACATTTGTCATTTGAATTGGTTGTCATATCAGTTTTTGAATTAAAGTTGGCATAGCATGGTCTAAGTGATTAATATGCTTATGTTGACTAGGGTTAAATTCTTTTTTTTTTAACAAAAAATAATCATTTCTTGATATTCAAGATGTGAAACCACTTTATAAACCAAAACTATGTGACAAATGGAATAACAATTTAAGATGTTAATTGACCAAAATTGTAACGATCCAGAATTTTCGATGAGTGATTAAAGTTATAGAACCGTGTAGTTTCACAATTTCGATATTAGTATATATATTGGGAGATTAGAGTACTCGAAAATTAGTGATTTTCAAAATTAGGATATYGCGTATCAAGAATTGGTTCCAGTAAGTATGAATCTACATAGGTTTTAATTGGTTCCTAATTTTTATTTAAATTCCCTTTTATTTTCCTAGTATTCCCTATGCGATTTTTCCTCTCTGTTCTTTTCTTGTTCTTTTCCTCTTCCTCCTCCTCTTGGCTGAAATCCATATTAGTCTTTCTTAACAATTTATATTGAATCAGGCTTCATGAACAAGCCTTTTTACTCTTCCATTAGAAGCCTAACTCTCCTTACTCTAGAAGCTAAATGACTCTTACTTAGCAAGACTTCTCTCCTAATTATACCCCCCTGACCAGCCATTCCCTTATTTTCCCTAGCAAAATTTCCTAAACTCTTCACTCTCTACTCTCTTTCTCTCATATGGCCTTCCCTATCCACTAGCTCACCACCGTGTAACACCAACTCTCCACCGTGCACCACCTTCCCCCTCCCTCCTCTGGTAGCCTTGGTTCTTCACAAAGGTAAGAGTTTTTCCTATTTCAAACACTGATTTCTTTTCCCTATTCAAGCTACCATGCCCAGACTTCCAAATCACTATCTTTGTTTACCTTCCAAACAGCTTTCAGAGGGCACCTTCAAGATTCATTTTCTTTGTCATTTAAGGTAAGTATTCAGACCCCTATTAGCATGGCATATGTAGGAAAAATTACAGCTTTATCTAGATAGTATAGTTGGTATATAAGCATGGAAGATTTCTGCCTAGCCAAATTGGTGAAGATGTTTTGTGTGTTTGATTTGTTTGGTTCTAAGGCATTTTAGCATGACTATTTAAGTGSATTTCTAGGGAGGCAAGCATGCCTAAAGTTTTCTATAATTTTAAGGCTTAACTTTAATATGAATATCATGATAGATTAGCAAAAGATAGAAAGTATTCATGATTGCTGGAATTTGTTGAGGACAATTTATTGTACTTTGTTTTGTCAAAAACTTTTATTTGTATGAGGCATTGAAATGAGGTTTTGTTTGATCTATATGCTAGCTTTGGTTCTTAGGATTAAAACAAGATATATCTCAAGGTTATAGCCTTCATAAGTGAAGAGTTATAGACCTTACAAACATTATGGACAGTGTATATGAATTGAGATTTTGCCTACTATCTTGAGTTAAGTGTGACTTAAACATAGGCTAAAATTTGTGCACGATATATCTTGGAYAGCTTAATGAATTTCACTTAAATTGAGCAAGTAGAACCTGAGATATGATAAGAACATTAAGACCCTCACATGACTGATAGAACACATGATTGTTTTAGTAAATTTTGAATTGGTTACAAGATATAATTTAGCATACGAGGTACACTTTGATAGATATGAACCTCAGATACAATTTGGGACTGATTTTGCATAATTTGAATGAGCAGAACCGAAAATATAACCAAAACACTCCTACCATATTAGTTTAGACTTTTCCTATTACACTCTACTATTTAGATGGATTCTGGTAACTAATCACACACTATTAGGTGCTAATTTTTACATGAATATGTGCACTAATGTCTTGTAAACATAAAGAGACTTGTTTCATTAAATTTTCCTTAGTAAAACTCCAGTTATTGATAAAACATCTAATTTGAATAATTTTAATAGGTAAGACAATGAACCCCATTTTCGTAACTAAACTAATCTGTCCATTGCTCGAAATTAGCATAACTAGCGTGTATAATTAGCCCACTTTCTTAGGTTGATTTACATATAATATTTGTAAGTAAAATAGAACTAGGACCTAATTTATGGGTGTTTTACCGAACACTGCCCGTTTTGGGCAAACAACCTTGTAAACAACCTTATGTTATTAATTTTGGYATGAAAATTTAGCCAGATTAATAATTCAACTTAGGATACTTTTTCTACATATTTTAGGACATCTTAATCCAGAGTTTTAGCTGATTAGATTGACGAGCTTAGGTGAGTCCGTCCGATTTCTTTAAAACTTTCAACCATGTGCAATTTGATATTCTAATTATGCATTTTCATATTTCCTTAGTTATTTTCGTGAATCCTTCAGTCTTTTAAACTCGTCAAAAGTGCATGATTTTAATTAAGCATACTCTAGATATATTTTCAAGAAATTCTSATACGCTTGAATGTGAATCCCTCTGTTCCATGTAAAATGTCAAAGTGCATGAAATTTTGTTACTCAAATGAAAGGTTTTAAACATCTCCAAATCATTGAGCTTTTGGAAAATGTGTGCAAATTGCTTTGAACGGAATCACTTGTTATGCTTTCCTAGAAATGATTTTTCTATGTATTCGAATTACAAGTGTGCATTGATTTGATTTGAAGTATCAATTTGCCAAGTTATTCGTAATCCTAAAAATTCTATTGATTTGATATTGAGACTTGGATTTGATTCTCACATTGTAAACTTGCAATTGAGGACCTGATTGTGAAAGTCGAGTACTCTGTTGGTTGCCTTGAGGTGCTAGCTAAACGAGCAAAATACTGTGTTTGGCTGGTCATTAGTACAAGGACCTTTTGAATCGGGTAGTGTTAGTCCTCAGGATAACCATAAGGCTTAGCTGGTAGTTAACTAGTGGCAAACTCRAAATGCATCAGGCAAATGGCTGCATCACACCGTGCTTTTGTGAGACGCTTGTGCACTCGAGTAGGAGTTTAGCCTGAGCAACCAATCCGTGTACCCTGGCTAGCAGGTACTTTTGTGTTTGTGTTGTGAGCGATTGAAAGTAGTAGCACAATTTGTGTGTTAGGGTTGATAATTTTRACCCCACCAAACCAGAYGTGGGGTAATTAGCAACATTCTACCTTAAGTGTTATCGCACTTTATGATATGATTTGCTTTGATACTAAAAACCCTTTTGATATATTCTTGGATCAGTTTTTGAGCTTCGTGTGATCTAATTATTTACTACTTTAATTTATGACACGCTTTGAGCATTTAATGTTTTGATACGTCTTCCATAGTTATGATATTTTATAACTTGCACATGACACACACCTTTGGACTTGCTAAGATGTTCTTTTGATACTTTGGACTGTAGATTATTCAAGGTAGCAGTTTATTTTTAGTTTGGAGTTTTTAAGTTGCATAATATAAACTATGGGTTTTAAACGCTTTGATTATTTGACATTTGGACTGTCAAGAGATAGATAGCTCTCGCTTCTTTCCAGTCGAATTTAGGAAATGATGGGTCATCACATAAATAACCCCTAATGTTGGAAAAATATAAATAAACAYCATAATCTTCTACAATCTTTCACTATCTTTCAAATATATAATCGAATTAACCCCAATTTGAGGTAGATGATAGGTAAAATGTTAAATCAGAGTCAGAATTCATATTTGATTTATTATTTATGATATTATATTATAAGAATTTTGGTCCAAATCTTTATCGAGTGGGCCTAAATTTTATAAACATAATTCAAATCAAATTCAGATAAATATCAGGAGATACTTGGTCCGAAGGCCAAAAAAATGATTACAACCGAGTTAATCTCTTTCCGGTACGAAATTTGGTRCAGGTATTGATTTATTTAATCTTAGTCAAGTACCTCCTGATTCGTAAATCCAAAATTGCACGCTAATAACATAGGAAAGCATGAGCTCTCATCCTTATCCGCAACCGCAGCCAACGGCAGCATCGCAAGCGCCGTCGTACCATCAGCCGGCAACACTCGATGAAGTCAGAACCCTTTGGATTGGCGACTTGCCGTATTGGGCCGACGAGACTTATCTAAACAGCTGGTTCTCTCACACGGGCGAGGTCTTCAATTCTTCCCAAATTTTCTTTATTCACATTAACCTTGGAGCAATGAGAAATTAATGGGCAGTTATTGGAGTTATCTTTCTTTTTAGTTTTGATTTTCATTTCCTTCTGTACAGAAAATGGAAAAATTGCATTAACTTTTTTCCGTAGAAGTATAATGCTATTTCTTTCAGTTTCTTGAGACTACTGGAAATAATTTTAACAAGCAGTGGTGCATTTGGAGCTGATTTTGTGGATAAACTATATTATTGAGCAAGGTTAAATCAATATTTATTATCTTCACCACGAGTTAGTGAGCTCTTTTTTTCAAACTTTTAGTGACARTGTTAGCTAAGTGGTAATATTACCTAAAAAGCTTGATGCAAAATGTTGTCTTTTATTATGTTTTGGTGGATTAATTCCGCATGTAACTCGACAAAGTTAAAATTGTCTATCCTCGGTCTTGTTATGAGGAAATCCTAATATTCTAGTTGGGGGATCGCTGGAGTTTGAGATATGTGAATAAGAGAAATGCTGCAATTTTTACTTTATGGGTTTATAATATGCCTTAAGGACCTTGATTTATCATAGTTTGTTAGTATAAGACTATAGCATGGAATATTCAGGAGTTCTTTCAAAGAGATTGTTTCTTTCTGTTAACTTTTGATTAACTTACGGTCTTTGTTGATCTTGTATAATTTGATTTTTTGCAATATAGGTCCTTTCAATAAAAGTAATCCGTAACAAAATCACTGGTCAACCAGATGGTTACGGTTTTGTTGAGTTTACTTCACATGCAGTAGCTGAAAGGATTTTGCAATCATATAATGGAACACAAATACCGGGAACTGAACTAAATTTTAGGCTGAATTGGGCATCTTTTGGGATTGGAGAAAGACGACCTGATGCTGGGCCTGAGCATTCTATATTTGTAGGGGATTTAGCTCCCGATGTCACAGATTATTTGTTGCAAGAGACATTCAGAGCTAATTATCCTTCAGTTAGAGGTGCCAAGGTTGTGACGGATCCAAGTACTGGACGGTCTAAGGGATATGGATTTGTTAAATTTGCTGATGAGACAGAAAGGAACCGTGCCATGACTGAAATGAATGGAGTTTATTGTTCAACTAGACCGATGCGTATTAGTGCTGCAACACCTAAGAAAAATTCTGCCACTGCTCTTCAACAGCAGTATGCTGTAGCTAAAGGTAACTTACTCTGCCAATTCTGATTGAAGAAACAGCAATAAAATCTTCTTCTTCATAACCTTTTCTTCTGATTCCTTTTGGGGGAGCAATAATACTCGTCAACAGCAGTATGCTTCTCTGCCTTACCAGCTTTGGTGGTGGCTGGGGAAATGAGTGTGGAGATGGGTTGGGGTATCAATGAACGTTTGATAACATAATATATGAGTTTCTTCTTCCTTTTTTTCCTTTATGTTACTTTCTCTTTGCTATAAGGGACTAGTGTGTTGTGATACATTGCATTTTCCTACTTCTCGTTAGGGTATAGGACTTTAATTAGGTTCCTTTCAATTTATATCAAAGTTAAAACATGTTGTTCTGTAATGTCTTGTGAATGAATCAAGATCAAGATGCTCAATTGCTAACTGAAATTAAGATTCTTTAACCTGTCCTGAAGGTTTTGGTACTGAAAAGGCATGTCTTCCTTAATCTCAGGGTTATTTTATCATTTGGTTTCTGTCTAACTTCACAGTTGGCTAGAAACTGCTTATCAATAAACCAATGGTGGAAAGTTATCTATCATCTGAATAAAAAGAGAGCATTTGAGAGGAAGATCCATCTGCTTTTTTTGGGCACCCGAAGTAATTGTTCACCAACTTCCTTCTACCTTCAGTCAATCAGTCTGTTTCACTCTTCATCAGATGTGCACTGGAATATCAGCTATGCAAAAGCAGAAATCATTCCAGTGTATTTTTAAAGTTATTGCTATTTGCTCTGCCTATAGATCATAATTGATTATGTGCACAGAGGATGGGTAGTGGTTAGGGTTTGGTAAATATTTCTAAGTTTTGATAGAATGCAAATTAGGGATCTTTCTCACAGGCATATTTATTTGGTCTCAGTTAAATCCGCTGAGTTGCTGATCTGTTGTCTAGGCCAATTTAATCGCTGAGAACTCTTGAACTTCTCTTCCCTTTGTTTTATATTTATATTTTGGCCATGTCCCATTTGACAAGATTATCTTCTTTACTAAAAAATTCTTTCCTTTGAACCAGTGTATGTTTTTGGCCAAAATTTACTTACTTTGACATGTAAGTCTCCAACCAATTATTCCGTATAGCATTTTTAACGCAAATGGTTTCTTTCCCTCCCTTTAAGGATAAGATGCTTCTTCCACATACAATAATTTATATTACTAGCTGTAAGAAATCTATTTTTAGTTTATCCAACAAAGTTATGAAGATGTAAAGCTGGCAAGGAGATTGTTAATGTCAGACTGAGGAATAGTATAGGTTATATAAATGAGCGCACAGCTGTACAATAGACTTGATTGGACGGGTGAAGGATCATGTTCAAGATTGTGAAATTACTTTTTGTTTGAGTTTGTACAGTTAGAGACTACAATGTTGAAATATGTGAATAGCTTTCTGAAATATCAGACAAGGTTGCCCATTATGGTATGCCTGCAGTGTCTCTTGACGAGTAAATTTGATTGTCCAACTGCTTTCTGGTCACCCAGAGTAACAATAAATAATCCAAATGCCAGGTTCAGGTATTAAATTTACTTGTCATTGAGGATAAAAGAAAATGGCTTTAAAGAATTTGATTCTTAAAAATTGTGGTATGGATTTATGAACAGAAATAGAGATTATTGTTCTCTTTCCGAACTGGTGTTCCCATGGGAGCAGTTTGCAACATCCAGCAGAGTTATTCATTTTTTTGGCCCTTGTGAAAAGGTGAGCCTATTACAATTTTAGAATTTGAAGAATTCTTGGTACAATCTTAGAATTGAGAATAAAAGAAACTGGTTTGAAGAATTTGATTATTAAATGCTGTAGCATTGATTTGCAAACAGGGATTGTTGTTCTATTTTTAAAAGCATTTTCCAATGGAGCAGTTTGGAACATCCTGCACCAATCAGAGTTTATTCCTTTTAGTTGCCTGTTTGAACAAGTGCTCTGGTACAATCTTAATGTTAGGAAATTTGAGAAATTCAAAATGCAAATCTTGATCACGCAGGTTCCATATGTAAATGACTGTTATCAATTTTTCTTCTATCTAGTTGCAGAGTATATGTAATTACCCACGAGYTATAGGATGCTTGATTTATTATTGCAAAGATGTTATGGACTGAGAAGAGCTAGATTGGAAGCAGAATACYGTGCTGCAGTTCTATTTGAGAACCTGTGGGGGTTAGGGAGTTTTTACCTGGGCTATTGGATACTTTTGGATTTCTTATGATTTTTCCTGGAATTATATTTTTTACGCAGCAGATTGATTCATGCATTATTAAGTTGTTAATACTTTTAAAATTTCTAAATGTTGGAAGTACTCATTCTTTAATGAATATAAATAAAACCTGTTTTAAGATTAAGATCAGTCATTCCTACCTGAAATGAAAATCAAAGATGGGTGAACTTGCATGGTAAGGTCTTCAAAGAATGGTATGAAATAAGCCTATACAAAGAATTTGGATAAAGACTTCATAGTTTCTTTAGAGAGACCGAGTTTGCAATTGTTTATCTTCTCTACGATTAGTAGTTGAAGATGATGACCCTTCCTAATGGCCTGTTTAGTCACGTCATTCTCTAAGCTAACCATTGCTGATACTACAACTGCAGTTCGTGAGTATATCTTCACCCTTTATGGATATTTAGCTGTTATATAATTTCATTTTTCATGAAAAAGTTCTAGAGGGTTAGATGACCAAACTGTGTATATCCTGCATATAGTTTTAATTGCCTCCCGTAGGTGTGAAGGACCATCTTAGGATTAGATTTAGAGTTCTAAGGAAGATTTGGTTTATAACTCAAGAAAGTCAGAGTCCAGTGAGTCATTTCAAGGGTCAAAGTTCTGAAGTTTGTAGTTAATGCTGCTAATATCACTTCCTAGAGAAATATGCTTGCATCTGGATCTAAATTAGTATTCACTTTTTTATGCAAAGTGCTCACACCACTGCATATTCTTTTTTCCCTTTATCTTTGTATTTTTATAAGATGATGAATATAAATCTTTTATTTTTAATACCATAAATGAAATTGGATTCTTTTTGGCAGCAATTTATCCAGCTCCAGTTTACTCTCCTCAAGTGCAGACAATTCCAATAGATAATGATATAAACAACACTACTGTAAGTCAAAAGCCTAGGTACTGGTTCCATCATGTCTATTTTATCCCTCTAATTATGTTTCTCACTTGCAGGTGTTTATAGGTAATCTGGACCTTARCATCACAGAAGAGGAATTGAGGCAAATATTTTTGCAGTTTGGAGAAATAAGTAATGTCAAGATTCCTGCGGCTAGGGGATGTGGTTTTGTGCAGTTTGCTCTCAGGTAATTTGGCTTATGGACTGCTTGGTACGTTTCAGTCATTCTTCAGTATGAATAACCAATTGGTATTTCGATTTTCATTGTGCAGAACATCTGCTGAAGAAGCAATTCAGAGGATGCAGGGTGCTGTAATTGGTCAACAAGTAGTTCGTCTTTCTTGGGGCAGGAGTCCCACAGCAAAGCAGGTATCTTCATGTTAAGAGTGCCCTTTAGCAAATGATAACTCTGATATTCAAGAGATTATAATTTGCAAACTCAATAATTTGAAGTGAAAATGAACTGGATTGCTTGACTAGTGAGTTATCTGTCTACTTATTCACTAGCGGCAACTTCACATCTCATGCCTAGTAGTTTATGTTGTTTTATGGTTAATTTTCATCTTCTAATGTGTCGCCGTATTTTTCCTTCTCTAGATCACTGCAAACAATATCTTTTTTGTATAATGATGGAGTCATTTGGAAAAAAATATAATACACTTTTTATTTAACTGGCCTTGTCCTTATGTGCAATTTCAAGTGCTTAGTTTCCAAGAGAATATTCAGTACTGCATTCAATTGAATTCATAAAAATTTATACCATTTCATAGGATTTATCTGGTATTTGGGGACAACCAACAGATCCTAGCCAATGGGGTGCTTATTACGGTTATGGACAAGGTTATGATGCCTATGCCTACGGAGCTACACAAGATCCTTCTTTATATGCATATGGTACATATGCTGGTTACATGCAATATCCACAACAGGTAAAATAATTTTTCTTATGCGTTTTTAGTATTCTGGTTTTTAACTATCTTTATTCAACTATTTATATAACTTGGACCATATTTCATGTCTTTCTCTTGGAAGAGGATTTTGCTTCACACGTTCTCGTGGTATCCAGTGAGAGTAATTTTTGAATTTATTTGAAAATTTCATAAAGTCTAGAAAGTCTAAATTAGACTAGCCACTCAGTTAATGATTTTTGGATTTTGTGTAGTTGTATGTCCTTGTTTATTTTTTTCTGCAACTTCAAAATCCTGCAAATGAATAAGATAAAGGTTTTGTCTTCTAACGAATTTTTCAATTGCTAATTGGATGATGGACCTTAAAATGTTAAAAAAATGACTTTCTGTATGTTAAAATGTTGTAAATGATCAAGTGATCGAAGAGGAAATTCATGTCTGAGGCCTAAAAATCAAGAGAGGATAAGATGACAAGGGGAAAATGAACTGAGGGGAAAATGAACTGAAATAATCCTTTAATAGCAGTTTCGATGTTGGAAATTGCACTTCAGAATGGAGGAAACCCTTCTTCATGGAATTGGCACCTCATTAGTTTAGTGCTACTTGGTTTTTATCACCAAAGGTATTTGTTTTATATGCATATTTCTGATTCCTTTTATAGTGGATTACGCAACTAAATTATTGGAAATTATTCTCTAATCATTGGCACAAGTTGTCCTACAAGTCATCCTTAGTTTGTCCAGTGTAAAGGTAGTTTTTAGCATTCTAGTCTAGCGCTTAACCTACCTAATAGAGGCAAACTTGACCAAGTACTAGCAAGTGGTTTGGATCTTAGGCATGAGCTTAAGTTTTGCAGTAATCAGTATTGCTTTGGTTGGGGCTTATTATGTGGATTCGAATGATAACATAACTTTATTCTGTATAATTTAAAATTTGAGAAGGATCTCTATCACATAATACTTTTTCTGTGTCTTGGTCTAAAACCTCTTGATAATGACACATTAAACTCTGCTAAACTCCGGCCTCTAGGTTGAGAAGAAAATTATTCTATCATCAATTACTGCATGYCTTTTTCAACTAGAATAATTTCAGCATTTTGCCATCAGCGAGATTGTGGACTTTAGCTTTATGCTTAAGAAGATAACTATTTTGAAATACTATAGTATGCTTTTTTTTTTTTTTTTTGCTTCTCTTTAGTGAACCATCAAAAAGCACTTCTAAGCAGTTTCATATCTTTTAACAGCTTCGACTCATTAATGCTTTTATGAAGATTATGCTGTTTTATTATAAGTATCATGTGACCACATATGAATTTGTAGTTACTTTATAACATAAAAGGTAAATGTATATGGCYGTATATCGAATATGTACTTATATCATCAGATATTCTATAYACAAAACAAAAATAGAGAAGTTCTTAAAAACACAGTGGAAAAAGATAAGAGAAAGAATCAGATTTTGGCAACCTTGAATACTCTGGCATAAGCTGAATGCTTTAGATCCTGCAGTTTAAGACGAATTTTCCCACCTTTGGAAACAAACTCGACCAATAATCTTAAACAAAAGAGGTATATAGTTCATATTCGAGATGCTGAGTAGGAAATCTTCAGAATTCTCATGAATGAAATGTTTGGATACTTTTTGTCACGTCTTTTGAATGACATAACTTGAATTAATATTTCTAAAACTTTCTCATAGGAAATGCTATTGGGTTAACATTGGAGTGCCCCTGATTTACTTCATATTTTTTCACTGGATGGCAGTCTACCAAAGCTTTTTTTAATTTTTATTCTTGCTTGCTTGCTTGTGGACATTATAGTGTCCCTTTTAAATTTTTATTTTTTTTATTTACTCTCGAAGTGGTTTTCTTATTGACCAATAGATGCCAAAGATCTTTAAGTAAAAATGCTTTGATGGAAAAACATGGTCCCAATTCCAACACCAGCACGATTTATTCGTCTAACCTTAGTTTTATTTCTTTGTGAGTTTTATTACTCTTGAAGTGGTTTCTCTTATTGAAAAATAGATACCCAACTATCTTTACTTGATGAGCAGCAGCAAGATTTACTYGTGTTCTTAGAGTTGAACTGAATTTTTATAGGCATTTCTCTTCTGTTATGTTTGATGATGAAGTATTTGCTTGCCTTCTGCTTACTTTTTATCTATTGATAAATGTGATGGTATTTCATTTACAGGCTGAAGGGTCTCAAGATCCAGCAGCTATGCCAGGTGCTGTCCCTGCTTTGGAGCAAAGAGAGGAAGTATACGATCCTTTGGCTACACCAGATGTTGACAAGTAGATCTCTCTTATGGATTTTTACGCTGAAAGCTGTTTTATTTTACTGTTAGGTTCATTTAGGCTGTCTAAGCATGACAACATTACGGAGCTTTTTACTAAGGTGTTTTTTTATGTTAGGTTGAATGCTGCTTACCTTGCTGTCCACGGAAGTGCCATCTTGGGTTGGCCCTTGTGGCAAAGGACCTCCTCGCTTCAACATCAAGCTTAACTTTGGAGACCCTATGTATCCATTGTTTAAATTTGTGGTAGTCTACAGCAGTAATAGTGCAGCTATAGTCGACAATGGAGAAGATAATAGCTATCTTGGTTTGGCATGTTATGTTGGACACTCATGCTATAATTTGGCTATCTTTTATTAATTTTGATCTCATTTTCCTCAGAGCCTTGCCAACTGCATTACCTGTCTTGTTGGGTAGTCATGTTCACTTGATAGCTAAAAAATCTCTTCTCGTTCAATCTTCACATGCTGTGTAAGATCCCTTACACTAGCCTTCACGGTCAGCTTGAATTCGTTTGTTTTGGCCTTTTATTTTCAATCTACTGGAACGTATGCTAATTGCCTGCTGGTGACCTTACATGGGCACAAGTGTTGGTAATTACGTCTCTTTTGTCCAGATAAGCTATGTGCAGTACATTTTTGTGGTTTAATAGGGATAGTTATATAATTTAATACTAAAATTGATAGACAATGATAAAAGAGACCTCTTAAATTTTCAGATTGAAGTTTTAGTGTTAGGTTTCAAAATTTAAAATTTTGAGACCAGATTATGAATAATATTTTTGGGATTTTACACTTTTTTCATTCATAATGTTCACAATCGTTTTCTAAAACATTGATTTTTCATCGAGCATTTCCCTCTTTCCAAAAGCCTTTTTCTCGTCTCTTCTCTTCCATCTCAGCTCCCTTTCACTGCCCTAGGATTCATTATTCATTAAGTATTCTATAAGAACCAAGCATGGTACTGCCAAGATCTTCAGCAAACCCTTTTACAAGTCTGTAACAACGACCTCAAGAAGACCTTTCAAGCACCTTGTTTTTTTGGAATTCTTATTCTTTTTTTGGTTTATCATCATGATTTTTTGTGATATGCGTTTTATTTTATTTTAATTTTTGGTTTAATCATTTATCTTTAGTTTAATTGATATATATTCCTAACCATTGTTTATTATGATTCAATATATATTTATACTTTATTTCATATTTTTTTGAAATGTTTTCTGCTTTTGTWTTTTGGTTGTTTTTACTTAATCAGTCTTTTTTGCATATTTTCTGGTTGTTTGAATTTTTTTTTTTTTGAACACTTTTTCTTGAATAAAAATCTCCATTACCTATCACTCAAATAAACTATAAACCATTAAAATAAATTATTTCATAAAATATATCAAATCAAATTTTCAAGTGTATCTATGGGCAGAATACAAATTGGCCCAGAAAATACATAATTCAACAAGAAAAATGAACTATGACATGTAACTATACCATAAAATATGAAAACTATTATAAATAAATAGTTAATGATATTTTTATTTTTGAAACCATGGAGCTCTAGGGTTTAACCTGAGCTTTTACCCACATTGGATGCGGTTTGGTTTCGAAGTCTGTCAATGGATGGACYTTTTAAACGTTGACAAAAATGCACTAAAACCATTTAGTGAATGTGATTGTCCAAAACACCGTCCCATTTAGTGAATGCGTTCGGACCTTGCATTCCTTTCGAGGAAAATCACTATTGCATTCACTAAATGCTTTAGGTTTTAAGCAACACATTTAGCAAATGTGCTGGTAATGCAAGTTCTAGTTATGCAGCTCTTTGTTTCCTGGTTCTACAAAACAAAATAACTAAACACAACCTATAAAAAAATAGTTACCTAACAGTATTTTTTTGAATAATACAAATTACCACAACAATCCTCACCAAAATAYGAACTTTTCATGACAATATTCATATCCATCACAACATCATCAATAATTGTCAAATTCAAACTATAATGTAGAGAAATAAAGACTTGACTCAACACATATCAACACATAATGATATATAGATAAAGATTTGAATTGAACACATCACTATAACTCTAAAGCCATTACACATCAACACATCATTAAAGTCCAAATTCATTATAAAAAATCACTCTAACCCTATCTCAAGGATGATGCTCCTTGTAATCTATTATTCACACAATTCCATCTATTATGACGGGGTTGATAGAAATTTGAACATCTTGGGGTAGATCAGAGCTATAGAAATTCATTCTCCACAAATTCTTGTTGCACACCTCCRTTCTGGACAATTACCATTCATGATTTCATTGTTAASTTGAAGGGTGAAAAGTGCAAGCTTTCAAGTTGGCTCATTTCTGACCGAATAAAAATCACAACTGTATGYGTTTCTATGATTATCCTTGGGTTGAATTCACTGAAATGAACTGAAGCATCCCAACCTCTTTTCCAACAAACAAAAAATACGTGGGAATACGATCTTTTCAATAAACTCCACTTTTGACAATTAAACTATTCTTGGTCATGTTGATCATGTCAATATGATTACCCCTTTGACCTTATCTTAGTGGAGTGTGACTAAATAATTGGATTTGTAGATTGAACTGGCTAACCGAGTGCATCATTGCATTGGTTTCAAGATCGGTATAAATCTTTCATAATCTTGATGGAATGGATATCGGTAGTGAAGCACCTCATTTCGGTCCAGGAAAAAGTAATCAACAAGTTTCCTAAAACTTATCTTCACCAAAACCTTGAGTGGAAGTGCATGCATTTTCTTGATCACACTATTATGAGATTCAGACAAGTCAAATGTTAAAAGTCCGAACTTGTATCCCCCATTATGCAATAGAGCCCATTTTTCAAAAGAAATATTCATCAACCAATCCTATGCTGCCTGATTTCTTTTTCTTATCTCTTCCATGTATATCAAAATTTTGTATCTTAGGCATACTTCCTACCTGATACATAAGCTTTTTCAACAATCTGTTCTTAAAAGTGAGATTGAAGTTGGTATGGATATGTCAGAGATAGAATATCTGGATAGACTTCTGATGTAACATCCCCAGATTAAGAAACTTTATCCTAACCCGAAAATGTCACTATTTACTCACTGACATGAATTGGCAAAAATTTTTGAAATAATAAAAATCTTGAAATTTAAAATAGAAAAGAGATTTATAAAAATCTCAACCGAGTTTCCTCTGTAATCTCAACCACAACCCCATGTATACATTCAAAGTCCTCAAACATTTCAACACCCATAAAATAACATGCATTTCAACCCAACAACCATCTAATACAAATACACATTGTATTTCCAAAAAAAACTTTTATTTCCTTAACATTTACCAAAACTGAAATTTGCAGAAACCAAGAGAATTTAAAGCACAACTAGCAAAACAAATAAAGAAACATTTTAACAACACACAAGACCATTCCAATCAACCATCTATCTTATTCTGTAAAACTTATTTAAAGAAAAATGCTTYGAGGTATCATAGCTTGCCCACAAGCGACCTCTAAGCACCATCTGGCTACACATCACCTGAAACGCAAGATGAGAGAAATGGAATGAGCTAAAAAAACCTAGTAAGCAAATCTCATGCATAAATGTATAAATATGCCCTACATGTCATGAATAATAAAACTTCACATTTTCAATRAAAACTTTCTAAACGTTTCCATTTCATAACCTTTTTATAAAGTCCTTCCTTTCRAAATGCATAACTTGTAAAAGACCTTTTATTTCATTACATTCGTAAACTCACTGAGTGTAACGCCTAGCCATTAAGCTCTGCAGTGGRCCATTTGTTTTTTGGTTACATTTCTACCGATAGAACCGCAAAGCGGTTAACATTCCTTTACTTTTCCTTTCATCTCTTCACCTCCAAAGAGGTGAACATTACATTTCCCTATCCTCCCAGAGGGTCAGTTCAGGTGCACCGGTCCCCCATGCCCTATTTTCCACTCACATCTTTCATGGCTAGGTTTACACTCCTTTCCAAAAACTTTAACATTTTCCCGAACATGTTACAATTTATAAAATACATT
Organism: Rhazya stricta; assembly: GCA_001752375.1. Lineage (NCBI taxonomy): Eukaryota > Viridiplantae > Streptophyta > Magnoliopsida > Gentianales > Apocynaceae > Rhazya > Rhazya stricta. The sequence goes on along the minus strand of MEJB01000057.1, from coordinate 308,943 downwards.
CCCTTTCAAAATTTTATTTCCTAAACCATTCACTTTTTAAATGTATGAATGGCTTATGCCAGGAATGATGTAGAACACTATAACTACATGCCCATGACGTGAAATGCACGCAACTGTAATTAATATGCCCTTCGACATAATAATGATACCAGATATGAAACACGTGAAAACATTCCACCAATCAACACATTTCATAACACAATCCCATACCGCCACCACATAACACAYAACAAAAGAGATAGGCGGGTATGGGGATTTACTTGCATAGAATCTCATATACAACACGTTCAACTTGCCTAAAGAAATTTAGATATATCAATACATATACGTAAAYGAAATGTGAGAATTTACTTATCCGGAATCCTTTACGTTACAGGGTTCTTATTAAAATTGTGAAGTGAAATCCTTCGACCGTTCTCAACATTAAGGCACTTGAAACGACCTAATCTTGATTACAGAAGTGAAGTCCATTTAGTACAATTGTCCCAACTTAGATATTCAATGTTTATTCCAAGAAAGTCATTTGCCAATTATAAATCCATACTTAGTTCCCATATTACCCATTATCAAATTTTCAAGGATACAATTCAAACTCCTTAGCTCGGGTATTAAACCTAATCTATGTTCTCCCACCAATGCACTTTGGGACATAATTGTACACGTGTCATAAATTTCAATATCAAATAATAAGGTTTTCACCTTTAATTTCACAAAGTCCAAGTGTCGCGGAAGTGGTATTGGATTCTTCGGTGTGCGCTCTAGCAGTTCCTGGGCGTCTGGGTGTCTGGGCGCCTGGGTGTCTAGTCATCTGGCGCCGAGGCGCTGGGTGCCTGGGTGCCTGGGCACTCGCTGGCACCTGTTGCTGGGCGCTGCCAAAACTAGCGAACAGCCAGCCAAAAACCCAACAACAGCTTACACTAGACCTCATTCCAACAAGGCTTTCGGCGAGTGGTTGACCGGAGTTGTAGATCTGGGAAAATCCAGTCGGTGAGTAACTTCCCAAGGAGGTCAGCTACCAACCGTAGCAACTCCACCCCAGAAGACACTCGGTCAAGTTGCAGAGCAATGCCGACGGCGATCGGCGAGCAAGACAACAACGAGCAGACGCGGGGGAGAGATCGGACCTGTGTTTGTTGTGTGTTTGTTTCCTATAAATATTACTTGTGATTGCCTTGTTGTTCTTAGCATTTATTTCTCACCAAACACATAGAATTTATCACACTTACCAATTTTTTGGAATTTATCCTAAAAGGAGAAAACGTTTGTAGTTATTGCAAAAAGTTTTTAAACCCATTCACCCCTCTCTTGGGTACATTACATTTTCTATCTTGGCATGAATTTTCTTAYCCAGATGATGATGATGATCTTAACTGTCTCTTTTACATAGCTCATTCTATTGCTCAACTCATTCCTCCATATCATTGTCGGAGGATAAAACTCCTTGCTTAGTGGATGATAGATGATTAAGAACATTCTTTAGCAAGTTCTCAATTTCATTCCGTGAAGGAGATACTCCAGAATCTCTTGATCAATCTCAACTTGTTATTCTTTTGAAGGTGATAMTCTTCTTATTTGAACTTATCTTTCGACTTCTCTTCTTTTTGTACTTCCTGAGTTCCGGTGGCACTTCTTCTTGGCTTTCGGTATTGGTTTGTGCTTTCTTAGGAGCAACTTTCTTAAAACTTACTAACTCAGTATGTTTTGGATGATCATCATGTATCTCTTGCTTTCGATATTACTTAAGGCTCAAATATTTGGGTCATCTCTCCTTGATMTATTTGGACCATTTCCTTCTTTTCTCATCCATTATTTGGACATTAGCAACTTCACAGCTTCCTGGAATCAGGCCAACCAAGTCTACATGTTCTTCACTTGTGATGAAAGCTAGCTACAAGTTCTACTGAGAGGATCCTTCTCTTTCATTTTCAACTTGCTCAATACCAAGCKGATTTCTTCTTCTTGTTCTTGCAATTAAGGCACTTCATTTGCCTCATACCAGAAACCCTTAACTTTCTTCAGCTTCATTCTTCTTAGAGCACCTTCATTAATTATCTCAATAAGTCTGATGCCTTAAGATAGAGGAATCTCAAAGTTCTTAGAATTGTTGTGATGAAGGTACCATATGGTAAAATTCTGTTCCCAACTTTTCTCGATAGATACATATGGTTTACCATTAGGCATGTGAAATTTATTAGATGCYTCTTTCGTAACATGTATATTAAGTACATGTGCACATATGTATGTAATAGAGGTCATGTGGCTTCATTTGGAAGAAAAGTGGTCTTGATGATTTGTGGAATACATTATTTTCCACATTGAAAATTTTATTTCTGTCTRTCTCTCCAACTTTCTTTAAGCTTMTTCCATTCACAAAAATTCTTATGAAAAATCATCTTTGTTATATACATCAAGGACGCACTCCATGTTGCCATCATAGTACTTATATCTAGTTGAAAGAGTGCCAAGAATAGAGTTTATTCTTTAGAGTCCAAGACAATATCTTTTTCAGGCACCACTGCTCCAAGTCCTCTTTTTTGCTTATTTTTCCAATTGTTTCATTCAGATTAGTGTAGCACTCATGAAACAAATTGGTGAATATTTCTTCATATACTAACAACTACCCCTTTCATCCATTTTTAACCAATAACCTATCAAGATCTGGAAAGGATTCAAGTACCTTGAGATCTGCAACTGTTCTAGGAATGATTCCTTTGCTTTCATGTTTGAGTTGCAAAAATTTGGTATGACTTTTTGAACCTCTGAACATTCCTTCGGATATAGTTTCTTTTGCAGCTAAAGTAGAGGCTTTGGATCTTCGCATTTTATCAGTATTGACGCTTCAAAGGTTAGAAGAATTTGATAATATGATCTCCAACAAATGTAATCTAAGAGGTGAAGGCAAGAATTTATTGGCTCAACTAACTCTGGGATGATTGAAGATTTTGAGACAAAGGATTTTGTGAGATCAAAAGTCACTTGAACTTCAAGACGGGAACTAGGAATTTTCTAGATCATCCATGTGCCTATTCAACTGGGAACTGCATGTCAGATTCGAGATTGACTTTTGATTGCTCAATTTGAATTTTATTTTTTCTTTAAGATACCACTTTTAACGTTGTCATATTTGTTCTAACACAGTCTTTCGAATGTCTAATATGTTCTGATGTTGTGTCCAAAATAGTCATTATGAAAAGATTTAYAGACTTAGGAATACTCGAAATTTTGTTGTCTCTGTTTCTCTCTCTCACACTTTCTTCTTTTGAATCCATGCTTGGATTCAACCACCATTCCTGCCTACGTAATTAACAATTTTGACACTTTGGTACCCAAATTGTAAACCCCATATTGATTAGCCTATAGTTTACYATGGATTTTGATAATGATTTTTACTTACATTGTGTATGAATGTTTGTAGGAACACCAAACAAGTCTATTGGATATCAAGATCTCTATAGAACCTCAATTGAAGTTGCCCAACTCATTCAAAAAGGGATTTAGATCTTCTTTAGGTTTTTCTCTAAGTACATAGGCTTACATAGTTTATCTTTTCATGTACTAAAACTTAGATTTGATTTCCTTTGATAAGGCTTTTGAATCCTTGCACAAAAATGGTTTCCAAATGATTTTAAAGTTATTTCTTTAAGGAAAACATGGGTGTTTAACTTGCAATAATGTTTAAGACCTTTGAAGATTCATTGGAAGTGAACCCAAAGTGCATATACATTTTGCATTCGTGAGTTTGCTACTTCGACTGTCCTGAGTGTATACGTTGTAAGTTCGATGTCTTTCAGTGAAGATTCAGATGGGACATGGCCATCCAAAGGTTTCAAGCAYTGCATTTGAACTTAGTTTGGACTGAGAACTTSTGSTTGTCTTAGGTGTCTAAAGTTGGTTTATGTCAAATTAGAATGCCTTCCAGTGACATCTCAAACGAACCTGATAATACACTGGATGTCCAAAGGGTCTTGTGGTTGAGTCCAATATCCTTTTAGTGAGGGTTTAGATGATCCTTCGGACACACCCCTATTCTAGCTCGGTTGAACTAGAGGAATTCTTTGAATAATGGCTCTTTTTCAAACCTTTACTTAGAAGGGATGTACAAAGGGACCTTAGAAAGTTTATTAAAAACCAACTCTGAGATTTTAAAAGCATAAATTTGAGAGAACATCTTGAAAAGCTTTCTTTGATTATTCTATTCTAAAAGTGCAAGGAATCTCTTAGCTTATCTTAATAGAATCCGAAGATCTTCATTGTCTATCCTCACATTAAAGAGTGAAATATTATAAACAAACTCTATCTCTACTTTTGAGGAAAAGATTTCAAGGTTGTCAAGGACTTAAAATCTTTGTTAAATAGTAAACCTTAAGGAGTTAAAGAGTTATTATGTTATAAAACCCATTTGTGGGTGAAACGTTTGTGTAATTTGTAGAAAGTCTTTGCAACTTTTGTTAGTGGATTTGAAAATCATAAGRGTGTGACCCTAAGTAATGGATGTAGATTTCAAGGGAAATCAAACCACAATAATTCTTAAGTCTCTTATGTGTGCTTCCTCTTATTATTTACTTCTTGTTGTCTTGGTCGGTCATAGTATTCATTTCTCATAAATACACATAGCTAGCATTTATTGCACCAGCCAAGTGTTTGATATTTTTAATCAAAAGGTGAAAAGTTTGTATGCAAAAAGTTTTTAAGACCCAATGCACCCCCCTCCTTGGTACATTACACAAATTTTTGTGGGTCCTTATCTATTAGGATTAGCAGTTTTTACTGCCTAAATAGATGTTGAACCTTTTTCATGTCTTTTCTTATGATCACATCTACAGGTAGTGTGACCATTTTACCATAATAAGTACAGCAAGTAGGATGTATATATGAGGTAGAAGCTCTAACAAAGATTCTGGTATCGGGTACACGCTGATGATTATGAACATATCCTAAGCCCTCTCGGTTGAGTGGAGATCTATAAGTCCCAAGAAGTTTATCAAGATTTTCTTTGCCTTTTATGTACTTAGTCCAACTAGAATTTAAATCAATGGTTTTTGTTTTCAAGGCATCGTGCTAAGATATAAGATTATCAAATAAATAAAATTTTCTGCATAGATTCAAATTTCCTTTGTGATTTTATCTATGGTCATTGATAAACTATTAGGGAACCATCAAGATATTCATTTTCTTCATGCAATTATCATTCTCATTTTGGAGATACTGAATTTGACTTTTGATTTCTTTCTTCTTCCTTCTCATTTTTCCAATCTTTTCATGCATATCATTGAATATGATTTGAGTTTCATTATCATTAGTTATGGAAAAGAAATCRGGATGCAAGTGGTTACCTCTTCTCCTAAAGCCATGAAATATATATTTGCCTTTTCACTGCTATCTTTATCAATATGATCTCCTTCTTCTTCAATGTCCCATGTAACAAAGCTCTTCTTTTTGAAAGGCTTCATTCTTTTGCCTTTGCTTTTTGGATTTGGACAATCAGCTACCATGTCATATGATGTACAAAAACCTAGTAAGTGTACTAGTGTACTAGTGTCTAAACGAGTATAGTGAGTGAGTCAAGTGTGGATCCCACATTGATTATAATTAAGTACCAAAATTACTAAATTCCCCTAATTTAAGCCTATCGATTATGAATGGTATCTATTAAAACTAATAATTAAGAAAAACCAATAAAAGCCCTAATTATAAAACTAAACCAAGATGATTCCAAAGAACTTGATATGATAAAATAGAGTTGGTTAGGGTATTGATCTGATTTATTCTAATACTAACCTAAATTAACTACACATTTATTGTTACAATTTCCAAAATCTATCTTATTGCTAATGGTAGAGTTCCTTAAATTAGATTTTACCCAATCTCTTGGTATAAACCCCTCTAATCTTGATTAACTGAAATCATATTTCTATGTGGATTAAATTAACTAAGAATGCTTTAATGATTTATRGAATTCCCAATTTCACTAACCATAGTCACCTACTCTTGGAAACCACCTTATAGAATTCAATTCTATCTCTAATTGATTCAATACTATGGGTTAYTATTTCTTAGTTCTTAACCAATTACTTTATCTCTAGTTCCTTGACAACTGATTATTAGATTTATAGATGATCAAGCTATAAACGCATTAAGAATGGCATAACGACAATTTACAAATAAGATAGTAGGGAATATAAAATATAAAAGCAAAAGAAACAATTAAGTCATTATAAGGAAATAACATTCACAAAAACCCTAACCAACTATAGATATCTAGCCAAGAAGATACATCGATTTACCCTCAAGAGAATTCAATAACATGATTAAAAATAAGAATGTATGATAAAACCCTATTGATGATCGATTCTTCTTATCTTCTTGTTTGAATCCTCTTCTTCGGCTTCCTTTAATTGATTTCTTTATTGAATTTCTCTCGAAGAATTGTTCAAAATATGTCTAGGAGAGTATCTACCTCCTTTTTAATGTCCCAAAACATGTACTCATAGTCAAAGAAAGCTTTCTACGATTATGATTCAAAATACCATAGAAAGAGCCCTAAAATTGCCCTAATAACTAATTCGGCACCAGTTAGATTCTATTTAACTTCATCTTTTTTTTTCCTTTTTTTTTGCTCGAACCAGCGCCCGATGTTGACTGAACGAGTGTGGGTTCACCACTTCCACATTGAACCGACACCTGAAAGATTTTATGTCGGCATATGAATGCCTTAGCTTGTTGCGCATCAAAGTTCAGCCTAATCCAGTGTCGGGAAGGCCCCGAATTGGCACCAGTATGCCTTTGGACCATTTTCTGGTTYAACTTCAAAATTTGGCAAAATTTTCATCCTTTTCAACTTCTGAAAATTGCAAAATGGCCTTAAACTTCTCTAGTTTCATCTTTTGACATCTTTCCTTCATTTTTCGTGATTTTTGCCCATTTTCTTGCCTTTTATGGTTGTAACCTACAATAAATCATTTTAAACATAATTAAGTGCAATGCAAAGTTAAAGCACATATTCTTCAACAAGAATCGACTTAAACAGGGATAAAATATAGTATAAAATACGAGTTTATATGTTAGCATTCAAAGCATCATCTTGTAATGTTGTTAGGATACTTTCCAGCTCTAAATTCTCCTTTTTTGAAGGCCTTCTTGAACCTCCTTACCACCTTTGCAAGATTATCATCGTCATCTTCTTCATTGTATGTCTCTTGCTCACTTTTGGATGCTTCAGATGTTTTTAGAGAATTTTCACTTCTTCCTTTCTCCAAGTTCTCTTGATCACTTCTTCTTTTGACTTTCATTTCATGTGTCAATTTGAGACCCAATAAGCTCTTCCATAGGCATTGTTTTTAAAATTTTCACCCATTCAACAACTAACTCTTTTGACTTCCAAAAGCTTTTCATTTTGTATTCTCCATTTGAATATACCTTATCATAGGAATTTAAGTTGTTCACCGTGTTTGTAAATCTTGTGAACGTGTTAAAGATACTTTCACTTGGCTTCATAGTGAATAACTCATTATCAATTACTAATATGTTYAGTTTGGACTATTTGACTTGATTTGTCCCTTCATGAGTCACCTCGAGCATTTTCCATATTGAGTTAGCATTTTCAGATCCACTCACTTTGTGTACTTTCTTGTATCGAGAGCACAATATAGGATATTGATGGCCTGGTATATTCAAGTCGTCTTCCTATTAACTTTGATGTTAAATTCATCAGCTAACTTGGTCACTTGCACACCATTTACAGATTTACTAGGCATATAGGGCCCATTAGTAACAATACCCACAAATCATAATTGGTAGATAACATATATATATATGAGCATGTGAGTTTTCCAAAATTATAATTTGTGCTATTGAAAAGAGATGGTGTGTTTGTAAAAGAACCCTCTTTGTTGTTTGAAGAAGATGCCATGGACCTTTTCTCTTCTCGAAGTCCAGGCTACTTTTTATTATGCTTGGTTTTTAATCCTTTAGTTAGAAGCCCAAACTCTAATACCAATTGAAAGAAACCAAGAGGGGTGAATTGGGTAATTGCTATTTTTTAGGTTTTCAAAGATAACCCAATGTATTTTTCAAACTCTCTTTGAAATATATTTAAAGTTTTACAATAAATAGAGATGAAATGTTTTTGAAAACAATTTAAGGGAAAGCAATTATGCAAGAATAATGAATGCACAAGGAATAAGTGATTTATAATGGTTTGATCCATTTTCCTAATYTACATCCACTACCGAAGCCGCAACTTTTTGATTTAAACTTCACTAAGTGTCACGGGCTTTTCTTCAGTAGTACATATTGGTTTTACTTCGTCACACAGACATCAACCCTTTAACCAAGGCTCGGCCTCAAAAGATTTTTTTGTATCCCATAAAACCTCAATACTCATACACTGGAAATACAAGGCTTGCACATAAGAGGGCTTTACTCAACCTTGGCTTTTACAAAGAAGGTTCACTCTCTAAAGAGGTTTATGTCCTAGAAAACCTTGACCCACACAGAGATTTTACAAGGTTAACAACCCATATTTGTTCCACTCTAAATCAGTGGGTATTCTAGAAAATCTAAGCTCAAAATGGACATATGGATTTCACTCACAAAGATATTCTAAAAGATAGATAGGAGCTCAACTAAAGATTTTCAAAGGTTTAGCATGAAGAGCTTCAATGATGAAGAACAAGAATATCGTGAATTCTCTTATGTGTTCTCAAGAGATGTTTCCCAAGAATGCTCAGTTATTTTTTCTCCCTTGTTCAAAATAACTAGGAGGGAAGATCATGTATTATATAGCTCCATATTCAAGGGTAACAAATATATTAGAACTATAACAATCTACCCATTGGGGCTTGACATATATATTTCGGACGATCGAAATACCCATGGTCTTTGTTAGATTTTCCCCTCCAAAGACTCAGAACCTATATCAAATGCAAATTCAAAATGTTTTTCGGGTCGTTTACTCATGAAATTCTAAGTCTGCGTTCTTAGTCTTCAACTATATCAGACTATCAAAAACCACTGAGTTGCGTCTAAATTTTTCAATGGAGGATATCAGACTTATCTTATACAAAAGACTTAGAATATATTTGAAAGTGATCACAATGCATGTTCGAGACATGAGAACACATCTTATAAAATACATTTTCAAAACAAACTCGGTCATACGTAACAAATTCATGTAAGGGACAATTTATAGAACATGCTTTTATAAATGTTTTAAAAATCATTTCGAATTTCAAATATTAAAACATAGTATCTACATGTTAATCATTAATCCCCAAAAAAAAGACTAAGTACTAAAACCATTATGCAATAAAAAGCATTGTACTTAAGCCTGTTAGAAAGCTAGAAGATTCTACAAAGATGTCTTCATTTCAACTRATACTTGTAGATCTTCTACTCCTTTGTCAACTTTTCTAATTTATGAGTTCTTGATGCTTCGAGATAGTTGATCATACGCTTAAAACCCTATTGGGTTAACACTAAGTGATGATATAACATACTTGATTATGCCCAACTCTTTTATTATGTTAGGGAGGTATACAACCTACCTAGTCTAAATGAACCATTAATTTCCTTCTTTGATTAACTTTTGACTAATGGTTTTCATCTTGTTATCATACATATGGTTCTAAAAAGGTAAAGGTTATCCAATGTGACCTTTTTGTTTTTAATTTTTAGTAGTTAGTGTTTAAATTCATCGGATATTGAACTTTTTCCCATTCATTGATTTTCATTTTCAATTTGGTGATTTCCGTGTCTATCTATACTTTTAATGCTGATTTGCGTTCCTGTTTTCAGTCCATATAAATACATAAATTTTATTGTTTATGTTTCTTCATATTTTGTATGGTCTAAGATTTCCTTAAATTAGGTATTACGAAATAAATGTTTATTATTGGGGAGTTGCAAAAGATGCAAACTAATGAATAATAGTTTAAAAACTAAATAATACATGTGTGGTGTGTGTTACAACAAATAAGTGTATTTAAAAAATAAAATATTTAACATACAACACATGCATCTTGCGTGAATTGTGCTAGTTACTAGTAAGTGTACATATACATGTTAAGAATTAAGTCATAACATAAGTAATGGCCAAAAGTTGACTTGTAATGCGATGCTTTTATTMTTATTATTTACTCGAAAATACTTCATAATTTTGTAAGTGGTGATTCATTCATGTTGGTCTAGATGAGTATATATGGCCTYATAAATATTGAACTTTTACTTTTCAATTTCATACTCTAACTCTCTTTGTTCAGTAATAAGGCTCATCAGGTAAGACACACTAACTAGCTTTCTTTCAGTTGTTCCAAACAACTTTTTCTTTCTCTTTGTGTTGGGTCTTTTCATTGATTAACTTTTGATCGAAGGCCTCTAGATTTTTGTGTCTTTATCATTCATATGGTTCAAAAAGGTAAGCCAATGTAGTTTTTTATTTTTATTTTTTCTATTTTCAATGTTTAAATTCACTAGATATGGAATCTTTTCCATTCATTGACTTTTTGTTTTAATTTGATGAACCTCATATATAAATATTATGTTAATGTTGATTTGGATTCACTATCCTCCCATTTAYTGTATAGTTTTCTAGGTCATGTATGTAAAAGATTCTCATCATCCACAGAACTCATTTTCCCTTTTATTTCTCCCACTTTTACTTGCTTGGTGGTTCTATTGTAATGTGATATGCTGTTTTAAAATAATTAAATGCTAGACCTTTATATTGAAAAATTTAAAGAAGTATGAAATATATTGGAATTTCTTCTCTTGAAGAGATAGATCAATTTCGTCAATTGCGAGACCAATTGAGGCTCTCTCTCTCAATTAATTTAATGATTGACCTAATGGTTTATTGAATCATGGATTTTTATGAGATTTAAAAATTGATTCGTTGGTTGATGGAAACATTTCATTGATTAGATATAAGAGATTTTAGAGCTCTAGCAACAAACAAACTAAAATTGAGTTCTTGCAATAGTGTTAATAAAATTGAGGAATCTGACTATAACTTAATGATAAGAGATTAAAATTTTTAAAAGTAGTGGGCCTGGTGGCAAACTAATTTGATGAAAAAAATATGAAGGGATTTTCTATTAAAAAATTTGAGAAAATAGAAAAGGTTTCTCTCGAGGAAAGCTCATCTCAAGAAAAAGTGGGAATAGCTTTTATACTAAAAAAGTCAGGGGAAGCAATAAAAAAAAAAATGAGATCCCACGATATTTAAATAGACGTCAGATATGTTTATTGCTTTATTTGTAATTTTCATTTATTATTTTGAAAGTTACTACTACAAATTATGTTTTTAGGATGCTAGTATTTGACATAGGGCTACTTATGCAACGAAAATAATGAGTATATGACTTACATGGATACTCTTTATATGATATTTCAATAATTTCTTATATGCAAGAAAAGGATTTATTTATATCAAGTTAAATTGTATTCGATTAAATTTTTGGTTGAAATGGATTTGATATCATTAAAACAAAAGGGAGAATTTACATGGGTAGGGATAGGACTTCATGAGTATGTGTCCTAGCCCTCATAACATTACATGGGTCTGAATGACCCGAACTCTAGAGAGAAGATCCAAAAGTTGGAAATTACTCTCAAAYAGCATGTGTTTCCTCCATAGCCAAAACTGGAGCAGAGCTTCACGAGAGTGCAAAACCCAGCTTCCCTCCTACAATGCGCTTGAAGATTAGCATCCACCCAAGCTGCAATGTCCACCTCCTTAAAGAACCCTCGGACTGGACAAGGTCCCACCAAACCTCGGCAAGTAGGCTTTGCCCAGGCCTAACCTTTATTGAAGAAAATTTACTTTATTTTGTAGGGAAATGATTCTACACGCGAATTAAAGGTTACTTGATGAAGAGATGATAGAAGTCCAAATATTGGTCATTACTACAACAATGAAGGACTTGCAGTAAGGAGAAGGACGTCTCAAGCTAAGTTGAAGCAGACACACACAATATAGACAGAAGCAGATAGCAGCCATAGAAAGTTGAAGAGGAGGAGAAATAGAGCAAAGAGAAGAGGAAGCCATGGGCTAGAAGCGCAAAATAGGAAGAACCCAAGGGATCCTTATCAAAGAGCTTCACAATTTCTTCTTTAGGCTTTGTTTCTCTATTCCTTTACTTGATGATAGAGATGTTGAACTTTGAYTGTTATCGCGTAGCACGAACGAATTTTTTAAAGTTAGAATTTGTGTGAACTATTGTATATTAATGATTTAATGAATGTTTAAAATAAAGTTTACTCATTTTTATGCTTCATTCAAGAGTGTTTATTGCTATAGATTTTCTATTTATTGATCATTTATGGTGATTGTGTGAGCTACTTGAAGGTTAAAAAACATTAAAGCAGTGGAATACTTGAATGAGTATGAGTTTTGTGTGTTTTAGGACTTCTCATTTATGAATACTAAAGGAATACATTTTTTAGCTCATAAAGCCTAAGAGACTTAAGTTTAGTTGGTTTCTTAAATTAGGTAATAAATTCCTGAAGGATAAATAACCTAATGAAAGAGGAAAAACGACCAACAAAACTGAAAGGGTGAGGAATGATATGTCTTGATTTGCGTGTTAATATTGTATACTTTGTTCTGGCAGCATGTTATAGCCTGCTATAATATGTCATTACACATTAGTACTTTAAGATTCATTAATTCTAACTTATTCATATATTCTTAATCATCTCTTGTGAGGTTGTTGATTATTTAGTTACCAATTTTATTGACTAGTTAACTTTAAATTATTTTATGTTATTTAGTGACAATTATCAAATCAAAACTTATTTTATTAGAGATTTGGTGCTACCATTTTGACTATATCAATTCTTGTGGAATCGATACTCTATTCAGTATATTTGTATTAGTGAAGTTTATTGCATATATAATTTTATCTATCTACTCTGACAGTGTGGTAGCTTAGGAGGAAGGAGGAAGAAAGGAGGAGAAGGAGAAAAAGAAAGAAAAAAGAAAAAAATGGAAAATTTTGTTTTATAAAAATAATAATTAAATAAAATTACTAATTGACTACAAGATTTTAAGGCAAGATCAAATATTAATATTTTTTTAAATGTTAAAAATATGAAATTAATATTTTAAATTTGAGGACTAAAACTCAAAATTTTAATAAATTTAAGGATCAAATAATATAGTTTACTTTTTCTAAAATATGTCCAAAATAGTATTACTTCAGAAATTTAGGAAGATACAAAAGGCTGATTTGTATTGTATTATCGTTCATAAGAATAAAAAGAAAAGAAAAAGAAATATTTAATTCCGGGCCACCTCCGCGGAGTCCAAACGTAAACTTCATCAACCATCTTCCTCTGCAATCTTCCGCTTCAATTTGTGTTAAGAAGCTTCTACATTTGAGTTTATGCAAGAACCCTCTCTGCATACTGCMTAAGAAGGCCTAGAACCTATAGTAACTATAATAATCTTGATCGTGATGGAAAGAGGAGAAAGTTCTGCTTGTTCTCAGTCTAAAACCTTCGTCAATGATATCTGGGCCAAGCTTAGTAAGAAACCCCAGTATTTCTGTGTGATTTTCTTGTTCTTGTTATTAATTATGCTTTATTGCTATACAAGGAAAGAGGCATTGTTGAATTTTCGAGGTGCTTCAGGGTGATTTCAATTTCTCAAATGTACTCCGTTTGGAGCTGTAGTTTAGTTTTCCTCTTTGGGTTGTGGTTTAAACAACAAATTGCTAAAGGATCGTCCCTTTCTTTATTTCCTACTGAAAGAATCGGAAAATTCTCTTATTTTTTTAAATTCGTGAAGAAAGTTATTTTTATCTACAGACAAAAAAGTAAATATAGTTTCAAAAAATTCCAAGATAACTGGAGAGGATTTTGAGGCTTGAAAATTTGAACTTTAATTGGTGAAACATTTTGAAATTGATTATGCATGGTATGAATTGAAGTTATTGGACTCGGGTGCATAATTTCAGCAATTTGGTCCTTTGATCAATGGATTTTCATCTGAGTTCATTTCGCATTGGATAATTTAGCTTAGAAAAAATTGTAGAACTTTTTAACTGAGTCCTTAGCCCTTGAAAAAGAWTGACGAATTCATTTAACTGTTGTTTTAGGAAGGCGCAATTAAATTTCTGGTTCAGAGTTCACAAAGCTTGGAACTTTTGCACCATACCTACTTTACTGATGTTATTTCTCGACGTTAGTGCCAAGAATTATGGAGAAATTGATTCTGTCTTCGTTCTGTATCATCTTGACTCAAATTTGTTCATTGAAAGCAGCAATTTTCATCTTAGAAGAGTATATTTGTTAAGGATTCAGCTGCTTAGACAAAAATCTCTTCTTCTCTTGTAGTACCTTCGGATTTGCAGTATCCAGATATTGAATTGGGGTTGAATGAGTCAGTAATATGCTCCCAAATCTGCACCTCATCATCTGAGAAGACAGTGTGGTGCAAAATTTCAAGGAATAAGGATCTCGTCTCTGCCACATTACGAAATAGGTTCTAAGTATTTCTTATGTTAAGTTTTGTGACCAATATATTCTTTTGTGATTATTGGATATTAATTATTGGAAGGGGATTCATGTTCATATTGACTTTGAAGTACTAATTATTGTGAAACTAATTGCAATAATAGTCACATAAAAAGTGGTACTATAAGTTAACAATGAAAGCTTGCTGTAAAATTTGTCTATTGGACAGGATAGTCAACTTAGAAAGAACTACTTATCATAGTTAACTCCTATGTGAAAATGGGACACCATCATAATCCTCTTCTTTTCCAATAAAATAGAACTCAGGTACTGGATTAGTGTTGGAAGATATTAAAGATATTTAATGTAATTTTGGATRAGAAAAATGATCTGCAATGGAGCTAATATTTCTGTATCTCTGGCTTAAGCATGCGTSTCAAGTCCATTTGGTAGAGACATTAATCTTAAAATTTTTGAATCAGTTCTATCATTTTCTTGGTTGTTGTTCATCATGTAGAATGTGCTGGGTACCATGATTTGATGTTGCTGTTAGCTGGTCAGGAGGCTTAGGAAGTAGAAAAAGCATGATCTTGCATTTCTTCACTTTGGTGGAAAGTTGAGAAGATTAGTAAGTATCGGATATTCTGAGAAAGATGCAACTTCTTCTCATGCAAAACCTTGTTAGTTTTGGTGCTAAAATTTGAACCTTAGTTCCATAGGATGTTTTGTGGTAATTTTGGTTCAAGATGCAGGAAAAATGCGGGTTTATATATATATATATATATATATATATATATTTATTTATATATAATTTGTTTTATGTTTTCAATACTTTATACTAGTTGGATATAGTGTCCCCAGAGGAGTTAAGGCGCCTTGAGGCACAAATGTCCGAGTGCCTCAGGGCAAGGTGCTCTCCTCATTGAAGCAATGGCATAATTAATCACTACTCACAAAATATGTGAAACAGAGTTGATATTAAGAACAGTGGCATGAAATAATAAGCATAAAATTAGAGAACCAAATTTCAACTTTAAAAAAAAAAAACTGCATACAAATAAATGGACATTAAAACACATAAGATGCATGTGATAAATTTACACATAAGTCAGAAGTCATCATCAAACATCCTAATCATATTCTTAATGGACAGTTTCTCTACAATGTCGTACTTGCTTCCATACTCCTGCATTTCTAATGCTTCATGTGTGGCTTCTCTGATCATGATGTCAAATTAATAGGACACTTTTGGAATACTTCATGTAGAAACTTGATCAATGGACTTGCATATTCCAGCATTGTCCTCCTGCAAATTGATGGGCTAACCATAGTGGTTAACTAGGGTCTAAGTAATGTACTTCGTAAATTGTGGGGGATCGTGTGTGAGTACATCGGATATAATCAGACAAACTGAATTTGGATACAATAAATACTACAATGAAGACCCTATTTGAGCAGCTTGGGGTCATAAGCCGCAACATTTGTTGGATTTAGTTCTTTACTGGAAGAGGCACATGAGATTGAAGATGCTGAAGCATTGGCATAAGGAGAATTCAAAAGAAGTATATTCAGCTACTGAGGCTAGTGATATAAGGTTAAAGGTGATGGACAAAATCGCATACGCTTCACTCGTGCAAGTATACATGGTCCACAAGTAATATAGAGTAAATAAGAGTATCGTCCCACAATGATTGTTGGTTCAAAAGTGATGGGTTAAATTCCWAATAAAATCAAAATAAAATTTCATTCTTCATTTTCCCTTTAAAAATAGATTTTACTCCAAACTTCATGTAAGTTCAAATTTTTGTTCATATTTAAAATTCAATCTAACATTCTATACCTTATTTAGATATCTCCTTTTTAATGAGACTGTATTTCAACTATTTTATTATATCATATGTCACGAAAATAAAGTAAAATAAACTAAAATTATCTAATCACAATGATTCAAAAATAATCACAGTAATTGCACAAACAATATGATCAAGAGCTTTAAAAGTAAGTTAGAGTTAAGAATCCCCCATGTACTAATGTTCAAGAAGTCAAAACATCAATGCTGCAGATGGGCTGCAGCAATGACTTCTAAGTAAATGCTACAGCAAGGGTTTAGCTACAACATCAATGCTGCAGACTGGCGTAATAACTTCTGAGCAAATGTTACAGCAAAGATTTAGCTACACTAGAAACACAAATCAAGACAGAAATGAGCTCACGCTTTCAGTTTGTTGGTCTTTGTTCCTATTTCACTAAGTTGTTCTACCTGTTAGAGTTACTTAGCTTAAGAAACTTGAATAAAGTTCAAGTTTCATATGATCTTATAGGTGGAATATGAATGTCTCATATATTCTATGGTATCCTAAGATATTAACCTTATCTCAAGATAACCAAAACCAAATAAGCTCATACAAACACTATTTATGGCCAATAAAACAGTGAATGTAAATATTATATAACCTTAAGTAAAGCATTTATAAAGAGTAAATCTTGCTCAAATCATTCAAATAGATATTAAATACATAGATTCATCAAAATTCTAATTTCTAAGAAATTAGTTCATGTTCTTGGATGAAATGAAATACAAGATTTGAAAGATTAACATATTGAAATGCATTTTGAAATAATTATCAAGAGAATAAGAAACAAAGCCTAAAGAGGTTGATGAAGTCCAGTGGTGAAGGCTTCCTTGAAGTTTTTTTCTTCTTCTTCCAAACTTCCATTTTTTTCCCTTTCTCTCTCCTCTTTTCTCTCTCCTGTGTTTTTGCTGCTAATGCCCAAATCTAGAATGCCTCTCTCGTTTCAGCCTTCCTCCCTTTTGTCCCATGAAGCTTACCTTGGAAGCTTGGCAAAAAGGTGTCATGAGCAATTTATGCTTTTTGACTTCATACTTTTTGACTTTTTGCTTTTCACCTTTTTGCTTTTTAGCTTTTTGGCTCCAGAAATGATTATCTCCTTTATCCAATGATGACTTCCCTTTTCTTCCTTGACTTTCCTTCTTCGAATAAAATATTTCTTTATACTCGTAATATTCAGTGCTGCAACATGCATTTTCAAGCCATTGCTGTCCATTGTCACAGCATTGAATAAATCTTCACTTGCTCATCAAGTGACCTTCTGTTTTTCTTATAGAATTATTTTCCTTACAAAATAGAGTATTTTAGCTTAGCAAATGCCCGCGAATTCTATAATTTCACACTATTGTACAATTAAAGTCAGTTGGTCGATTCTAAGCAATATTCRAGACAAAATAGTATGCAGTCGTATTTAATCAAATAAAAAGGATGAAAACATGAACATAATCTCTAGTAAAATCAATGGTTTCCACTCACATCAAAAGGTAATGTTGATTTGCATTGCCACTTAAAACAATTTGCTGATGGCAATCATCTTATGGTTTCTTTCAACTGGTGAAGTTTCCCAAGTCTATTTACTATAAATAGTTGCCGCTCTAGAAAAGTTGGTTGTTAGTTTTGAAGAAAATTAGTTCCCATCTTTATATTGTTGAATTACTAGATGATATTCAGATCAGTCCTATATTTGGTTTTGTTGATTTGTATGATTTTCATGAGTTTGACGAAGAATCTAAACCGTTGATAGATGTTGATGAACCAACTCAACAATTAAGAAGAGGTTAACTRAACATTTCGGTRACTAAAGCAAAGGTATGATTCGTAAGGAATTTCAACCGAAATTCCCAAAACGTGAGAAACATAACAGAGGAAAAACACACGTCAGAAGAAATTAATCACACCCAGCAGACAATATTTACGTGGTCGGACAATTTGCCTAAGTTCACGGAGTTGCAGGAATTTCACTATATTCAAAAGAAATACAAAAAAGTGCTGCAGTACAGTGTTTTTTCTCACTATAAAACACCACATGACAACCCTAATCATCAAGCTGCATTCTCTACATAACACCACACATGACAACCCTAATCATCAAGCTGCATTCTCTACATGATGTGCATGGAATACACAATAGGCTATAAAACAGGCCAAAAGATTTCCTTCGCTCCATGGACTAAGTCTAAAAAAATGTCCCATTAAAAAACCACCCAACATTATTTGGGTCAAGTCAGGTCGCCAATCGGATCAAACATAACTAGGGTCCATAAAGCCCAACATGATCCATAGTTATTCTTTGGGATTATACCTTATGGTTTATTTCACCTTATGGTTTCTTAAGTTAACCCTTTGACAATGGACCTCTTTTAGTAGCAACGGTGTAATTCAACTACGAGAGAACACCCATATAAGTTAACTAGTTTGCTTTAGTCCCCGAAGTATGTGGTCCAATGGTTCCTGGATGCCAAACAAGTCCATTCTCATAAGGTTAACTTATACTGGCATTTTCTTGTGCTTGGTAAACCTTGGCATTTTTTGGTTTTAGGAGAGGAGTTGAGGAAAATTGGTCCATTAGTCTATCACAATATGAACAAGCTTTGTCATCAAGAGTCTGACATTTTGCCACYCTAATATTAGAAGGTTCAGGAGTCGCATTGGTTCTTTTGGTCAATTACAATTTCTATTTTTCATTTCTTTGAAGTCAATATCATTTCTTGTTGGACATGCACCTACACATATTTTCCTACACATATTTTCGGGTTTAAGWTCAAAATTTGGGATAGATATGGACTTCAGAGAAGAATTGGGGGCTTTCTATTTATCTTAATAAGGTTGATTTTCTTTTTTCTTCAGTTTAATCATCATATTTCTGGATTTTTCCTAGAGTAACTCGGGGTTACACCTTTGCTTTAGTCCTAGAAATGTTTAGTTAACTTGATTAACTAGTGTGATCAGCTTTCTAACAAGTCTTGTAGTTGTCTTGGTGTTCATCTTCTGTTCAATTTGGAAATAACAGAGATACTTGTTTCTGGCATCATTTATTTAGGGAGTTCTTCAATCTTCGCYTTCATATTTATCAAGTCTAAGACTAATTAAACTAAGTGCAAAATCTTGTGACTAGATCTGCATACTATATCTGTGGAACCTTCTGTAATGGTTCAGTGATGAAGCAATTTTTGAAGTCAAGAAACATGTGATGACAAAAGGATTGACTGCCAAGTTTTATGAACCATGAAAGCATCATGACATACTTGATTAGGGTGTTACTGTTGGTGGAGGCCCTTAGATTTTCCTTTATTTTTTCCCCTTGGTTTTTCAGGCCTACTTTTATTTTCTACTCAAATTGCTATTGTTTTTAAGTTCTAATCTGTAAACAATTGGCATCTATGTGGTAAGATTATCAAACTCATACTTCTCTAGTTTTTTGTTTATCTATACCATTACTTCTGTGGAAGATTWTATATCCTTTTACTTGAATTTGGGCTTTAAGGATACCTAAAAATTAATATCTTTGTCTTTGCTGATTCACTAGTGCAATGACGATACTTGTGGATGACATGGTTGTTCATGATGGAGATACTGCTGTTATCCATTGTGGCAGTGAAATTATTCCATGTTCTGATGGAGAAGGTGAAGGTTAGATTTAGTTCATTGCTTTTGTATTGACATAGATTCACTTTCAGCAAATTTTCACAATTTTCAAATTATTAGCTATGTGCATAATACCTGATGGATACGTTRTGGTGCTCCAGGACTTCTGCTTGTGAATTCTCCCTCTTGTAGGTTTTGATATAAATGTTGACAAAGTATTGAGACATCTTACTTAGATATGCTAACACCTTTCCTAGATATGCTAACACCTTTATATTTGCAAAAATTGCTGTTATCAACTATGATTTCAGTCAAATTAGTTGCACGATCTAAATTCCTAACCTAAACTATTATTTATTATTATTGTTATTATTATTATCATTTACCTCTCCTGATTGTGTTAACTTTTGATGTGGTATGTTCCTATCTACCATACATATAAATGAATTGGTGCATCACTGTTATCAGTATATAAACTGAGACTTTGGAAAGGTCATTCTTTTGTGCATAAAATTTTGGGTAGTACTAATTAGCTAGGACTCTGTTTTTTCCCCCTGAATATTTCTTGATCAGAAATGTAGGAATCCTGGATTTATAGGTACCTGCATTCTTTGTTCGCCTAAAGAGTTCCTTACTTGAAAATTTTGCTGCTTATAAAAGGGTGTAAACTTCGGCACATGACTTTGAAGTATTGAAAACAATTAGAATTAAAAGGAGTGAGGGTTTTCTTATATTTTTTCTGACATGGAGAACATAAAAATGGGTGGTCTTTTAGGCTGTTGAAGCTTAGCATGCCTCAGTCAGATACAGAAAGTGAAAAAAGATCATTTGCAGATCGTATTGTATGAAAATCAGCTGAGAACTTGTWTATCTCTGCTCCAATTCATTCTTGAGGGTTTGCCTTTTGGAAAACAAGCATGAGACAAATGAAGGAATTTACTCGTGTGCAAACAACATGTTTTCTTCTGTGTAATTAATTCCATTTGGATGATTTCTATTTGTTATGAAATTAAGCTTACATCATCGGTTACTCTACATCCTTTTTATCATTTATTTTGATTTTTTATAGCATTTGATTTGCATATTTTGTTATAACTTACTGTAGCTCCACAATGAAATGATGAATGGCAATTCAAAGCAACTACCTTTTGTGATTCTTTTTTATTTGGCAATATCTTTTGTATTTTGCAATCCTATGCTTACATTTGTTTTAAGTTATTTATTTCTTTGGCCCAACCTGCTATCACTTTTCTACTAATTTCTTTTTCAATTGTTTTTTTTTTTAAAACTAGATTTCACTTGCTAAACAATTTTGACCACTCTATGTTTCGGAGTTTTGCAGACATGTTTCAGTCCCATGTTGTAGTGAAACTTTTCAATTATACCAGTTAATTAGTTTCATCATTTTTATTACTCTTATTATGGATGAATTCATACTTTTTCCTTCTTGTACTTCTGGAAGTTGAGCGTTCGACGGTGTAGATTTTATATTTTTATTTTCTAGTATCAGATTTTGCCTTTAATGTCCTAAATGTCACCTTTCTGTCTTAAAAATTGTTAATCTTCAGGACTTTTGAGTTACAGATTTAAACTGATGCCCACCCAGGAACCATGTGAGAAACAGTTAAAGGTGAAAAACATTTGCCCACACATAGAATCTTCAAAGTGAATGGCATTGCTTGTGGTGTGTTTCTTTGCTAAATGCCAAATGACACTACTTGTAGATTTCTGTGGATGCTGAACACGCAAAGTGCTGTATTTGTCTCAATATTTGGCATGATGTTGTCACAGTTGCTCCGTGTCTTCACAACTTCTGGTAAGTTGCTGATGAAAATTTGAAGTCAAAGCAAATATTTTGATTTTAATTATTTTTAAACTTTTACCCTCGTCAGCAATGGATGCTTCTCAGAGTGGCTAAAAAGGTCCCAGGAAAAACGTACGAGCGTTCTATGCCCTCAATGTAGAGCAGTTGTACAATTTGTTGGAAGAAATCATTTCCTGCATGGAATTGAGGAGGTAGCATCTCTTATTGCCTTGTTATGCCTTTGACCTCTCTCTCTCTCTCTCTCTCTCTTCTCCCCCATCCCCCATGGGTAGGTAGAAAATGTTTTCTTTTAAATTGTTTATTAATAACTAGCAAACTGAACTGAACKGAACTAAATTAAAGCTTGACAGTATTATTGGTTTTAAGAAATGGAAGGGAAGAAAAGGTTGTAATTGGATTGTTCTTTGTGAAGGGAAAGGGAGGGCCATGGAGAGGGATTGAGATTAGTTTAAAACATCCAACTTGATTTTTATTCAAACGTGGATGGAAACACAGGGAAAGGACATCAACTTTAATCAACATTTGTCTGTGATTGATAGATCGTTGTTGAATGGTTAAGACAAAACTTAATACTTTTATCTCTCCCTTTATTTTGTTTTTGTTCTAGCACCAAACAAAACAAATTTACTCTTCCTTCCAGCTCTTACCCTCAAACCAAGCATAGCRTAAAGCCTAAAGCCTAAAGCTCTATCCTTATTACTGTTTGAACTAGTCATTTAAAATATTATTACAATTGGTGTATTAGTGCTGGTTTTCCTTCTGATCCTTATAAGCCACAGTGTTGTCTCATATGCCATTATGATTCCTTTGGGTGGACAGTGAAATGCATTCACATATTTTGTAACACATTATATGCACTTAAAAGTGGGTTTCTATTAATTATTTAACCTGGTTGCGATTTATCATGTTTTAGAGTACATTCTTTTACTTTTCAGGATTTATTACGAGCCGATCATTCGCTGAAACGTTCCATTGAAGAAATTACAGCCTTAGATTCCTGTGCATCAATTAAGTGTCCTCTTGTAAGTTATTTGCTCAACTAGTTGCTTCACTCAAATTGGAATTCTGCATACTTTGAGAAAAAATATGCCCTTATTACATTAATGCTTGTTCTACTGTTGTTCCATTTTCTGCACCTGAACAATTTATGACATTGTCCAGAGTTTTACTTGGGTAAAGACTATCAAGAAAGATGTGGATTTATTAATCAGGAATGGGCAATAATGTTAGATTGATAGAAGTGGTCTTATTTGAATGCGTTCAGAACAACGGATAGTGTGTCAACTGAGCCAGCTTCAGAGTCAAATTTGAAACTGAACTTGTAAGAATTAATTAGAACAAGAAAAGAAAATATAAAGGGACCTCTGAGGAACRTTAGGTGGCAGGATTTCTACAAACTAGAAGAACTTTAATGCTAATACATTTAAGATGCAGAGTAGCGAACACATACGAAGCGCTGTCAAAAGATGTATAATGAGTGCTGAAAATGGAAAACATGGTTGATAATGCTCTTATCCTTCATCTTGAAGAGCATTTCCAATGATTGATGAGTTCCCACTGTGTAAGGTTATGGTAAACAAATTTCTTTTCCCCTTGAAAAGCCCATACAGGTAACCCCATTATCTTTAGTATGATAACTCTCATGCAGGCCACATTCTTTTTCAATCTGCCAAGCCCAAAATTGTCTTCTCCTAATAAGCTTAAAAAGTTGGTAATGGTCTTCTCTTTTCTTTTCAGTTTACTTCAAAATGCRTGTATTCAGTATTTGGACCTGGCTCTAAAAGATTTCTTTTTGATTGTTGATTATATTATACTCTTTCAGGCTTGTTTGACTTTTCTATATGGATAAATCATTTTTTTCAATTCTGTGGTACCTGCAATGTTGACTTTCTCTCTCTTTCTCTCTCACACTCACACCTAATTGTAACAAATTTCTTTTTTTTTTTTTTCCTTTTTTTGAGTGAGGAACCTTTTCTTTCCTTTAGCATGGGTGGACTAGGGGGATCTGCACTTCATAAGGGACGGGGACAGATCTATTTTTGTATGTTGTGAAGCTTTACATCTAAAACTTCTTTGGCAACCTTTAATTCTTTTTGTTAATGTGTACAATGTTRTTTGTGGGCCATTCACTAATATCCAATCTCAGGTTATTACCTGTGGGAATAAAACTCAGCGGAAGAGGACACGGTCTCTACCCGATGAGGAAAATAGTGGGGAGCTAGCATGTCCTCAGTGTGGTACTCTAATGTTTTCTGAATTACGTGTCTTGCAGTTTCAAGTWGCAATTTGCAAAATCTGGATTTGTTTGCCAATAGTAGAAGAATAATGATGTTCCTATTGTGTAGTACAAATTCGCAGTTTATTTTATAATTTGTGATATCCACTTGGACTCGTATCGAGAGATGGTTGAGATATACATTTAGGCATCTATGCCTTCTTTTTTCAAGAATATAAACTGTTCTTTCATTTTATCTTTTACATTTTTTAACTTAAATTGAATCAAACAGGTGTTGAATTTGCTGGGTATCAGTGCAACCGAAGCACAGTTCATCTGCGATGCCATGCATGTGGTGGAATGATGCCTTCAAGAATGAATCTAGCTGTCCCACAACACTGTAAATTCAGCCTCCTTACTGTTATTGTTTGTTCAATTAGTTAGTTGTTAAAAGAGTATTCTGTTCCAGACAAGAAGTTATGTATATTGGACTGTTCTTGCTTTGAGTGATCATCTACTACATCGTTAAAAGAATGTTAGTCGTTTTAGAACCAGACACACAAATTAAGAGCTCTAGAATAAAAAACTCCCTTAGTTAGTAGGGTAGTATTGAAGGACTCTTAGAAACAAAAAATGACTTCTTGATGCAAACAGGGTAATATTAGAAAAGTGTCATTAATATCTATTGGAATGAGCAAAATTTATATTTTGATGCGGAGATTTGAGACTAAAACAATTTATAATTTGAAAAGGAGGGTGTAAAAGTTTTTGTGATTTTATGGAGTATGTGAATATGTGGTCTATTTGTTGATTCAG
Source organism: Rhazya stricta (assembly GCA_001752375.1). Lineage (NCBI taxonomy): Eukaryota > Viridiplantae > Streptophyta > Magnoliopsida > Gentianales > Apocynaceae > Rhazya > Rhazya stricta. The sequence continues at coordinate 284,195 of MEJB01000057.1, read as the reverse complement.
GTAATTATCTTTTTTCTTTTTTTAGTTTAATTTTTTTTAGCTCTTAGTTCTTGAGGTCCTTCTCTGTGCAGTTCAAAGCATCAAAATTTTAATATCCTTAGTTCACAACATGCATTAAGCTTATTGATACATCTTAATGTACTGATATGCTTGAAGCACGCAAAACTTACTATTGTGTTATGCCTGTGGTAAAAGCAATTGAAACTATTCTAATGTTCATTCTGTTACTAGGGCTATAAATGAGCCAAACATTCAAGTGTAAAACTTCAACGAGCTCGTTTGTGTTCAATAATGTTCTTTTGTTTAATAAAGGATCCAAAGGTGAATACAAAATGAACTTTGAATATTAGAGGAATGAACACAAAAAAGTTTGCAAGTGCTCATCACATTTGCAAGCTAAGTGTATAAATATATATTTTTAAGCTTTAGGGGTTTTTATGCATTGAAATTCTATGTTTAAACTTATTTACATATATTTAGCTTGTAATTTTGTCATTGGTATGATTTCATTGTGAAACGATCCTTTCACAGTACCTGTTTTCTGTTTTTCCTCAGTATGTGGAGTAAGATTTGTTTCCAGCATAAACATTGCGTATAATGTTTGAATAGGTTGATTAGTATTTCTTGTTGTTGTATGAATATAATTGAGTTTATTCATCTACTTATTTGGATGAATATGTTTGGGGTTCTTGACTCTGAATATTAATATTTAATTTTACTTATAAAGTTTGTTGAAAATGTATCTGACTGCAAATCCTGGAATGACGGTTCGACCCCRTCCTTGGCCTCGAGCTAACCCTCTAGTTCCCCAGGATAAAATCGTTAAAAATTATCAATTCACAAACAATAAATGATCTCGAACACTATTCAAGCCTGTCAAACACAACTTGCCTAATTAAATGAGTCATCAAATGAATTTGATCTTTACAATAGATTAAACAAACAAGTTTGTTTGTAAAATTAAACTCAATTATAAATTGAACAAGTATGGACATTGTTTGAATGCTAAATGAAAGAAATTCAAATGGCCACAATTTGGTTTGATACGGCTTGTTTATAGCTCTATCAGAGATCATACTTGAAGGAGAAAAATGGCAGCAACCAATTAAGGTTGATAAAAGGCGGGGAAAAGGTAATTCTAAAGCCCAACCTTAATCTGGCATACCTTAGAGGTTGGACAGCTTATTTGGGATTTAAAATAGGGTTCTAAAACCTAGTCATCCGAGTCTTTAATTTCTGCCTTTTAGAGTCTTAGGGGTTTTCGATAATTTAATACTTTGCAGCACTTTTATGGAGATTTACTGTTCTGATGTAGATATCTAAGTTGAGTTGGTTTGAGTTCTAGTTCCTAGTTATTATTGGTATAGGATATTTTAAGAGTTTTCTTAAATAGTTTAAGAATTGGTTTTCCAGTCTATAGATAGAGGAGGTCTCTATTCACCAAATATGCTGTTTATTTCGCTCGATAAAAGAGTCTAATACTTCGCAGCACTTCTATGGAGATCTGCTGTTCTGATGTAGATATCTAATGTTGAGTTGGTTTATGGGTTCTAGTTCCTAGTTATTATTGGTATAGGATATTTTAAGAGTTTTCTTAAATAGTTTAAGAATTGGTTTTCCAGTCTAAGATAGAGGAGGTCTCTATTCACTAATATATGCTGTTTATTTCGCTCGATAAAAGAGTCTACTGATTGTTCCCTTAAATCTGGTTGTCACACAATCAAATAAGGTGTGACACCTTATGGTCCTAGATGTGATGCCTAAGATTCGACCTTCCTTTGCGTGACACTGGGCTTTACTTCTCCTACTCTTACCAGAATGTCTCTATTTTCAGCATTAACTGCCTGTTTCTCCCCATAACAGGGTGAACTTCAAAATTGTCCCTGAAAATATCACAGAATCTCAATTCAGGGTCTCAAGTTTCAATTTTCTCAATCAAGGGGTCAAAAAGTTCCAATTAGTCCTCTTGTCTCCTTCCATCCATCTACCTAAAGGTCAAGCCAAAGAAACTTACAGGTCTGGGTATACATGCAAAACGGCATGATTTTTAGGGACAAAATGAAAACTCATAACCCCTCTAGGTAAATGCATAAACCCTGATCTTTTTTTCCTCTGGTTTCTCATCCCTCTTCCCTCATCACCATCTTCCCTCTAGGTAAATGCATAGACAGGTCTGCCGCCACCCCAAACACACACCAATGCCACCACCATTCCCTCTGCTTTAAGCTTCTCCTCCTGTGTAAATCACCGCCAGCCATCTAACCATCTCATCACTGCTCCAATTTGCTCTCTTTCTTTCTCTTTTTGTTACTTAATTTGTAATCTGTCTCTCCTCTCTGTCCTTCATTTTCTTCGTTGCCGCCATCTCTCCTRCTTTTTCCAATTTTAGGGTTCTAGTCTTGCCAACTTCAATGTGGAAGTGGGAGATTCTCTAGAAGAGGATGACCTCAATGGTGACAATAATATCAGCGGAGAGAACGGAGACAACAAAATAAAAGCTTTAAGTTTTTTAAATAATTGTTCTGTTGGGGGAGGTGATGGAGAGAGGAAGAATGAGACCTCCACTGTTAGCCACAAAAGTAGCAATAGTGTAGGAGGGAGGCAGCGAAGGTGTTAGAGGAGCTGGATATAAYGAAAAAGTTGGGTTCTATATCAGAGGCGCACTAGGCGAAGAAATAGTAGACAAGGAAGAGGGGATGGGCAACTGCTCGCTGGGCAAAGAAAAAGAAGAGGAGGTCAACAACTGGGGAAAGAAAAGGAAAAGGGGGCCGGTAGCTGGGAATGAGAAGGAAGGGATGGGGTAACTACGCGGAGAGATGGTGTACGGTTTGTAGAAGAAGAAGATGTAGGCTATGTTTGGACTAGCTTTATAATGGAGCAAAGTAGTTCTTCTAATTGAGGCAATAGTTTGGACTACCTCTACAATGAAGAAGACTTTGTTTCTTCAACGAAGATTTTGTCTGGACTACCTTTCTAATGAAGTCGTGTTTTCCTTGAAAAAACATAAATATTCGATAAAAAGTACTATRAACAATTGATTATTGAATCAAATATTCCAAAAAACATGAATTGGCAGATGTTTGGATTGAGCAATTGTTTATGAAAGTTGTACATCGATCAGAGATTATTATTTGTTATAAATAAACAATACTTGTTAATATTATTGTAATCCAAGTGAATTCTACAATAAAAAAACTCTTTTTTCATCTACATTCTAACAAAAGAATTTGAATTTCAAATTACAGATGTTCCCGCCTTCTACACTTCAACAGAATATTCTTCTCCTTTTACACCGAAAAGCTAGTCTATACACAGCCGTGATTGGGATATGGTTTTCTTTTGGTTACAAATTGTCCTCCTATGTTCGTAAATTTTCATGCGAAAGTCAAACAAATGTCCTGCCTTCTAGTGTGTTTACCATTTTATCCCCATAAAATTATGTCTTTTTCTATATATACCATATCTGTTTGACTTTCTTGGGCTTAACCGTTGGGTAGCTGGATGGAAGGAGATGGAAGGACTAAATTGGAATTTTTGTCCAAATCGAGGCCCTTGATTGAGAAAATTAAAACTTGAGGCCTTGAATTGAGATTCTATGACATTGTCAGAGGATCGTTTTGAAATTCACCCTCCTATAAAATTAGCAGAATTGAGTTCGTTATCTGCAGGGTAATATTAATGGGTTTGTCCTGCATCGATACTTTTCCTGTATTGCTACATACTTACCTTTCCACATGAATTCATTTTTGTTGATAGTTTAACTGAATTCTGGTGATTTTTTATTTTCTTTCTATGTAACGTTTTCAGGTTTCTCTTTTGTAGGCTTAGGATGTGATCAAGCATATTGTGGTGCTTATTGGCATGCTCAGGGTGTCACTGGAAGTGATTCTCATCCACTATGCAGTCCTGAAACTCTGAAACCTGTATGCAGTTACATTTTTGGACCTTTTTTCTTTTTATGGTTTCATGGACTTTAAATATTCTGATAAATACGGTACATATAGCATGAAAAAGAGACCGAAAGATGCAATTTGAATTTTATTTTCAAAAGTAGGACTAGAAATATAGTTGAAGAGGATAAGTATGGGCTCTGACGAGTATAAGATCTCAGAAAATTGGAGTTTCGACATTTTGGTTGTTATCTCAATAATGAAGTGGAATCTTCTGGTAAAAGGTGATTATAAGAAAGATATCAGTTAGTTATCTTAATACTTTCTTTGGCCCTGTAAAGACTTCATAACTGTTCAAACTTTGCCCCTAATACCTGTATAGAGGCCTCCTCATTCCCTTCCTCTAAAGGGCCTCTTTCTAATGATGCATGCTTAGGTGGAAAGCCATTTCRTTCCCGTACTTTGCCCTTCCTCGCCAAAGACTAAAGAATCTGTTAGATATGGTCTATTGTGTGAGCTAGGATGAAGACTCTATAATAGGAAATGGAGTTAGGGAATGAGAATGGATGAAGATTCTTGTAATGTCTCCTAATTTAGGGTATCACCAGAAGGGAGGTAGTGTTAGGCCTCATTTTCTTTAGAGTTTACGTAACTCATTAATTCTTGTTATGCAATAACTATCATTGAGATGGTTATCGCATTGAATTATATCTAATGCATTTTGATGTAGTATGCCAAAGATCTTGTCTCTGTCAATTTTTTTTGRAGTAAATATGTAGGACTCAGATCTTGGAGTCTGTAATGTAATGTTTGCCTCTTAAGACTTCTGTTGTTTCTCTYAACCCGCTAGCAAAGTGAAGCTAAATGGAAGGTTTAAACAAAGGCCATTAGGAGGATCTCAGGATAACTTTTTATTACTAAAGTAGCCATCTTTTGTTGGTCTGACATTCTTGTCCTTCATCGTCTTCTTCTTTCTCCCTTTATTTTTCTCTCATCCRTAGTAAAGGGATGTTACACAATGTCGTCAACGTTGTATAAAAATTTGAATTGCTAAAACATAGAGCACAAGCAATTTGTATTATACTAGTMGGAAATGATCAGATGCATTAAGATGCATTATCTTGGAAGCAAGTTAGTTGCCAGAAGCTAAAACATGGGTTGGAGTTAGTTTCTGCTTGAACTGGAATAATTGGTTTGGTTCAGGTCTGAACTAAAAGCTTAAACTTTCTGATACAACATGCATCCAAAAGAATCATTGTAACAAATACTGGTATTGATAAAGTTCAGTTCAGTAAGTTCGGAGAGAAAGATAACTTACAATAATTTTAAGTTTTACTGTGATGAGAGCCTAAAGAAGTCCGAGTAGCAGAAAAAGGGGGAAAGAACAAAGAAATGTTCGTTTGGTTCAGGTCTGAACTAAAAGCTTAAACTTTCTGATACAACATGCATCCAGAAGAACCATTGTAACAAATATTGGTATTGGCAAAGTTCAGTTCAGTAAGTTCGGAGAGAAAGAACCCTGTTAAACTGCACCTAACCAAACATCAAAATTGATCTTTATCCTGACAAAATTACTTTCTGTCAAAGACTAAGTTGACATTTCTTYGATCTTACAAATGCAGTTCTCAATCATTTAAGATTTGGTACGGCATGAATGTTACACGCTCTTGTACAAGGTAATCCAAATAAACCAGATATCCTATGTAAGTCATATTATAGGTATGACTACTGTAAATTGATCTTGCCTCAACAAAAGAGAGAATAAGCAATTTAATGGCACCATCTCCTTTGTTGATTTACAAAGGAAAACGTTCTGGCCGGAATCTGGACTAGCCAATGATMAGTTTTGTTATAAGTTTTTCTTCTTGAGACGAGCGTGATGCTTTGGGCTAGATTTCTGCTGAAACCTATTTTAGTACCTCTCTGTATAAGACTAATGTAAATTGATCCTGGCTCAAGAAAAGAGAGAATAAGCAATTTAATGGCATAATCTGCTTTGTTGATTTAAAGAGGAAAACGTTTTGGCCTGAGTTTGGACTAGACAATCATCAGTTTTGTTATAAGTTTTTCTTATTGTGATGAGCGTGATGCTTTAGGCTAGATTTCTACTGAAATCTATGTTAGTACTTCTCCATATAAGATTACGGTAAATTGATTCTGCCTCAAGAAAAGAGAGAATAAGCATTTTAATGGCACCATTTCSTTTGTTGATTTACAAAGGAAAACGTTTTGGCTGAATTTGGATTAGCCAATCATCAGCTTTTTGATAACTTTTTCTTCTTGAGATGAGCRTGATGCTTTGGCTATATTTCTACCGACACCTGTTTTAGTATTTCTCTGTATAAGACATAAGTCATATGGGGAATAAAAGATACAGTTAAATCTGGGATCAGAYAGTTATAGGACAAAGTTCAGTAGTGTCAATTTCAGAGCATATGAAATGTACTTAATTTTCTTTGGCAGTAAAATGTCCCTGACAAAGTTTCACCTTCGTAGAGTATTTTGTTGGACATTTCAATATCTTGCCTGCTGCTGTGAACTTTAGCTATCTCGGTTAGCTTTCTTGTTGAAAACTTTATGCATTTCCACTGCTTTGCCTTGCAATCCAACTTCAGATTGAAATTTATTTGAAATCTGCTTTTATTATTTTAAGTTTTCCTGTGCTCATGTATTCAATTTATTTTTGAGATATGTAACTCAGTAACATGAAATTTCTTCAAAATCTTTTGAGAATGACATTTGCCTTTCAGTCAGAACGCTGAACGTTTGATGCAAATATGTGTTTCTATTGATTGCTTTAAACATTGGACCCCCAGGTTAAAACTTATCTCATTAGCTGTGGAGATTTTATCACATGTAATCTATTGTGTTTCCTTGATTAAACTAAGTGGGTTATCAATGGTGCGAATATTACTACAAGGGAAAGGCTATGCTTTTGTTATGTGTCGGAAAACATCTTTTGGGTAAAACTCATATAAAATATGTATTCCCTTTGCAGATTGCTGAACGTACAATCACTAGAATGCCTTTTCTGGTACATGAGAAAAACCGTCATGAACAAGATGTATGATATTATAATTTTCCTTATTGTAGATAACTATTTTTCTTGTTATTGTCTTACTGGACTCACTTTTTAGTTGGCAAGTGTTTGATGTAACCCTCAATTTTCTGTTCTCTTTTCTTGATCAGATCACGGAAAATTGTATCAGGAGGATGGGAAGGACGCTGCAGGATGTGATCACTGAATGGATTACAAAGTTGAACAACCATGCAATAGGTAGTGGGCAAACTCATTAGAACTGTTCAAATCATTTGGTTATTATCTTTTACAGTTGATGTGGTGCAGAACATGTAGTCCCTCTAGTTCAAAATGAATGGATTCATCTGACTTGGTATGAAGTTCTAGTATATAATTTGACCATATAACATTCAAATATACCCTCCTCTTAGAAGTGTAGAGTATATCTTGCAAAATTTTGATAAAGATGAATGCAAGTATTTCTATCTTAAAAAGGAAAAAAAAAAAAAAAAGGAAAGGACACAATTGTCATCTATCTGCGGTGCAAGCAACCTCATTTATCAGGAAGAACACATTTCACTTCTACTTGTATGAGGTGCAAGTTGCAAAATTAGTAATAAACATGAGAAAGGTGGCATTTGGGCTTTCCAGGGACATGGTTGATCCACTAACTCCATTTGAGGTTTGCAATGAAGGGAAATAATTGGAATTTCCATTAGTATATATGCTTAATTTAGAAAAAGAGCAGCGATTAGTTTGGAAAAATCCACAATAGAATTGAAGCCATACGTTTGACATTGGCAGGAATACTAGAATTTTTATGTAAAGACATTTGAATGTTTAGAATTTTCAATTTAAGGAACAAGGAGATATTTGGCTCCCCAAATGGGGACAGATTCAACTAAACTATAAGTAGAAACACAAATTTCTTCTAGGACTGATCTGATTTACTTTGAGATTCTTTTTGTGTCTCTGCAGATCGAACAAGGATGCCGCTGAATCATGCTGAGATGATAACTGGCCAAACACATACTTGCAAGTGAGTTTGCTTTCAATTTTTTAGGTTACCTGTGAATGTAAAATGGATTATCTTGCATCATCTGACACTGTTTGGCTTCATTCTTCTTGAATCTCATTTCTTGGTGATGCTTTCAGCGAAGTTGGGAAGCCTAAGTTTTTATTTTTTATGCTAATTTAGTGAAACTTCTGAGCTGTGTCACAATTGGTACACAATTGAATTTATTTTGATATTAAAACTTTGACAGAACAAACTTTTTCATGTTGCATCTATGTTCATCTTCATGCTTTTCCCAAAATGAGCCGTTCATCTATTTTTGTTTCTTAACCTGTGCTCATCCCTGGCACATCTTTGTGAAACTGGTATATTCAAGGCTTTGGTTAGAAACAAAAAATAATTATTTAGAGGATTAACATTTAATATTAGAAAATGTGCTAAATTTAGAAATTTAGGATGTGAGTGAAAATTATGCAAATGTTAGGGGATTGTATTCTGCAGCAAAAGAACTCTGCTGTATTTGGAAAGGGGAAATGGTTTAAATTGCTTCTTAACTATTTTTGTTCCTTTAAGAATGCAAATAATTAATATTAGTTTACGACTAAATTATTTTCGAGCATTTATTTATGTATCGCCACTACTTAACACGGCGGTTTCCGGCGAAAAAATTTGCGCAAACAACACGAGACATTTAATTGGAGGGTAAAATTATAAAATCAGGACTATATAGATATATTTGGGTCATATGGTGGGTGAGTTGGGTGTATTTTGGTTGGGTAAGAAAAGGGAGTATTGCTCCGAGAAATTTGGGCTAATGAGCGAAATTGAACCAATTTGACGATTTTTCGGTCGAATTGAAAGTCACATGCTCTCTGTTGACTTTTCTGCCAGAAAACACCATGCTGAGGGGTGATGGGGCATAAATAAATGCTTGAAAATAGTTAAGTGATGAAATAATTTGAAGAAAAACGTTTTTTAGTATTTTTAAAGGAACATGCAATTTGCACTATTTCTCTAGTTGGAAATTTGGATCTCGGTGAAAATTATGTGAATCGTTAGGGGATGATTTTACAATAAAAAGTAGACCTCTCGAAAAATTTCAGTAATTTCATTTAAGTAATAATTTGCTAAGTTTGGTTTTAGGATTTCAGTCTAGGTAATCTGTTGTTAACCATATAATTAGGCTCTGCATGCCTTCCAAATCTAGTTWTATTGCAAATACACCCAAATATTTCTATGTTTCCATATTAGGTTATTCCTAAAGTGAATGTCCACTTTCCTAAAATGGTACTTCGCAAGTGTTAGAAGTTAGATAAATTATATTGTTATTTGAACCTTTTATACTATAATCATTATAGTTTTTGTTGTGATCTTTTGTAGATTACAAAATGTTTTGTTTTTCCTTCTTTCTCTCTTCCTTGGCACGATGAAGGTCAAAATGCCATTTTTAGCCTGAATTTTATTTAAACAAGTGGAGCATTGTTGAAGATATTTTAATAGGATAAATACTTTTAGAGTAACTTGCATATATCGTCTCAAAACTATTTTGCTGTGTGGGCTTTGTACTAGAACTTTATTTTGAACTATTTTAGTCACGACTCTTACGAGTAATTTGCATAAATAGTGCTTAAACTATTCTGTCTGCATCAACATTGTCCGAAACTTTAACTTTTTYAGTCCTAAAGCTATTTGTATTCAGTTAAAAATAGTCCTAACTGCCATGCGTTGAAAATTCCAACCAACCCCTATAACATTGAGGGCAAACAAGTTAACTTTGTGAAATTCTCATCCTTTCTCACCTTCTACCTCCACCAACCCATCACTACTACCAGCTTTATACCCTGGGCTAAGAAAACATGGTAGGATATATGGTTACATTCAATTTGAAGATTTCATATTAAGCTGCGACRAGAAATAAAGTTGAACTATGTAATTTACTTTACATCATAAAATAGTTGCTTTATTACAAAATATAATTTAAARAGGTGTGCAAATGATATAACAAAGGGATAACTAGTAAATATCTACCTCTAAGTCTTATGGTAAATWGAAAGTTTTGGTTGATTTCTTAAGGATTTTAGAAGAGGATGCAGGTGCAAGATCTAGTAACTATGTTTCTTAAATAATTTTTTCAAGGAAAAACTAAGGCAAGTCATAGGTTTGGGTCCTGTCCTTGTCTTAKGTGACTGTTTTGCAATATCAACAAGGTATACCTWGTATCCTATAGCCAGGGACACAACCTAACTTGGTAAAAATTTGTCCCGTATCCTTACCTTAACCAGATCATGTGGCGTACAAGKTAGGGTTACGGTTACCTTATCCATTTAATGCTCACGTGTAGTGGATATGTTGGTTGGGACTACTTTAATTGAATGCAAATAGTTTTAGGACTACAAATGTTAGTGTCTTGGACAAATTAAGGTGACACAATTGAAATAACTTTGTTCTTTTTATGCAAAATACTGCTAAGAACTGGGGCTAAAATGGTTTAAATAAAGTTCTAGGACAAGGTAAGAAAACAGTTTTGGGACTAAAAGAGTTAAATGTAAAGTTTTAGGATATATTTGATACTAACAAAGTAGTTTTTGGACTTTTTATGCAAATTTGTCATACTTCTATTAATCATGTTGACTATTTCCATGGATGTTACAAAGTTTACCTATATATTTAGAGTTAAGAACAAAACCGCCCTAAGTTTAGTGCAATTATCAACTTCATACCTGATGTTTCAATTTGACCACGTTACCCCAACCAACAGTTTCTATCCATCATCTAACGGAAAATTTTTGTGGGCCCCTTGTTTCAGAATTAAAATCTCAGTATTGCCCCTCTTTTGTGATTCTTTGAATTAAAATGACAAAAATGCCCTAAATCCCAAACTCATTCCCCATCAAAGCCCACCACAATCGTCTTCAACCTTCACTAGGGCTATAGTGGAACCAGATTCATTGTGGCGGAAGTACAACCAAATTCAGCTATTGTTTTTGTAAAATCAATTGAAATATCAAGAACTTGAAGACATGCAACAACACCCACTTCTTTGTCTGAAACACTCAGTAATTTCAAGATCCTACCACTTCAAACTATTGCTGCAGCCAAGGCAAATTCCAGAATGTCCTTTAGCCCAGAACTCAGTCCCATGTTCATTTTCAAAGTTGCACTGTTCTATTATGTGATTTTGGATTTCTTATCCTTGTCTGGTTGAGAAGAAGCAGAAAAGGATATTTTCGGAACTCTTAATGGAGAAATGGGTTCAGTGGTAGGTATTCTGTTATCGAAAAATGATCTAGAAATTGATGGCATTTTTTGTTTCAGAGGTTTGTTACTACATTATTTCTGTTGGAATTGGAATTGGATAAATTGTTATCTCTTATCGAGGAAAGACCAATAAGGTTGGATTTCCGTGTCTTCTTTCTTTTTTTTTTTTCCCCCCCCCTTCATCTCCTTTAAAGATGTTTGGGAATTCACTTTGTGTATTCTCATTCACATGATTCATTTATATACAAGTGTAGAAGCTCCAATTTAGGAGTTTAGATCCTTAATCTAAGCAAAACATTAAAGTCTAAGATCCTATAGATATCCTATAATTACAATTGTCTTTCGATTGATGATGTGTCATCCTTTCTTCATCAATCTTCAATCTAGTGGAGGAGATGAAGAGTGGAAGAACAGAAGAAATGGGGGATATGAAAAAATGAAGAATGTAGAAGAATAAAAGCGAGGCAGTAGCGGCGGCGAAGTGGGAAGAGATGGGGGAGAGGAAAAGGGAGGGGAGTGAACAGAAGGGTGGGGCTGGTTGATGATATCCATCTGCAACGCAATTCTTTCTCTCTCTCTATCTCTCTTTAATTATTTGTTTATTTTTAAACTTGAAGAGGACATGAACAATTATAGGGTATTTTGGGAATCCTAATAAAATTAATTGGCATATTAGATATTTCAAATAATCTGTCTAAATCATTTGGATGGGATTTTGAATTGGGGTGCAATGTGGTTAAATTGGAACATCAGGTATGAAGTTGACAATTGTGCAAACTTAGGGGGGGTGCTTTGTAATTAGCCATATATTTGATTTCACTATATACTGGGGTTTAGGAATATTTGCAATGATACTTTTGGTTAGTGTATCCTGAACTATTGGATATTGGTTGTGTTTCAAACATGAGTTTATTGGAATAACAATGTTTTTGCCTCTAACCACTCATTGTCACTGTTACTTTGGTCTTAGATTTAATTTTCATTAACAAAGTCAACTATGGCTAGCTAAATTCAAAGGGTATATAGGCTAAAAGGACATTGGCTCCATTTGGATTACATCTTAATTTAAGATGTCCTCAACTCTTWATTTAAAATGTCATTTGTTGTTACTCTTAATATGATGAGTGTCACTTAACTTAACAAACAAATGTGAATTTTGAATTTTTTCAGTTCCCCACTCTCTTTGTTTAGGCAACTTCTCTTAAATTAGGCTAAATTTCTTGATTCAAGCTGTCATCTAAAGTGTTTCTTTTTTTGTTTTCTTGGGACTTCCCCTAGGGTAGGGTAGGAATCGAGATGCAAAAGGAAAACTTTTGTTTAACATTTCTGSAAAGACCACCTATTTTTCCATTTATCTCTTCTTTGGCATGATGGAGGTGAAAGTGCCTCTTTTTTTTATCATTTTATTGAAATAAGTGGGGGATTTTTTTAGATATTTTAATTGGAGAAATACTTTTATTAATCATGTTAACTATTTTTATGGAGGTTACAAGGTTTAGAAACAGTTTGAATTATACTTTTGGTTACCATATCGTTCATTTTTCTTGCTASATAGCATTTGAAATATGAATTTGTTGGAATGGTAATATTTGTTCTTTTACCAACTCATTTTAATTGTTACTAGCCTACATTTAGTTTTTATTAACTAATTCAAAAAATGGCTGGCTAAATGCCAGGGGCATATGAGATCATTACGAAAAAGAAGAAACATGTTTAKTATAAATCATGTTTTACCTCAATCAGACTTTTGATATCATGCAGATATAGATATAGAAGATTGGATAGACGATCATGCTTTTCAATCTAAATTTGGACCGTTAGCTTAATTTCTAAAAGAAATGGGTGGATATGAAGTTGTTATCTTATTTTATCCAATAAGAGTTCAATATGAAAAGTGGTAGAATTGTCTCCAAAAATCTCTATGTTAAGTCAAATGTGATATCCAATGTTGTGGAGGGAGTATGTGTTAATTTATGGCCACACTTTTGGCTAGTTTTGATCAAATGATGAAACATATTCTGTCATTTTGAGATCTGTTCTACTACTTCTTCAGCAATGGTCTGCACAGAAATATATTATACCGTTTCCTGTTTTTCAAATATTTTTCTTCACCTAACTTGTTTTATTTATATGCAGTGATTGTTATGGGAAACTAGTATCATTCCTTTTGTACTGGTTTCGAGTTACACTGCCAAAACATGTGAGTATTTTCTATGTTCTGCATTAAGTTATTTTGAAGTTGATGGGTTCTGTCCTCATTTTGCCTGGTTAAGTATTCTTGTTTATGTTTCATTCTCATGCCAAATGTCTTTATATGTTTTGATTACTTATCTCTGACATTGGTATTGCAAAAACAAACAACGGTGATGCTAATTTGTGAATTTTATTTTCKGTTTGGTTGGAAGAGTAATTAAGGCTCATCAGAAATTATTGGTCTATGGTCCTGGAGTACCCTTGCATTGGAAAACCACCAGGTACATACAAATGGGACTGGATCTTAAAAGTGTGGAAAATATTGATCTTGCTCAACCCCTTGCTTAGCCAAATAATCTGATTCTTCTGGGAATCTAGAGTACCTTTCCATTGGACAGATTCCTAGGTACAGAAAAAGGGTGAGTGTATTGAAGTGTTCAAAATCTTGATCTTGCTCAACCCCTTGGCCAAAGAATCAGCCACAATACTATTCCTATAGGCCTGGGAGAACTCACTACCCTCCATGACTGCCAGCTATATTACCAACAATCAACTAATGATGCATATAAATGTTAAGAGTGTTCGTAGTATAAATATTTCAAGTCACCACTTGAAGATTGACTTCCAAATAATTCATACCCTCTCAAATGCCAGATTTAACTCTCCATGTCTTGGTACTCATATTCTTGTGCTGAATTTTGAAAATGAATATTCTGTGTCTCACTTTGCAAAAGGGTAATGTCATTCAGAGGTCTAATAGCTTTTGCAGTAATTATGGAATTGCATCACCGAAAAAAGGATTGCAGGATAATATTGAGCGCTAGTCAGCACTTGATGAAAACTATTTTGCTCCATGTATTATCATGCYAGGCATTAAGATATATTTTTGTCATTTTGTTTGAGTCAACAACATTAAGCGTATAGCTTCATAAGATCTTTGTTGATGATGTGAGTACCATGTTTAACAACTAAAATGCAAATAAAGACAATACAATTTAGCGTGTTCAATACTTTTCCGTGTAAATACACTGCTGGATAGGATACAGTTTCATGTCTCATCTTTTGCTAAGTAACTTGAGTTTAACACTTTCCTTCCGATGTTCTCTGAAGTTAACTGTGCTTGTGTTTGTATTTTCTTCTAGTATCTCTCTCCAGAAGCATCTCAAAGGGAAGACTGCTGGTATGGATATGCATGCAGAACACAACATCATAATGAAGAACATGCGCGTAAGAGAAATCATGTGTGTTGTCCGACAAGGGGTAGTCGTATGTTATAACTTGTTCCTTAAACACCAAGCATTTCATAGAATTAGATGAATCGTCTTCCATCTTCTATTAATTGTCTATCTCTTGATTGACGTGCTGCATATAGCATTAGAAGGTTAGATGGGCTTGGAGGTTTTGAACGAACTTTCATTTTGAAAAAGTTATTCTGTCAGYATTCACCTTTTGCTGGTGATAATTGGACATGAGGGTTCTATGTTAATTGTATAACATATGCAGAGGAAAGTTGTACATAGAGCAATAACCTTGTGCAGGTAAATGAAGTAAATCTAAAAGAATGTTTCAGATGCAATTTGGTGATGGTTAGATTGATCGAACGAGTGCTGACCATTGGGTTTGGATTCTCAATCCAACAAGGCAAAAATGCCCAGTGTAGATGTAGGAGACAATGATAGAAGACAAAAATCACTTGTATTATGGGAATAGGAATCGGTCACAGGGAAAGAGGCAAGACACTCAGCTCTTGGATACCCATACATCGCTGGAACCCTCTGCCACTCTCTGCCATAACAAACTTCGATGTTGTGAAGGAACGCAACGAGTACCCCAAAAAGGATGTACGTAAGTGAATGAAGATCCTACTCCCTCTTCAACACCAATAGGTTAATCTACAAAAATACAGCAAACATACAAACCTTGCTATTAAATRCAGCAAACATACTTCTTTTCCAGAATCATCAGCAATTATCAACTTCTCATAAAGTTTGTAATCGTCAAGAATTCATGGATTCTTTTTCCTAGACTGTCCACCCATCCATACAAACCCAACTTTTCCTCTCTATGCAATAACTGATCCCACCTTCAAAATTCCATGAGCAAACGTAACGCTCAGCAGCATCCCATATCTCATGCAAATCAGTCAAATCTATCCATAAAGGACAACTCTCGGAGAAATCACTTCCTCCAATCACTCCAGCACAAACACGACAATAAACCATCATCCATCAACTTGGGGAAAAAATCGTTTTTTATAATGGATGCTCGAGATACTGACTAAAGATGCATCCTTGGTTGTTGATTTTTAAGTTAGAAAGAATGGAAGAATACTCGGAGTAGGTAATCTTGATTTGATTACCAATCATTAATTGATGATTTGAAATACAATTTGATTAGTGTTAACCAATTATGTGAAAATGTCTTGAGTTAAATTCAAAAAGATTACTTGCAATATCCTAAGTAGTAAGAACGAGTGATGTTATATTTGTTGCAGATAAAGTAGGGAATTGATGGTCACGCCAAAAGATGCCAATCGGAAACTCGTGGAAAAACTGTAAAAACAAGGAAGAAGGCACAAAAAACCTCCTCCTAGGTGAACGGTAACTGGGTGCTCAAGATATAAATCGAAGGTTCTTTAAGTTTGTGTCGACAATGGAGATTGATGATGGAAACCCCAGGAGGAAACTAACCAACTTATCTGCAGTGTGAAGAAATATAAACGGAAAGCCACTAGTYAGGCTYTGGATATGCCGACAAATAGTGATGCTTTGAACTTACTGGCTTTCACCTTTACTCCAGGTGCCTCTAAGCAAGCGCCGGAGCCCTCCCCCAACACCGCGAAGGGAACTCCTCCCGTGATACTCTGAATTGTGCACCTTCGGAACCACCAATTTACATCTGAGAGGGAGAAGAGACTTCAGAGAAGCTAATGCACCAATCTGGCCCCAACTCTTCTCACGCAAGCGGAGCCCCAGCATAACTTCCAACTATTGACATTATGCTAGAAGATTATCAACGCCTTCGCCCCGGGCACTCGTTATTAAGGTACTTGGGCGCAATATCTCCGTTCAAATTTTGCAGCAGAGGCTGAGAGACTTTTGGAAGCTTAATAGGACTGCGAACTGGTGGATTCTGAATAGGGCTATTATCTGGTTCAATGCTACTCTCGTCCAGATTACCTACGCATTCTTAACGACGGTCCTTGGATTATGCTTGGACACTGCCTTACCTTGATTAAATGGCGTCCAACTTCTGGCGGATACTTGACAAAATAATGGCGACTACCGTTTGGATTAGACTCCCATAGATTCCAAGAGAGTATTTTGATGAAGCTATTCTGCTGAAAGTTGGGAATCTAGTTGGCTAGGCAAGGAAGGTGGAGTCCACAACCATGGCAGCATCTAGGGGAAAATGAGCTCGAATATGTCTTGAGATTGGTTTATCAAAACCACTCATTGCATCTGGTTTCTATCCTTGGAGACACATAAGTTATAGAATATGAAGGATCACATGCAATTCCCCAGTGTGGGGAGTATGGCCACTCCCGGGGACTCTTGCCACCATCTAGTAATCGCACAAAGACGTAGTCCAATCTACTGTAATTCTGATGAAAACTGGACCTATGGGTAATGCTCAGAGTGATGAAGGGGAAACGAGGCCCTGTGGCCCTTGRATGCTACCTAGGCTGCTGGTAGACGGCAAGGAGGAAGCCGTTCATGGCTGGAAAACGATAACACTGTTACAAATATATCAACGACGATAACTTCTCGGCGAGGCGTTAACGGACCTGCCCAAATCAGGTTGACTCAAGAACACCAAAACCCGTCAAAGCAGATAATTAAAAAATTTTTTTTTTATTATTTGCATGTTGTATTGAAAATTTGAAATTTGTAATATGTAATTAAAAAGGAAATATTCACTTCATTATGTAAATTCACGTAGATCATTTGGATAGCTGTGGTCTAAATAATTAACTATAATTTTTATACCATCGGGTTAAATAAAAATGCTTTTCTTTTTTTAAGTTTATCAAAAACATTTTCCGTATTYAGACTAAATCCGAACTCAATTCACACTCACACTTGAGTGTGAACTGAGCTTAGGCTCAAATTTTCAAAGCCCGCTCAGACTGAGTTTGAGCTCGAGTAGGAGTAAAAAACTTTGGGCAGAGCTCAGGCAAGGCCAAGCCTGGCTCACTCAACCAATTGAGAGTGCTCGTTGGGGTCAAGAAATTTATGGAAGAAATCATGGGTTTTTGTCAAACTGACTCCCTTTTTGAGAGATTATCTAACGTTGGCCTTCTTCTTTTCCCCATCTTGAATTTTGGTGCTAGCCTTCCCACCATCTTCCCAAAGCGATAACGCGAGGTCTTCTCACATTTTATTTAGTTCAATTTTTGAGACATATACAATGATATTACAATAGAATACTTCAGTAGGCAGCGTTATCCCCAAGGAAAATTGCTACACCTTGTCGTGTTTTAATGGCCCTTTGGTTTTACCACTCCTCATGCACTTTCAATGTAAATTTCCACTGATAACGCTTAATACCCTCGTGTTTTTATCTAGAGATGTTGTTTCTGCAGTTTTGGGCTTTTCAAAACGCATGTAAACATCATTGCAACAACACAAAAAAATAAGAACATGCCATTTAACCTTAAAATATCAATTCCATAAGATAAAATAGAMAAACAATACCCTCATTACAAGATCAAAATAAGCAAATAACATTCTCATTAACAATAACATACRATAGAAATAAGTCTTCTAGAACAACATAATAAGTAGAAACACTATCTATTAGATCTTCCACCCACTTCACGACTAGGAYAATTCTTCTATTRTGACCTATTTCGTGATAGTTCTCGCATCTTCTAGGCTCATCGGGGTTTCGGTAATCCATGTCATATYGAATCCTTGTAGTTCGAAGTTGACTCGGATGTTTCCTTTTATATTCAATGGCTTGTGAATAAGATTGATATGTGATGGCCTCCAACAAGAAATTTTCTTGATATGTGATGGTAGCATGTAGTGGAGTAAACAACATTCATCAAATCAACAGCATTCAAACCCCGTTCATGGGTAACCTCAATAGCTTGTGAGCAAGGAATCCCAAATGCAAACCATTCGTTGGAAGAACATAATTTTATTCAGTTTCACAGTAGAAACATTGTTACCTCTTCTATCTCCCCTAAATGGAGTTTTGACATTTGATAGACAAAATCACATAYGCAATAACGCTTCACTTATGCAAGTATACACTGTCCACAAGTAATATAGAGTGAATAAGAGTATCGTCCCACAAGGATTGTTGGTCAAAAGTGATGGTTTAAATTCCTAATAAAATCAATAGTTGTTGGTTGTCATGAAAATAAAGTAAAATAATCTAAAATTATCTAAGCACAAGGATTCAGAAACAACCACAGCAATCTCACATACGAGATGATCAAGAAGTTAAAAGTGAGTTAGATTTAAGAATCCCTTATGAACTAATGTCCAAGAAGTTAAACTATCAATGCTGCAGATTGGCAGCAGTAATGACTTCCGAGCAGATGCTACAAGAAAGGTTTAGCTACTACGTTAATGCTGCAAACTGGCTATAGCAATGACTTCTGAGCAGACGCTATAGCAATGGTTTAACTACAGTAGAAACACAAATTGAGACAAAAATGACTTCATCCTTTCAGTTTGTTGGTCCTTGTTCCTATTTCACTAAATTGTTCTACCTATTGGAGTTACTTAGCTTAAGAAACTTGAATAAAGTTCAAGTTTCATATGATCTTATGTGTGGAATATGAATGTCTTCAATATTCAATAGTATCCCTAAGACATTAACATTATCTCAAGATAACTAAACCTACTTTTACTCATGTTTTTCAACTCTTTTACTACCTTTCGGAGTTCGAGGGACTCACACAAACACCGTTCATGGTCAATCAAATAGTGAATGTAAGCAACAAATAATCTTGAGTAAGGCATATAAAGAGAAAACCTTGCTCAAATYATTCGAATAGACATTAAATACATAAGTTCATCAAAACTCTAACTTCTAAGAAGTTAGTTCACGTTCTTGGATGAAGTGAAATACAATATGTGAAAGATTAACATATTGAAATGCATTTTGAAATAATCACGAAGAGAAGGAGAAGCAAAGCCTAAAGAGGATGATGAAGTCCAACGGTGAAGGCTTCCTTGAAGTCTTCTTCTTCTTCTTCTTCTTCCAAGTTTCCCTCTTTTTGCTCTCTTTCTCTCTCCTCTTCTCTCTTCTTGCATTTTTGCTTCTGAAGCAAAAATTCCACAATGCCAAATCCTCCTTCGTTGTTTTGGCCTTGCTCTCTTTTGTCCCATGAAGCTTGCCTTGGAAGTTTGGTAAAAAGGTGTCATAAGCAAGTTTTGCATTTTCACTTTTTGCTTTTTATTTTTTACTTTTTGGACTTTAGATTTGACTTTCTCATTTTTTTAATGATGACTTCTCTTTTCTTTCTTGACTTTTCTTCTTTGAATAAAATATTCCTTTTTACTCGAAATATTCAGTGCTGCAATATTTTATCGCAGCATTGAATAAATCTTCACTTGTTCATCAAGTGACCTTCTGTTTTGCTTATAGAATCCTTTTCCCCACAAATAGAGTATTTTATCTTAGCAAATGCATATGAATTCTATAATTTCACACTATTGTACAATTTAAGTCACTTGGTCGATTTTAAAYAATATTCAAGGCAATATAAGTCAAGTGATGTATTTTATGGAGTCACAATATATGCCCTTGACTTTCTTTCAGCACCGGAAAAGGTTTTTCAAATTCTAGTTAGGAATTGATGTCTAGAATAAGGACGTCGCTCCTGAGACTTCAAGGCGTGCCTGTAAACATCACCTCAAACCGAGATCTGACATTTACTTCTCAATTTTGGCCGAAGTTCCAGAAGGCAATGGGTACGATGCTAAGCTTCAATACTGCTGCRCTCCCACAAATTGACGAGCAATCAGAGAGGACCAAACATATCCTTGAGGATATGTTTGCGAGCATATGTTATGGATTTTGAGTTCAAATGGGCAGACAATCTGGCACTAGCAAAATTCGTGTACAACAATAGCTACCAATCATCGATTGAGATCCTATGAAGCACTCTATGGAAGAAGATGCCATCGCCAATTGCCCGGGAAGAAAGGAGAGAAAGGAGAATCTGGAAAGACAATCAATTACTAGACGTGGAGGAAACATGTCAAAAGGTGAAAATAACCTGAGATCGATTATTAGCTATCTAGACCTGGTAGAGAAGTTACGCTGATAATCGATGGTGAGATCTGGAAGGCAATCAAGTCCTTTTGAAACAAARGCTCGTGTTTCAAGACGGATAGAATGGGGAGATCACAGGCCAACTATATGAGGGAAGAACATCTGGAGGGATAGTTTTAAGGTTTGCCAAGCCAAAAGATAACATTCATTGTAATTCTTAGTCCGTTTCAATATGAGGTTGGGCGTTGCCTGTAAACTTGTTTGTGTTGGCTTAACTGTGCTTGCTTTACATTATGTATGAGTGTTAAAAACGTCCTTAACAATAAAAGAAYGAGTGTTAACAGAAAATGATAGCATTATTGCAAGATCTTAGTGTGTACCCGGTTGTGCACGTTTTGGAAAGGCTAGCTAGATATTGGAGCTCTTTGCGCCAGACGAGGTGAAGTTTTGACTAAGTAAGGCTAAAAAGGGGCTTGTGACAAGTGGTATCAGAGACTCAAACCAGATTTGGAGCAATTTTTCAGACGGTTTGTTAGGGACGTTCCTTCAATAGGRGACAACACTAGCACCAGTACACGGGCGTCATCGGTTGCCCAGTGGTTGAGTGACTTAGAGGTGCATGTTGCTGCACTACTGCAGTGCCTTGGAGGGCTTAAATAGGTAAGTTTTGTCCCTAATGTTTCTAAATTGGTGGACAACTTGGTGAACAACATAGGTGGTGTTGAAGCCCTCGCAACAAAGGTGACTGGCATGGAACAATCCATAGGCGCATTGTAGGTGGACATGGACCAGATGACACAGTCTCTGCGGATAGACCAGAGCCGATTTCCAATTTTGGACGATCGCGGATCAAGGTGCCAGAACCTAAGGCGTTTAATGGTGAACGAAATGCCAAAGAGTTGGAAAAATTTTCTATGGGATGTCAAGCTCTCGATGAGAAGTTATCATATGCTAGCATGTATCTTGCAGGAAATTCTAAGCTATGGCAACGAACAAGGGTAGGAGATCCATCTCTACCCAAACTAGAGACGTGTGCTTCATTGAAAATGGAACTCAACAAGTAGTTGTTGCCTACCTTATTGTTGTGAGAATTCTTAATTCATGGCCCATGAGGTACTTCGCAGCTTGAAACATGCTAGCACAGTGCAGGAGAATGTGACTGAGTTTAGTGCCTTATTGCAAGATGTGGACGAGATGTCCGAGAGGATAAATTGTTTAATTTTACAGCTTATTTGTAGCCTTGGGCACAAGTAGTATAGACTTAGCCCYAAGCAATGGCAGCAACAAATCGATTAGTTGAGTTCAAGATGACCCTTGGCCAAATTGATAGGGATCAGTCAGGCAAGGAATAAGCCAAGGACACAAGGAAGGGTAATTTCTTGAAATAAAAAAAAAAAAAGAAGAAGGTTAGGGAGTCCTCTTTGAAGCCGGTGAATGGTAAGGAGAAGCCAATGGGTTGCAACTCCAATAATGGACCAAAAGAAAGGGGATGCTTCTTTTGTGGGGGTCCTCATTTTGCATAAAGTTATCCCAARAAAGAGAAGCTCAATGCCCTAGTTGAGAATGAGGGTGAARATGGTGCCTATATGGGCTCTTTACAGTTGCTCAACACCATTTAGAGTTGGGTAATGTATTTCGAATGGTGTGAATTACTCTATGTGATAGTGTTGGTTAATGATGTATAGGCACAAGCTCTTGTCGACACGGGTGCCTCCTACAACTTCATGGCTGGAAGAGTGGCAAGGCACTTGAGCGTACAAGTGAGACCTTCGCGCAKCTTGGTTAGGATGGCGAACCAATTTGTATGGTTTGATGTGGGTATAGCCAAARTGGACTTGCAAGTTGGTTCACAAGTTGGCAAGACTGAGTTTTCAGTCGTTTCTTTAGAGGACGTGGTGGTAGTCCTTGGGATGGATCTCATATGGGCAACAGAAGTCTTGGTGGCACCTTATTTGATAGGCCTATACATTAGCAATGGCATTTGCCTTGTGTAAGGAGGTTACAGATGGTGCGCACAAGAAAATAAACGTGGTGAGCCTAGTTTCGGGCCTCRGCATGGAACTAGTTTTATAACCTTGCTGGAGGATGTTCAGAACCTTAGCTGCTTGATTGGTGGCAAAACCCTTGATGAGGGCATCAAGCTCTCAGTTGGGAAGAAGTTTATGAGAGGGAAGAACATCTAGAGGGATAGTTGTAAGCTTTGCAAAGCCAAAAGATATCATTCCTTGCAATTCTTTGTCAGTTTGAATACGAGATTGGGCGTTGCCTATAAACTTGTTTCTATTGGCTTAATTGTGCTTACTTTAGATTGTATATGAGTGTTAAAAATATCCTTAAGGGCCCTTGAATAAAAAAATGGRTGCTAACAGAAAAAATATAGCGTTATTGTAAGATCTTAGTGAATGCCTGATTGTGCACATTTTGGGAAGGCTGGCTAGATGTTGGAGTGTTTGGCACCCCACGAGGTGAAGTTTTGGCTAAGTATTGAAGATTGAAAAAAGGGCCTTGTGACACCAGCAACGGGAGCACGCAAATGCTAAAGCATGCCTGAGGYGCGCRTTGTCTYCTCATGATTGAAGCGACGGCATCTCCTCGAGCATATCTACAGCTTAGGCTTTAGCTGCTGCCCCAATCYGCGCTGGTCCACGTCTAGAGTCGATCGGTACACCGGCGCATTGCCATCCTCAATCTGCTTCCTCCCGACAATTTCAAGCACTCTTCGACTCTCTTTGCAAAGTCATTTTTATCTTTCCCTCACGATACTTGTTTGTTGTGGGTCACTTACCTGTATTTAGTCTTAGACAAAATTTACCGCATGCTTGTGGCTGCATTCCCAAATAACCTGACTCGTTGACAACGCTTCGTGGTGGCGGTCGCAGCACGATGGGACTATCACCCTCTCCGAGTTCCCCTTTCTAGGGACTTGTGCTCAATTCACTGCTAAGGATTCTTCTAGGCTACAATCCTATAGCCTTTTTAGGATATTTTGTTTAACGAAGCAGCCAGATTCTAAGCTTGGCTTTTTCCCRRTTTGCTCGCCGTTAYGAAGGGCATCCTTGTTAGTTTCTTTTCCTCCRCTTATTGATATGCTTAAGCTCAGTGGATAGTCCAGCCAAACCTGGGGTTGTGGTCATGGGAAGCTCACCTCRGGAGGGGCTCGCTGGARGGCTAATCAGTCTCCTCAGCTATGGGATGTCACACGACTTGAATTTGATTTGAGGAGTTTAACAACCACTTATTGTGACATCTGTAGCGAGGGACCCATGTTTATGTAATACCCGAGATTTAGTTTATGTTTTTCCTTTTGAACTTTATATGTATATAAATAGACAATTTATGTTCTAATCTACTAATTAGATTGTATTCATAATTGTAAGTAAATTGATTAATTTACGGCGAAAGGAATTGTAGGCCGTAACGTTCGATGTGCCAATCAGAAATAAATAATTATTTCCTTGATTTATTATTTGTTATGCGTTAATGTGTGAGTATGTTTATTTAAAGGTGAAATTTTATTAGTTTACTTTAATTAGAAGTCTTAGTTAATTAATTTAAACTTGACCCATTAGAGCCCGTCCCTTCTTATTAAAATCTAAAACCGAATTTGGAGTTTGATTTTGGGTCAGAAGAAAACTAATAGATTTTAATTTAGTTAGGCTTAGTGGTTAAGTAATAAAAAATGGCCCACGAAGAAATTTTAGTTAGGGTTAAGTTAGCTTTCACTATTTAAAGATGAAGATTACTATTCATCTTTTTCCCAAAAAAAACCCTAAACCTAAACCTCCTAACCATAGCCGCCACCAACCTACGCCTCCTCCCTTCATCCTCATCGATACCGGCCTTCCTACCCTCTTCCTCTCTCTCTCTCTCTCTCTCTCCCCTCTTCTTTACCGATGCCGAATGCCACTCCATTTCCTCCGTTCTCGTCAACGACCAGGCACCCCAGGTAACCAAGCATCCAGCGTTAAGTGACCAGAACCCCAGGCGACCCGGCGCCCAGTCGCCTAGCGACCAGGAGCCCAGGCGACCAGGCACCGTGTGCCGTCCACTCGAGCCAGTAGCGCGCACGCAGCACATATGCAACCAGGACCGCCGTTCACATGCCCGAAGCGTATTTCTTTCCCGAGCATGATTGACGCCATTACATCTTAGACTCGATACCACACTCAAGGTTCGGGATTYAAGGTGAATCCTTAGTTTCTTTATTTAAATTAGCCGAATGGCCTAGGTTTTGTATTATATAATAATAATTAAGAAAAAATATGAAATATGTTTAATTAAAATTTAAGTAGTACGATTAAGTAAAAGGAGGATATAATTCTAGAAATATGTTGGAATATAATTTAGGGTGAAATTTAGGATTGTATGATAAAATAATGTATATTATGATTGTTATTTTAAGAACAAATTAGGGGTCATGAAATTAAATTGTACTATTAGTAGTTCGATTTTCATTGACATGAAAATTCATCTTGAGAAATTATTAGTTAAGGTCACCATAGGGAAAACAATAAAGGTATTAACGGTAAACACCTGTGTTAAATGAATTTGTTTGGTTAAACAAGGTTAGATGAATATTCTTTGTGTAMTAATATTAGGATACTGTGGCACATTAACGTTGTGGGCAACCAAGGCACCCTGCTAGYGAAAGTAAACAAATTTACTAAGGACTATATGTAAGTAAATTCTCACATTTTTATTAATGTATATGTGTTGCTATTATAATTAAACTGCTCTTAGGTGAATTGAATGTGCATTGAATCTGAGTTCTATGTAAGTAAATTCTCACATTTCATTAACACTTATGAATGAATGTATCTAAATTCCTTTAGGTGGATTAATGTGCTATATATGGGATTCTATGTAAGTAAATCCCCATACCCGCCTATCTCTTTCGTTGTGTGTTATGTGGTGGCGGTATGGGATTATGTTATGAAATGTATTGTTTGTGAGGAATGTTTTTACGTGTTTCATATCTAGTACCATTATTATGTCGAATGGCAGGTTAATTACAATTGTATGCATTTCATGTCATGGGCATGTAGTGAGTGTTCTACATTATTCCTGGCATGAGCCATTCATACATTTAGAAAGTGAATGGTTTAGGAAATGAAATTTTGAAAGGGAATGTATTTTATAAATTGTAGCATGTTCAGGAACATGTTAAAGTTTTTGGAAAGGAGTGTAAACCTAGCCATGAAAGATGTGAGTGGGAAATAGGGCGTGGGGACCGGCGCACCCGAACCAACCCTCAGGRAGGGTAGGTAATGATTCACCTCGGGGAGGTGAAGAGATGAAAGAATGTTAACGGCTTTGCGATATTACCGGTAGGAATGTAATCGRGTTCCAAATAACTATGGTCCACTGCAGAGCTTAATGGCTAGGCGTTACACCCTAGTGAGCTCACGATTGTAATGAAATGAAAGGTTTTTACAAAGTTCTTGCATTTTGAAAGGAAAGATTTTATGGAAAGGTTGTACAAGAAAATGATTTGAAAGTTTTCATGAAGAAAGTGAGATTTTATAATTCATGACATGTAGGGCATGTTCATGGATTTATGCATGAGATTTACTTACTGGGCTTTATAGCTCATTTCATTTCTCTCATTTTGCATCTCAGGTGAAGTGTGGCCAGATGGTGGAGGAGGTCGCTTGTGGGCAAACCATGATACCCTGAAGTTATTTTATATGAATGTTATGGATTAAGATGGTTGTTGATTAGAATGGTTTTTGCTTATTATTAAGTATTTCTTTTTGGTTTTAAATTCTTTTGGGTTTTCRCAAATTCGTGTCAATGAGTAAATGGTGACATTCTCRGGTTAGGATAAGGCTCCTAATTTGGGGGTGTTACAATTTAGGTCGGCCGCGCGATAGCAAGGGAGGCTATTTTCCACCTTTGGCACATCCTATGCATCCCAAAAGGTAACAAGAAGGGGGAGGTCAATAGGATACATGACGCCTAGTAGACGTGCCCTTGGCCTGCTAGTTTCAKGTGCAACTTGCATTAAAAAACTTGATGGTTGACGAGATTCTACAATTCACACCAAGTATGGCCATTTGCTACATTCTCCATCAATGCGAGAAACACGATGGTTCACTGGATTCTGCAATTCACACCAAGATATCTATTGTCATGAGTCATTTTAGATTCGAYAGGCTCCTTTGGTCTCTTGTATCAYATCGAGAACAGGAGAGCCAAGGGAAGACAGTCCATTTAAGTATTCCTTGGCACTTTCTGTGCTGGRGTTTGTTGTGTTTGCACGACCTAGCATCGTAGAGGCACTGGCTAGATAAGGGCAACGGGTGAGAGCGGACTATCGCCTACGGCTGCGGTTGAACGAGTTCACGGGTCGTCTGCTTTGCAAGATTCGACAATGATAGCTGTGAAGGGATTTCTCTGCATAGCTAGTTAGCAAGCTGAGGTCTCATTCATTAATGAAATTAACCAGACAAGTCGCTCCACCTACTAAGAACAACCATGCACCACCACCTATAGAATCAAGAAAGAGCTCTCAGGAAAGAGTTCTCAGTAGTGAAGGAATTAAGAAAGAGATGCTCTCAACTTAGTGAGAGAAACACTCACTTCGGCTTCCTAAACCTCTATTGATTACACTTCCCATTCATGCTCTACTAGATTTGTTCATTGCTACTAATTCTATTACTAGTTTATTAGAGTTCTCCTGGTAAGATTCGACCAGCAACTTCAGAGTACAACTTATTACATGACTGGTTCCTAACTATTCTGGTTGGTTTTATTCAGCAAAGGATACCTATAACTATACTGATGTCATGTGTCTTTTAGAAACCAAACTCTCCAAAGATAAACTTGGCCAGCCTATGAAGACCAAGTTCCATGCATGGCAAGAGATTGACAACTTCCATACACATTGAATGGACAGAATCTTGATCCTATGGAATGCAGCCAAAGTTATTGTCAGACCTCTGGATATCTCTACTCAAGCAATACATTGCTTAATCACTTGTAAGGTAACTTCCAATATTTTTCTAGCTAATTTTGTATATGGCTTGCACATTGTTATTGCCAGGAGACTGCTTTAGGATAGCCTCATACAACTCTATGAAAACAAGACAATGCCTTGGACAGTCATTGGTGATTTTACTAGCATCCTTATCTCTGATGATTGAAGTAATCAGGCAAATGTCACACCTTATGAAATTCATGATCTACAAGAATGCTGCCTCATTGCCAGACTTCCGGATATGCGATCATTCGACTGCACGTTTACTTGCAGAATTTTTTGGTCTTGCTAACTTTCTTCCTATTGGATTTCTTTCAGATAATTATCGGTGTGCTATTTATCTATTCCAGGAAACTAGTATTCACCATCAGCCATTCAAATTCTGCAACATGTGGATTGACCACCCTAACTTCCAGTAGTTGATTTCTCAAATTCAGACAGGGGATATAAGAGGCTCAAAGCAGTATATTCTTTRAGAAGCTGCAAAGGCTAAAGGGGCATTTAAAGCAACTTAATGATCAGCATTTCAGCCACATTTTTTCCTGAGTAGCAAAGGTTTAAAGCTGATTTGGATGGAACATAGTTACTCCTCCATGATCACCCGAATGATACTGAACTTCAACAACTTGTGACTGACCATAAGAGACAAGCATTTAGATTAGGGTAAGCTGAGAGGAGCTTTTACTACCAAAAAGCCAAATGCACTTAGCTTATGCTAGGAGACAAGTGTACAAGGTTTTTTTATTCGGTTCTCAAGAAGAATGCTAAAAGAAATTTCATTACAACAATTAACAAGGCTGATGGTAACATTACCATATCCCATTAGGAGGTTGGCAAGGGGTTTGTTAGCTTCTTCCAAAACTTAATTGGCATGCATAATACTTGCTCACCAGTAAACTTTAGCATCCTGAGACTTGGTCCCAACCTTAGTTCAAACTCAGCCAACAGTTTGATCCAAGATATCACTAGAGAGGAGATAAAATCAACCATTTTCAGCATTGATAGCGAAGAATCACTTGGCCCTGATGGATATTCTTTTGGTTTCTTTAAAGCTGATTGGAGCACAATGGGCAATGGTGTTTGTGAAGCCATCTTGGACTTCTTTTATTTGGTTAAATTTCTCAAAAAACTCAATCATACTGTAATTGCCTCGGTCCCTGAGTCCCAACATGCCTCCACTATCGGGGACTTCGAACCCATTGCTTGCCGCAATGTTCTCTACAAAGCCGTCACTAAAATACTTGCTCTAGATTCTACATAGTTCTCAGCTCTATTATTGATCCAGCTCAAGCTGCATTCGTTAAGGGTGTCGTTCTATGGGTGAGAATATCCACATGGCACAAGAGTTACTGAAACGGTACAGTAATAAGTGAATCGCCCCTAGATGTGCCATCAAGAATGATCTTCAAAAGACTTTTGACTCAGTGAATTGTGACTTTCTTATTTCTATACTTCAAGAACTTGGCTTTCCTTAGATATTTATATCATGGGACTTCAGACCCATTGCTTGCTGCAATGATCTCTACAAAGCCATCACTAAAATACTTGCTCCCAGACACTGCCTAGTTCTYAGTTCTATTATTGATCCAGCACAAGTTGCATTCACTGAGGGTCATTCTATGGGTGAGAATGTCCACATGGCATAAAAGTTACTCAGACGGTACAGTAAAAAGTGAATTGCCACTAGATGTGCCATCAAGATAGATCTTCAAAAGACTTTCGGCTCAGTGAATTGGGACTTCCTTATTTTTGTACTTCAAGAACTTGGCTTTCCTTATAGATTTATATCATGGGTTACCGAGTACATCTCCGCTCTTATTTAGTCAATTTGCCTAAATGAAGGCAACAAGAGGCTTAGACAAGGCCATCCTTTATCATTTTACCTCTTTGTTATTTGCCTTCATTACTTCTCAAGAATGCTCAAGGCTGCATCTTCCTTAATGACTTCAACTTTCATCCCAAATGCCATCTACTCAAGATTACACATGTAACACCCCCAGATTAAGAAACTTTATCCAAACCCGSGAATGTCACCATTTACTCACTGATATGAATTTGCAAAATTTTTGTAATAATAAAAATCTTGAAATTTAAAATAGACAAGAGATTTATAAAAAATCTCAACAGAGTTTCCTCTGTAATTTCAATAGCCATTCCCTGTATACGTTCAAAAGGTTCTCAAACATTTCAACACCCATAAAACAACATGCATTCCAATGCAATAAACATCCAATATGATAAGTACTGTATTCACATAGATCTTTTACCAATYTGACATTTATCAAAACTGAACTTGCGAAAAACAAAAGGATTTAAAGCACTATCAGCTAAACCAAATAAGAACTATCTTAATAACAAACAAAATCATTCTCTCTTTTTCAGTAAAATTTATTTAGAAAATACTTCAGGGTATSATGGCTTTGCCCACAAGCGATCTTCACGCACCATCTGGCTACACATCACCTGAAATGTAAAGTGAGGGAAAKGGAATGAGCTATAAAGCTTAGTAAGCAAATCTCATGCATGAATGCATGAATATGCCCTACATGTCATGAATTATAAAATCTTCACTTTCTCAATGAAAACTTTCTAAACATTTCCATTTCATAATCTTTTCATAAAATCTTTCCTTTCAAAATGTATGACTTGTCAAACCTTTCATTTCACTACAGTTGTGAGCTCAATGAGTGTAAAGCCTAGCCATTAATCTCTCTAGTGGGCCATTATTCTTTGGAACCCGATTACATTTCTACCAGTAGAACCGGAAAGCAATGAACATTTCTTTACTTTTTCTTTCGTCTTTTCACCTCCAAAGAGGTGAATATTACATTTCTCCCTACCCTCTAAGAGGGTCGGGTTGGGTGCGCTGATCCTCATGCCCCATTTCCCGCTCACATCTTTCATGGCTAGCTTTACACTCCTTTCCAAAAATCTTAACATTTTCTCAAACATGTTACATTTATAAAATTCATTTCCTTTCAAAATTTATTTCCTAAACCATTCACTTTCTAAATGTATGAATGGCTCCTGCCAGGAATGATGTGGAATACTATACTACATGTCTATGATATGAACTATATAAGACTGCATTAAAATACCATTCTATATAACAACCGTGCAAAATATAAAACACGTGAAAACATTCCACGAAATCAACATATTTCATAACATAATCCCATACAGCCATCACATAACACACAACGAAAAAGGTAGGCAGGTAAGGGGATTTACTTGCATAGAATCTCATATACAACACATTCAATTTACCTAAAGAAATTTAGATACATCAATACATATGCATTAATGAAATGTGAGAATTTACTTACTTGGAGTCCCTTACGTTAAAGGTTTCTTATTTAAATTGCGAAAATGGAATCCCTCGACCGTTCTCAATGTCAATGCACTCGAAAATGATCTAATTGTGATTACAGAARGAAAGTCCATTTAGTACGATTGTCCAAGATTAGATATTCAATGTTTATTCCATGAACGTCATTTTTAAACTTTTAGTCCATACTAAATTCTCATGTCACCAAATCATCACATTCTTAAAGGTACAACTTAAACTCCTTAAGTCGGGCATTAAACCTAATTTATGTTCTCCCACAACTTTACTTTAGGATATAATTACATAGGTCATAAGTTCTCAATACCGAATAGTAATGCTTCACCTTTAAATCAATAAACTCCAAGTGTCGTGGAAATGGCATTGCACCTTGGGCATGCGCTCTGGCAGCGTCGCGCAACCGCCCTTGTCGCGCACAGGGCCTGGTCACCTGACCATCAGGGAGCTCGGTCGCTCCAGCGTYRGGGTGTCGAGGYACTTGGGCATCTGTTAGCCCAGCAACARACTCCAACAGATCCGTTTGCTATACTGAAAAYCGACAATCAGCCAAAGGGCCCAACTTTTGAGCTGCCGCTAGTTCGAACACCCTCTCTGGGCAGACGAAGGCGGCTCATAACCACCGGCCTGGCATCGACTTGTGCAGTGGAGGCCGACAATAGAGCTTCGATCCGAGCAGAAGGTTGCAATCCACTAATGATGGTGATYAGAGTTGGGTAGAGCAACAAGCGATAAGAAGCTGGCTAGTCGCGCGGCAGAGCTTCCATGTAGCGGGCAAGAGGTCCAGGTCTAGTCGTGGAAGAAACAGATCTGGACGAGTTTAGCATGTCGAGCAATAGAGCACTGTCTTTTCTCTGTTCTGGTGGTGCAATGGTCTAGCCACGGTCCTAGTAGCTAGAGTGCGACAACAACGACTTCGATCTGCAGCGGATCGCTGCTGCGAGTAATGGTGCTGCTAGGTTCCTTAGCGATGAGTGGCAATCGAAGATCTAGCACCCTTTCCAAACGGCTCTGGTCGAGTATGACTTGCAGAGAAAGCCACGGACAATTTTAGCTACTCCAATCGAGTAGTTGTTCAGAAGTTGAACAGCTAGGGCAACATGCGACTCTAGCCTCGACTGGCGACAACGAGGGTTAATAGCAATGAGAACAAAGGATGGCGGTGGCTGAGGGATGAAAAGGCGGTGTGAGAGGCAGGATTTATGGGAGTGAGGGCGGCGGTAGGGTTTGGTGAGGAAAAAGAAGATTTAGGGTTCCCCCCTTTTTAAACTTGGGCCCTAACCCAAATCTTTCGGGCCTTCTCATTTCATAACCAATCCAATCCATTAAATTAAATTCTACTGACTTTTCCTTTCGTTAAAAATCTAGTTTTCCAAATGAAAATGAATAAGTCCAACCAGTCGAGCCTCTAACTAACCAAGGACCCTAATTCAACAAATATGATAATTCCGTACTTATTAAATGTACAATTAAAATACTAACCACATAGCAAATTATCCAACCCTAGTTGGCATACAAATTCACACGATCAAATGAAATTCATAAAAGTAAAATTTCGAGTATTACAACACACCTTGCATATACGGATGACCTTTTATTATTATTCACTAAAAGCCGTGGCACAAGCACCCCGAGGACTGATATTGTACCAGAATGTCACAACAATGAAGCTGATCCGCAAGACCAATATCGTATCCAGCAACTCTAAGGAACTAGGGGTAGTAATTGATGTACAGCAGAGGCCATAGCAACAGGAACAGATGGATGGGTTTGTTAAAGTCACCAAGTAAAAGAAGAAGATCACTCCCTAATATGTGGATGACACCAAAGTTAGATRCAGGGCCAAGCAACTGAGGCAAACTTGAGCATTAAAATCGTGGGCCAAGCAACTAGCAAAGCTTAATCTTTAGGAACAAAGGAGYGCCTAAGCCATGGGCAAGTGCAGTATGGAATGCTGCCAATACTCCTAACCATGCCTTCAACCTTGATTGGGAGCAAAGACAAAGCTACAAACTAGAGACAAGCTTACTTTTCTGAACATTCCGAGGGTCTATCCTTTTTGTTCTCGTGCTCCTGAAATAGTCYAATATTTTTCTTCAAATGTGCCTTTAGTTTTGAGGTATAGAATAGCATCAGGCAATGGATTGGTATCAAAACACAAATGACCTCGCTTGATAGTGTCCTTAAATGGTTTAAGGAGGAAGTTCATAGTACAACTTGGAATAGCAAAGCTAAGTGCAATGCCTTATCCTATAAGCTTTAGATTACCAAAAATYGAGCTATTTTCGAAGGGACTTCACTAGACTCTTGCTTCAAAAATTATAGCATTAAAACACATGTATACAGGGCCATTTTTCTTTGTATCCCGATGTTTTAATCTTTTATGTAAACCGAGCTAGAAACCTTAAGCTTGGGTAGTTTTATTGTACTCTCTATTACTCAGCATACTTAAAAATCTATATATTTACATCTTTTGACAAAAAAAGAAAAGAAAAGTGCTATCTGTTTGTCAATCATTACTTTGTTTGGACCTGGTAAATTTCCTGGTATTGGGTCAAATTAAGCCRCAGGCTCCAATTCTTGTGGTGCCCTTTCGTCAATTCCTTTAAGTATCAGCATTGCGACCATACTCCTCCCGGAACCCAAAAACTTTGATTTCTCATAARGTGCCAATGGAGTCTTTAAACCAATATTTGCTGATCCCTAGTCGGCAACGTTTATGACTAAGACTAGGACTGTATCTGATTGTATTTGAGCCCCCAACTTTCCTTCTTGATTAATGGAAACATCCTTGGGAAATGCTGTCATAGTTGTTCGTCTTTCATACATCCAAGAATTTCACCTCTGACTATGAAATACTACTGCCACTGATTCTCTTTGTTAATCATATACTCCGATCCTGAAGGCTAACAGAATAGGATCAAAATCCTATATTGTTATCCCATGCTAATGTATCTAGAGCGTAGCCTTGCTTTGAACACTCTAGTTTCTTCAAAGTAACAAAGCCGGAGGCACGACCCAACCAAATTAAGACCAGAAGCGCACTGTTGGCAGAAGAGACGAAAAGACCGATGCATATTGGAAGGCGGTCTAGTAGGCCCATCCCAAAATCTAATTATGAGCTTTTTAAGTCCAACAACTTAAATGTATGCTATTGGAGCTGGAATTAATGCAGCTGTTGGCACTAGACTTGCCCTCCAATGGATCCTTGTTGAGGAATTTAGATTGTACTCATTCCAAGTACCAGACTCTGTGATCAATATTATTATTTATTGTCATTACCTCTCCCTATCAGGATTGGGTAATTTGCATGCCTGCTACCTTCCTTGGATGTGGTAGCCATTTCTCAAGCTCCCTCTCTGGAATAGAACCCTAATTCTCCATCACCCTTCACCACCATGGTAGGCTACTATCCTACAATTGAAAGTTGATCGGGTAGAAACTAGAATGATGCGTCCCCAGCATAAGGGCTGTGCGATCCGTCAATTTATCGTGAATCATTGCAGCAACGAGCAGGCCCTCCATTGACTATTTATCTAATAAATGCATGCCTTCCAGAAGTCAAGGTTTGTTGAACGTTTTAGCTCTAGAATTACTATAATATCCAGGATATTACTTTTTCATTTTTTATGAATTTTGTATGATTGTATGAATTGTGTGCCAACTAGGATTTGATAATTTCCTATGTGGTCATTATTTAATTATACGTTTAATTAAGAATGGGATTATCGTATTAATCGAATTAGGATTTCTGGTTAGTGGCTTGACTTGTTAGGCTTATTCGTTTCTTATTCGGAAACCAAATTTTTACCGAAAGGAAAGCCTGTAGGATTTAATTTATTGGACTAGATTGCCTATGGAATGGGGAGGCCCAAAGGATTTAGGTTAGGGCCCAAGTTTGAAAAAAAATTAAAAAAAACCCTAAATTGGCTTAATGCCGTCTACCCCTCTTCCCTAAACCCTTTTGGCTACTTGCACCGCTTCCTTTCTCCCTTAGTGAATGCTACACCAATCATCGCCGCCACTACTTGCCAGTGTTCAAGCACGCTTGCCAGCCGCTCATCGCCCAGATCCACTCGACATTGCTGCATCTTTGGATGGGATCTGATTTTGTCCAAAGTTGCCCGATGCCGCTCATCCTACCTTCGTTGCACAATCCGGAGCCAACCATCGTCTGTTCGGATCTTGAGCTCATCCAAATTTGTCCCTTCCGAACCAATGCACAAAGATGCCCACCCGCAACACACATCACCGGTGCTCGGATGCCGCGACTAGATCTGCTAGCCGATCTGCCATAGCCGGCCGTTGCTGCTGTCGAGAATTGCAATATTCGAGCAACGACGGATTTCACATAGACAGCAGGTTCGCTATTGGTTCCTAGATCCGTGCGCAACCTCTAGATCTCTTCTCCAGCTCTCTCTCTCTCTCTCTCTCTCTCTCTCTCTCTCAGGTTTTAGATCGACGGATCTGTGGTCCATGCCATTGTTGACCAAGCCGTCTGCTAGAGGCGCACGACCCGCGTTGACCAGATCCGCTACTGCACCGAGATGCCGTTCTCCTCTACTGGATCGGTGCTGACCGACTCTGTCCAGTTTCTCTTCCTGTTTCGGTCGGTAGGCTTCCTGCCAAAAGCGGTAAGGCTTGTTAGATGCCCTGGCGACGAGCACCCAGACTCCTCGGCCACCAAATGTCTAGGTGACCAGGGCTATTGCATGCCTGATGCCTGAGCACACGCCTGTGGCGCAACGCCGTTTCCACGACACTTAGAGTTTGTCGATTTAAAGTTAAAAATATTGCTATTCGATTTTAGAATTTGATGACTTATGTAATTACGTTCTATAATGAAATTGTGGGACAACATAGATTAGGTTTAATACCCGATCTAAGAATGAGTTTAAATTGTAAGAAGAATGTGTTTTGACATAGAAATGTATTRTTTTTGGTATTACCATTATCAATTGTTGAGAGGGGTAAAAAGCTATGAAATAAGTTGTACCTTTAAGAGTGTGATAGTTTGGCGATGTGGGAATTAAGTATGGGTTAAAATTGGCAAATGACGTTCATGGAATAAGCGTTAAATGTTTTAAGCTTGGACAATCGTATTAAATGAATTTTGTTTTTGTAATCATAATTAGGTCATTTTTTAGYACATTGACGTTAAAAGCGGTCGATGGACTCCACTTTGCAATTTAAATATAATTTTTACGTTAAAAACTCCAAGTAAGTAAATCCCCATACCCACCTACTTATTCCGTTGTATGTTATGTGGTGATTATATTGGATTGTGTTAYGGAATGTGTTATGATTGTGTTGAATTATTTCTTGTAATATATATTTCGTACTGTTATTATGTTGAATGGTGTTTAAATAAGGATTTATGTAGTTCATGTCATGGACATGTCGTTGTAGTATTCTATTTTATTCCTAGCATGAGCCATTCGTACATTTAGAAAGTGAATGGTTTAGAAAACAAAATTTGAAAGGAAATGAAATTTTATATATGAATTATTATCAGGAACATGTTAAGATTTTGGAAAGGAGTGTAAACCTAGCCATGAAAGATGTGAGTGGGAAATGGGGTGTGRGGAACCGGCGCACCCGATCTAACCCTCTTATAGGGTAGGGAAATAAGTAACGTTCASCTATTGGGAGGTGAAGAGATAAAAAAAAGAAAAAAAAGTTAAAGTGATGTTAACCGTTATGCGGTTCCACCAATAGGGAATGTGATCGAGTTCCAAAGAATAATCGCCCGCTGCAAGCTTAATGGTTCGACGTTACGCTAAGTGAGCTCACGACTTTAATAAAATGGAAAGATTTTAAAAGGTTCTTACATTTTGAAATGGATATTTTATGGAAGTATTTCGAAAGTTTTATTGAGGAAGTGAACTATGAATTCATAATATATAGTGCATTTTACATACATTCATGCATGGGATTTACTTATTGAGCTTTATAGCTCATTCCATTTCCTTTATTCTACATTTCAGGTGATATGTAGTCAGATGGTGCATGAGGTGGCTTGTGGGCAAGCCTTGATACCCCGAAGTGTTATTTAAATAAATTTTAGTGAATAATTGTTGATTAGAGAGGTTTTATGTATTATTTAAAACATTTCTTTATTGGTTTAAATTTTYGTGCTTTAAATTCTTTCAAATTCCGTAAATTTAAATTTTGGTAAATATTAAGTTAGTAAAAGATTGTTGGAGTACTTTATTTATTTATATTGGGTGTTTKTTAGGTTGGAATGCATGTTGTTTACAAGTATTGAAAATATTTGAGAACCTTTTGATTGTATATAGGGGGTAGTTGTTGAAATTACAGAGGAAACTCTGCTGACATTTTTATAAAACCTTTTAAACAAGTGTCAGATCTCTTTTGTTTCCTATAGTAGTTGATATGTTTATGAGTAAGGTCAATAATACTCTCGGCTTAGGACAATTCCTAATCTAGGGGTGTTACAGTTACTATGGTTATCTGAGCAGAAGATATTATCAAACAAACTATAATTGATTTAATGAGCCATTCGCAGTTTCACAGTCTGAATTCGTTCATACTTACAAATGCATAGCGTAATCTTTGAGACAAGCATATGACTACTGGTAGGATCAACTGGGTAGTATTCCTCAAAGATGCTATCYTCGTATCAATAAGCCACCCGGAGGGACAACCGTTGAGAATAATTGTACGCTAGTTAGCAATGAATGATTGTTCGGGAAAAATAGAGTCCGTGAGATCTCATACTCTCAGGGCATTTTGCATCAGAGAGCTTGAGCAATACTCAATTGGCCAAGGACACAACACGCGGGTCTTGGATGATGGAGAAAGCTTYATGGTTCATCCCATGACGCAACTCGAAGGGCAACACAAAACGAATGTGGGAAGATGAGACAAGCGAATGCCTTCACAGTAGGTACGTAACACAAGAAAATTGAGACTCAACTAAGGCTAACATTGTTCTTGGGCCATGAATGAAGAGCATGCACGAGAGGACGTCGCTGCCCAAAGCAGGAATCCTAACTACCCATACRAAATGAGCACCACTCATGCAACGTAACATATAGCATGAATCGGGCAAACAAGCCAACATTAAGGCAACTACTAAACTTAATGAGAACCACGACCATCAACGGCAACCTGTGAGCCCAACCATGAGCCGCATGCACATGAAAATAATCGAAACAAGCGATGAGACTAGTACCTAAACCGACAACCCACCCGGGCGGCAGGAGGCTTAGATCCCAAGGCAACGTGGAGCACCCTAGATGGGTTTGCCAACATCGTTCGTTGCGACACAACCAAGTCATCTTGCTACAAACTCGATTGCCAAACCCAACACTAGGTGCACTTCGATGACCAGATATTCCTCTCGAATACGTACCCATGTCCCCAAGGCATACTACATGTCACAGGATGGCCTTTTGAGTGTAAAACCAACCGTAGTATCCCAAACACTTGCCAACGTTACGTTTATATGGGSACAAGATTCAAATACACGTTAAGGCACTGCAATCACAATTAAATATAAAACTGGCAAATAAATGCTTTAGAGGCCCAACAATGTAGAGAAAGAAAGCATGTTCATTGATTGAAAACACATTACAAAGATTTACATTAGTCTTGGTGAGGGGGAGATAACATAGACCAAGTTCATGTACAACATTGTTTGCAACACTATCAAGCAACACTTTCAACTAACCTCCCCCTATTGGAGTTCTGGCTAACGTTTCCTAATAGACCACACTGGACATTAGTTTTCTTGAGAAGGTGGGAAAAGTTTGTCTAATTTCTATCTAATTTTCTATACATCTCTAATACACCAAACTAAGCATGAGTGTTTCTATACATATGTCTTATAGTAATAAAATACAAGGAATTGTATTTACAAATAATGTACACTATGAAAGATGTTGCATCCTCCTAAGCGCATGTGCCATGGTTACGGACGTTCTCCTRGGCATTGGGTTGCTCTTGGYGCTGATGTGCTTCTTGGGCCCCGTACTGCACCTTGAYAGTGATGTCCTCATGGGCGCTAGTGTGTCAGTGTGTGCATGCTCCTAGGTGCCGATGCTGGACGCGAGCATGCCTTTGGGCTTGTCTTTAGGCGTGGTCGTGCTYCTGGGCACAATGGGCGCAGGCATGCTCTTGGGCACTGTTGGTGAACTGGTGTAGCCATGTTGGTGCATGCAGTCTCCTAGGCACTATAACCATACTCCTTGGTACTTTAAGCATGCTAGCACGGGCGAGCCGATACGAGATTCCTTAACCTGTTCGAGCATGCTTCTTGGATGCTATGGACATGCAGTCGTGTGCCGCTAAGAAGTTCTCCCCCACCTATTTTGGAGATGTCCTCACCATCGTCGCTCCTTGGAAAGCTTCAATAGTGGCTAGGATGCTCTCAGGTCTACCTCCTTTCTCCAAGTGCTACAACCTTGTTGTTTCCTCAAACTTCCAATCTTCCCGTTATTAATGGTGGCTTCTGCTCCTCTATCATTTGTGGTCTGGGTCATTGACACTTCTTGTTGCTCCTAGAGATGCTCTYTTCCCTCTCCTAACTAGAGAAGGGAAATACTCTTTGTGGTCTTCCTCACTACCTCTGTGGGTACCACGAAAGGTTTGGTCCCTAACACAACAAGGGAGTTAGCATAAGGTAAGACTGCTACCTTGACTTCTCACAAGAACTCAAGCCCTAAAATCAGTTGGCAGTTGTCAATCTTCACAATAGTGAGATCTGTCTTGCCCTCAAACGATCCCATCTCTATATGCACTCCTTTTTCCATGCCCATCATTGATTGGGTAGGGGAATTGGCAGCCTTTACTTGACTCTTGCCATTCTCTACCATAAGCCCTAACTGTTCTACCTCCGTGGCAGCAAGGTAGTTATGAGTGGCACCCGTATCAATCATGGTGTGTATCAGCCTCCTATTGATCTTTAGATCCAAGTACACTAGTCCCTAACCTTGGTACACTCGTGGTTTTAGGCCGTCCTGCTTGGCACATCTCGTTGGAGCAGCAGTAATAACTACTTCCTTTTTTCGACGGTGGTAAAAGGTGGTGCAAGCATAGAAAGCTCCGACCATACCGCTCTCCTCTTCGCTTCTTTATTCACTTGGATCATTATACATCACAAGTGCTTRAGTTACCTCCAAGTTAGATTTAAGGGTCCTTCCCTGTACAGAAGCATTCACAAACATTTGCTGAGGACATTTCTAGTAGGGATGTAGTTCGTGACAGAMGTAACATTCGGCGAATTTTCCCCCCTCATTCACTTTCGGGCCCAATGAACTCGTGCTCGATTTCGTAGGATTTCTCTTTCGGGCTGAATGTCAGCCACTCATTCACCTTTGGACTCTTTGTTTATACAAATCATTCCTTGCCCATGGTTTGAGCCCTTCTATGAATGCAAAGAATTTGTCTTTCTCCGATATGTCCGTGATCTGGAGTATGAGCATTGAGAAACTCTTCACATAATCTCGAATGGAGCCACTGTGCCTTAGCTTTTTTAATCTATGATAAGCCTCATACTCCACATTCTGTGGGRAAAGCCTGTCTTTTTATAGCTTCTTTTATTTGTTCCCACGTTTCAATGGGTTACACGCTCGACTTCCATGTTCGCCACTTGCACTYGCCACCGTAGCTTGGCATCATCTTCTAAGTATGTGGCAGCTGTGTTAACCTTCAACCGCTTGTCGATAATGCCCACAGTTCAAAAATACTAGGATAGGTCAAAAAAGAAGTTGTCGACCTSCCTTGTATCCCGTRTACCCCTGAAAGCATTAGGTTCTATCACCTTCAACATAGGTTGGGTGACTGGTGCCGTTGTCTGGCCACCTCCYATAGCAACTTAGCCGAAAGCTAAGGAAACCATCCTCAATTCAACCCTCACGTCTTCAAGCATCGCTCGAAGTTCTCRAATTGCATCACCATTAATCATGGCGGATRTGTGCTCCTCTTGCAATGCCACATTGTGCCTCTCGAGTCTCACCTCATGAGACTGAACTTCCATTGCCATCTGTCTCGTGGTCGAACTAACCTTTTCTAGTTCCCCACTTCTAATAGCAATATCCTTTTCGACCAACAGCACCTTTCTCACTGAGRAGCTACCATCGTCTTCATTATCTACACAACAACTTTTGTGGATTTTGCTCACAATCATCTCAACAGCTTCAAGTCTAGCTTTCTTAGTGTCCAAACTGTCCAACGGACCAACAACTTTCGTACCGAGCCTACTACCCACTTTGCTAGCTATAGCTCTGATACCAATTGTCATTCAATGGCTTTTMGAGTGTAAAACCAATAGTGATATCTCAAACACTTGCCAAAATTGCATTTGAACAGTCGCAATCACAACTGAATGTGCAACCGACAAATAAATGCTTTAGGGGCCCAATAATGTAGAGAAATAAAGCATATTCATTGATTGAAAACACATTACAAAAATTTGCATCAGTCTTGGTGAGGGGGAAACACCATAAACTAAGTTCATGTACAACTTTATTTGCCAATATTATCAACCAACACTTTCAACCAACTTCCCCCTATAAGAGTTTTGGCTAACTTTTCCCAAGCGATCACATTGGACGTTGGTCTTCTTAAGGAGGCTAGAAAAATTTCTAAGTCACGTTCAACAAGAAGTTTATCAAGAATTCTCACTTTAGCATGCCACTCACGATTTTCATTGCTGAGAATTTTTAGAGAAGTCGATAAGTTATCTYTTTCTACATTTATTTGATGCAACGAGMAAAGCAATTTCTCATGTTCATTTTTATTTTCATCTCCTTCTTTCAATGTAACTTGATGATATCCGCTCCTAAGATCAAATTTAGAAAATATACAAGAGCCATGCAATTCATCAAGCATATCATTTAGCCTATGAGTAAGATACATATACTTTGTCGTTACGTTGTCTATCGCTCTACAATGAATACAAATGTTCCAAGACCCATGCTACTTTTCCCCCCCAAAAAAGAAAAAAAAAAAACTAGAACAATACAAGGAATTATACTTTCCTTTATACACCCTTTCTCAATGAACACATTTACTTGCCTTTAAAGCTCTTTTGCCACCCCCATATTAGTCATATATACTGGTCGGTTTTAATTTGTTGCTTTTGGTATGAAATTGATTTGATCTTCAATTCTCTTGATTAGTGGTAAGCCWTGTGGAACTTCATATGGGAAAACACCCTCAAACTCATGCAAAAGAAAAATAACATTGCTCGAAAATTTTTTTACTAACTCATTAGTAGGAAAATAATAAGCCTCCTTGTACAAAAGTACTMTAATGGGCTGATGAGAAAATAAAACTCTCTTAATCTCATTTTTTGTCGCTAAACAACTGAATTTTCCTCTCTTTTTCTTTCTTTTTCTCTCTTTTTTTTTTCCACTCTCGTCCTTGCCTCTCAGCCTCTCCTTCTTCTCTCAAGCATTACCTCTTCTCTTGGCCTCTCATTCCTTTCCCTCTSTCGTCTCACTTTTTCTTTGATCATCTTTTTACTATTTTTCTAATTGATGCTCAAGGATCTTTGAGGAGTTAGTGCTAGAGAAACGGTTGTCTTTTTTAATATAAAATAATACTAGTTAGTAAACCTATCATGAGCTACTCTTTTATCAAATTGCCATRGCCTAG
Source organism: Rhazya stricta (assembly GCA_001752375.1). Classification (NCBI taxonomy): domain Eukaryota; kingdom Viridiplantae; phylum Streptophyta; class Magnoliopsida; order Gentianales; family Apocynaceae; genus Rhazya; species Rhazya stricta. The sequence continues at coordinate 241,637 of MEJB01000057.1, read as the reverse complement.
CCTAGAGAATGTGACAAGCTTTCATAGGTACAGCATCACAAAGTATGTAGTCCTTATATCTACCAATGGATAAAGGAATCAATACTTGCTTAGTTACCTTAACTTCTTCACAATTATTTAACCATTGAAAATGACATGGTCGTGGATGTTTTGAAGTAGGTAGGTCTAGCTTCTCCACCATCTCTATACTAGCAACATTTGCMCAACTTCCTCCATCAATGTTGAGGTCGCACACTTTGTTCTTTATSAGGTGACRAATTTGGAACATATTTTCCCTTTGATTATTTTCCTCATCTTTGATTTGTGCACTAAGGACCCTCCTTGCAACCAAACAATCTCCATCAATAGGTAATTCATCATCAGATCCTCCCTCAAGTGATGGCATATCATCATAGGCATCCTTCTCCTCATCATTTGTAATATACGAGATTTCTTTTATGGATTTTTGATTGACCTTGTGAATTTGTGTGCCAACTAGGGTTGGATAATTTTCTATGTGGTTAATGTTTTAATTGTATGTTAGCAAGTGCGAAATTATCGTGTTGTCRAATTACCCTTGGTTGGTTAGAGGCTCAACTCGTTGAGCTTATTCGTTTTTAGTCAAAAAACTAAATTTTTATYGAAAGAAAACCCCGTTGAATTTAATTTAATGAATTGGATTAGTTATGGATGGGAAGGCCCGAAAAATTTGGCTTAGGGCCCAATTTTTTATTTAAAAAAAAAGGAAAAACCTAGAATCTTCTTCTTCTTCTTCCTGATTATGTCGCCGCCGCCCAAACCCTACCTACCTCTTCTTCTTTCTCTTCTCGTCACCGCCACCGCCGTTTCTCCTTTGCCTACTCGATGCCGCTTGTCGTGGCCTTAGATTGGCCTTCATCTTCTTCTCCTTCTTTCCTCTTCCTCTTGCTCGACGAAGCTTTGCCGTCGGAGTTCAAGAGCTGCCTGGCGAGAGCTCCGTGACGTCATTTGTGTACTTCGCTCAGTGGCTCACGAATGTCCGACCACAAGGATTCACGCACTCGGCCAGAGATCGTTCAGATYTGGAGTCTCCGAATCGGCCATTGAGTCCTTTGCCTATCGCGCTGTTGTTACCCATTATCCCAGCTCGTTGGAACTGCAAATCACTGCCGCACCGCTACTAGCGACACTCGCCAGCTGGATCTTCCCAAATCTGACTTCATCTTCTCTTTCTTCCCCTCTGCTCGCCACTCGAAAAGGGATACCGAATCTTCGATTGTCATTGCCGTCCTCTTTGGACGTTGTCTCGTGGTGTTTCGGTAGGCCGCCATTATGTCGCCTGYTCCTTCGAATGACTACAGATCTGATAACAGATYTGGTTGCAACTCCAAGAGTCAAGCCTGGCGATGAGTGCTRCGAGCGGTGTCCCTCGAGCATCGGCGTGGAAGGGACGATACTCGTAGAGGTCTTCTGTGCGATGAGCAGCCTGCCGATCGCACGCAGCGACGAGCGGCGGCCACTTCAAGTGTCGGCCAAGGAGAAGGGAAGAGAAGAGGACGAGAGGAGAAAGAGAAGGAAAAG